>OY804525.1:1734094-2040988 GCA_963680855.1 Lepeophtheirus nordmannii | reverse complement strand
CCCATGCCTATTTGCCTACATAGCCCATAAGTATACATATATTAAATAACTAAAATCCATGTATATATTAAAATAAGTATGTATTTACAGGTGCTTAATTCAAAGGGGGAACATGGCCTCCACTCTCTATCTATCTATAACCTATGTACGTATGGATAAGTGCTTAACTATGTAAGTCATAAGTCTATTGATTATTTTGATTATTTACCATGACACGACAATTTAATAATAACTAGTAGTAGATATAATTATGATAATACCTTTTAAGCATGAATCTTTTAATTGTTTTATGGTGAGGAGGAGCAACAGAAGAGGTTGTTGGTGTTGTTGTTGTTTAGAAGAAGACAACGACGAAAAGAGAGGCTTTGTACCAATATATATATATATATACCTAGGTAGGAATATCTAATAAGTACATATAGGATATATATATATATATATTCATCTTTAAAACCCATCTTATTTCTGTATCTATGTAGGTATATTGAAAGATTTTTTTGTTTTTTTTTTGTTTTAATAGATTGCTCTATGAATATTAATGTTGAATAAAATATAAAATGCTGTGAATCGCTTGTAATAATGGAGAATGAAGGATAATAAGGATTTTTTTTTAATAATGTGTAGAGGACAGAATTAGTTGTTCATATATATTATATATAAGCAGTATGAGGGAACCTTTTTTTTTTTATTAAATATTTAGTTAGTTTGTTTGTTGCTTTTTTCTTATTAAAGATATACTTTTTAAGAAGGAATCGAGTAAACGTATGACTTCTTTCTCTTTTTCAACTCATGTCCTTTTGTTTCTATAAGATATTTTTTGATGAATCTACATATTCTGGGCTCCAGTTATAATGAATTCTAATAAATTAATATATTCATGACGTCACATTTAAATGGAATTTTTCTACTATCAACCCCTGGGTAAGTGCAGTCTTATTTTATAGTATTGAATATATATATATATATATATATATATATGTCAAGTCAACAGGAAACAAAGTTTATCTGAAATATTTCAAAAATGAGTTAGAATTGCTATCATGTTCTTGAAGACATTCTCTTCTTTCGTTTGTATTAATAGTATATATCGATAAAAATTAAAAATTTCAACTATCAATTGTTCTTTCAGGGACCATATTGGCTCCATATACAGTCGTAACATTTATCCAATTGCTCTATTAGATAGAATATAATCCTTGGTTTCTCCATATAAAGTGACATTTTATCAAAAACCGCGCACAATAGATCTTAAAATGACTCGCAAATATTTGGCCCTTATATTTATAAAGTCAAAAAACTTAAAAGTGGATTTTCTCCTCTTTAGTATTTGAAAACAAACTTGCTTTCTGTTTGACTTGAGACATATTTAGTTAAGGTTCTACTTAGTGTTGTGGTCAAGAGCACTTGATTTGAGATTAAAGCTTTTCAGGGATTAATACCATAAGAAAAAAAAAATGTTTTTGCTTTTTAGAATAGGAAATTTTTAATATTGTTGTTATGGTGATTTTGGTCAAGATCAAATTTGAGAACAACATCACTAGTTTTACATACGTATACATATATATATATATATATATATATATATAAGAATTGATATATTATCAAAAATGTGTTCTCTCATCAATAAAATACATATGTTCATACTAAAAAATCGTATGAATCATTTAATTCAATCACAGTTTTTGGTTCATTAAGAGCCCAACAAAAATGAAAATAAAATATGTGAGAAAAAAAAAACTTAAAAAGAAGTTTTAATAGATCTTTAATTTTCCCTAATTGTTATAATAAATACTTTAGAATTAACTCATTCTGGACTGGATTTGAATTAATACCCCAAAAGATTTGTAAGAAAAATTAAAGAAAATATTGAGTCAACGTCACATTGAAGCCACACAAGACAATGTATTAAGTGAGTAAGCAAGAGATGCAATATAAAGTAGAGACTCTTATTTATTTGAATGTTTAGTGCTTTTTTTAAAGTTCAATCATTAATAGAGCTGAATTTTATACATACATAAATCAAAGTTTTTTATGGTTTAAAAACACAACAACATAGAAGTAATGTATATATACAAATTCAATTATCTTCTTTTTTATTTAAATTTTGTTCATGAGTATGTTACTCAAGACAAGTTACTCATTACTAGTAACTTGGTCTAAAAAGTAACATAGTTAATATTGCTGTAACTCATTACCAAAAGTAAATTAGTTACTAGTAAAATTAGCCTAATTTTAACTTTAGTAAACGTTATTTTATTTATGATTTAGTCAAAATAAAGTAAAAATCAAAAATAAATTAGAACCTTTCTAATTTAGTACACATAGGTCTTACACATTTAATATTCACAGAGTCAATGTAGGTTTATTCAAATTTCAGTTAATTAACAATGGACTGAAGGGTAACTATTTTTTTTCTTCTCCAAAACGACCACATAACAGAAGAAAAGTAATCAAATAAGTTACTTTGGGACAAACGCCATCACTTCTAGCGCCCTTAGTTCCTTCTTTGTTCATCACAAAACTACATACAAATACATGTTAGTAACTAAATACTGGAAAACAAATTATGATGATTTATATAACATTTAAGAAGGAATTTGATCCATTAAATAATTATTATATATGTGAACATTTATATATATAGCATTTGATGTTGTAGTCATTTCAATCATCATCAAATGAGAGTCATTAAACAATGGGTAAAAAAGTATCTTTCGATCAAAATTATATATGAACTTTATTTGCTCTTATTTGCAAATTTTTTTTTGGCAATTTTGCATATATATGTACTTATTTATACATATATGTAAGGAATAATTTAACCCTACATATATGTATATGCAAAATTGCCAAAAAAAAAAGTTGCAAAGAAGAGCAAATAAAGCTCATATATAATTTTAAACGCAAGGTACTTTTTTACCCATTGTTTAATGACGCTCATTTGATGATGATTGAAATGACTACAACATCAAATTGTATATATTATATATGTTATCATATATAAGTCACCTCTAATTGAGGTATTAGATAAAACCATGCAAAATATCTCAAGGCATATCCTAAGACACACACATATCTACTACATATATATATATATATATATATATATAGTTTGAAATATTAAAAAAAAAAAGGTGATTGCAGGAGTGATTTATTACGTTTGAGATCCAGGGATTCGGAATACATGGCTCATTACCAACATACATATATACTGGGCCTATAATTATACATTGAATTTGAATAATGAGGTGTGCACATGGATTTTTTCGCAAGTAAAATTGCAAATGGATTACTTTTGTACAATTGGAGCAGTTTAAAAGCATGTATACATATGTACATATATATATATCAATATACATATATTGTACATAACCTTATATTTTGATGTATGTAGGTAGGTCTATTGCTATTTAAAAATCAAAAGTGAGAGTTGAAGACCTTACATAGGTATAAAAGTTAAAAAGTTATAGTCAAGTAAATAGAGAATTAGCCTTAAAAATGTGGCTAAGTTGTGTGACTCGTATCTTGTAAGTTTTTTAATATTTTGTCTTTTGTGTTTTGTCGTCAAGAGTTATGAACAGAAATATTTTTAGATCAGTATGTAAGTTATAAAAAAAAAGAAGTTGGTGAAACGATGATACGTTGATGAACTTTTGTGTAGTTGACTACAAATCAAATTTTTTGACCGCCAGGGCTGCCATGAATTACTCTATAACTAACTTGACAATTTCCATGAATTCACACTTTTAAATCAATTAAAACAGAGTGAAGTATATGAAAGGATGATAAATTTGTAAGTAAATATATATATATATATAAATTAATGTACCTCAAAAGTGACATCTTGCGGGGAAAAAAATTCTATTGGAGCCGAAAAAAAAACACCTCCAAGGTAAGTAAGTCGTTTCATTACTTGATTTTATAGCTTTGACCCATAATTTAATATCCCATTAGATTATGCTCCTAAGGATCAGCTTAATTGATTGGTTGACTTATTTTTACATTACTTTTTCTTTATTTCCGTTTTCTATTTTCATGTTTTTGTTTATTTGAATCCTTTGAAGCTTTAATTCGATCGTCATTCGTAGTTTTGTATTTTGTTTCTCGTATTGTCTTTTATTTTTTGTAAGTTATTCATCATTAATTTGCTAAGAAATTTGTCAATTTGTCAATCAATTATTGGAGTTCAGGTGCAAATAAAGAGATATTTGACAAATGGCTAATAGTGGACATAAAATATACATTAATCATTTACTAAAATCATTTCCTTTCATAGTTCTTGGCTTATTTATACATGATACTGTCCCATGTGTCATTTTAATGTCATGGTTCTTTGACCTTAAGAAGGCTTTCGATTATCATCAACTATTTTATTGTACTTAGAACGTAGCTCATAGAGCCTTCATGTTCTTTGTACATATTGCAGTTTTATTATTTGTAAATATCAAGAAAGTGGGATTCAAAGCCGTCAGACAAGCTGGGCCAAGTATTGAATAATGCATCACATTTACTTTTTAATCTACATAATTGAATAGCTATTGCACCATGGCAAAATGCTGTTTTGAGGGGGTTAATTACATATAAAATTATATAATGAAGGATCTGCTTTTATAAAAAAAATATTTTTTTTTGCAATCTGTAAAATATATATATATATATGTATATAAATATAATTGATTTTGATTTTCATGATGGATGTGTGGGCCAGCTCCTTTGATTCATATTCCTCATGAAAGAAAGAATTAAACATATAAATCAGGGGACAATTGAACAAAAAGTGAAAATACTATGCGTCCTTCCAAAAAATGTGGGGGTATTATGATGTTATCTAAAACCCTTCTCATATACGTTTTTAACACAGTAGGACTTCACAGATTGCATTATATATAAGAATATAGTATCTACATACATACATATATGTACAAATCAACTTTAATCTTTTATTCAAGAAGGGATGGTGAATTAGTTGTGCCTCTCATTGATAATGAGATTGATGTAGAACAACACATATACATCAATTATGACCGTGTCTCCTCTTCTAATTCAATTTTTGTTAATATAGAAATACGACTTTCATCTTTGGCAGGCAGTCAAAGGGGAAAAAAATGGATGAAATATTAAAAAAATTAAAAGCTGTATGAAAATAAATAATTACAAAACTATAACATAAATTACATAAGCTGTTATTTAAACTTTCTATTCTTGACAAGGGTCAATTCATCTTTGATACTCACGCCATTAAAAGGCAATTTGTATGAACACTTTGTTCGCATTACATGACTATACTCAAATAACTTTGTGCGTATATTGTATATAAATATGAGGAAGGGGTTTGAGTCGTAGGCACCAAGAATCAGCGTGAACCCTCAATAAACATGACGGATCCCCATTGTTATAATCATTCCTTCACATTTCAAAGGGGTCAGGCAGGAGCATCAAAACACTTAATGAATATAGTAATAATAATAATATTAATAACAATAACAATAAACCATTCTTTATACGTTTAAATAAAAAAAATTCCGTTCATGAGGGAATGAAATTAAGTAACCAAGAAGATGAAGAAGGATTTGCTGTTCCTGTCGTTTTGAGCGATTGATATATGTATGTATTTACAACATATGATATCCCACTAACATACGAAATAACATTGTATTTTTTTTCTAGGGAAGAGGGGGGGTCAGCTGTTGATTTTTCTAGTACTACTCATGGCCCTTAACCCTTAGTGCACGTAACCTTAATTGATTGAAATAACTTTTGTTTATAGGCTTTAAGGAGCAAATCCCTGATATTGGTAAATGGTAAATAGTTTCATCACTGACTACCAATTGACTTTGGGATAGTTAGTTTTTTTTTTTTTTTTGTTTCTTTTTGTATAAAACAAAAAAAAAAGGTATGAAGAGCACATGAATAATTAATAATGACAGAAAAACAGACTCAGGAAAATGTGTTTTTTTTTGTTTGTTTTTCAACTTGGTATAACATTTGAATGTTATGTGTGCATTTTTAAAAGACGAGGAAGGAAATAGGAAAAAACAAGAGCCTTGTTGTTTTTGTACATATGTATATATGTGGGGTGGAAGTTGCATATTTTGAGTGAAATTATTCTGCTTCTTAGTTTACCATATAATTGCTATCGCATTGAACACACATATATATGTAGTGTGTGTTTCAGTGAAAGTGCACTAAGGATATTATTTTCATGTGTCTTTGAATGAAATAAATATTTTGTGATTTGAATGAGAATGGATAATCCTCACGATTTTCATTTTTCCTTCGTTCTTTTTGAGTTTTTAAATTGTTTTTACATATATATATATAAAATAGTGAAAAAAGCAACACCTGATTATTTTCAAATTAAGTATTTACTTGTGAGAGACCATCATGAAATCATAATGAAATGTCCCTTACAATGAGAGCAACAACACTATGCAAAAGTTGTATTAGTGATTTCTTCCCTTATTTTATACATTTGTAGTGTGACTTTTATAATTAAAATATGAATATAAAATATTTCTACATAATTGTAAAATACTATCTATATAAATGGTGACGTGACGTCATCATCAAAGAGTATGAAAACATATATATATATATATAGGCACTATAAATAAAGAAGTCCCCTTCTGTAATACAAAAAATACAAAGATGAACTTGAATAAAAGAGAATTCGAATGTAAGAGTTAATATTTTTTGCTGAGGGTGATGCAATTAGTTTTAGGGGAGGATATTAGGGGGTGGGGCTCATATTTTGAAAGGAATAAATTTAAGAAAAAAAAAATACCATTAAAATAATTTTGATTATTGTTTTTTTATAGAAAGATAATATTTTATATAATATTGATGATAATAAATTTTTTTACGTATATTGAATATATCAAATATCCTGGAACGCAAGATAAAAAAGGAATATATGTCCGGACAAAAGAGAACGTTGGCCACTTTGTTACACTATCTACCAAGTACAAAAATATAGCAAGTATTGTTCATGGATATCAAGTTTTTTTTTCTGTTTTTTTTTTCAAGAATCCTGATAAATAAAAGAAACTCCTTGACCCATTCATTCCCAAGTGCCTTGATATTTCTTGAATTCCTTTTATTAACTATTAAGAGGTAAACGAAATTCTTCATTTGTTATTATTATTATTATTCTATATGAAATAAAAAAGACTTTAAATATCATAAATGTTTCTTCTTTTTAATTTTCTGCTTTGAGTACAACTTCACATTGTACCTTCAAACTTCATATGTTGTCCAGTACTAATTTATTCATTCATTTATTGATATTAGAACAAAATTTGACATTGAATCATACAAACATACAGTACCTTTTCACCATGAATTCATACTTTGATATAAAATGGATAAAAAAAGCTCTAATAATACCAATAATATCTTAATATAATAAAAAATGTACCAAAAAGTTATTTTTTTACTTTAAAGAAAAGATGAAAAGTTGGAAGTTTTGGATTTATGCCAAATTCAAAAAAATAATTGTCAATCCTACTTCAAGCCTTCTCATGATCTACATATAATTGGTAATCATAAAATCATGAACTGGTTTATGTATGGATACTAAATTACTCTTTGATATGTTAGTTTTTAAACCCTTATTTACTATAATTATTAACACTATTTCTTTAGAATTAATAATATTATCGCATGTCGACTGAATGAGAACATCCAGCAGACAGGATGCAAGACGCCACAATTACATACATGGGTATGAAATGAAATTGCAAATTTCACAATGATGAACTTGCATTAAGAATTATACAAAATATGTAAAAAGTTAATATGGTATATAAATGGAAGGATATTTTTGAACTGAATAGGAAAAAAAATTGCTTTTATCAATTTTTTGTACTAAAATGTAGTTCCAGAATTAATTTAAGGGCTTAGCGTCACATATTTAAAAAGATCCTTTTTTTTCTCTCTCTGGAAAAAAACAAACAGAAGAAATGTTTATATATATAGAAATGTTATAGATCCAGATTATTTTCAATTCTTTTGATGATGTTAGATGCATATCAGGCATTACATAGATATTTATGTCAAAAAAAAAAAAAAAACACAATCCTTTTTGAAATCTTATACCATGTTCCCTGAACCAAATAGTGGAAAAGACCAGTTAGGATCATTATCCAATCTTTACATTCATTCCATGTACACATGTATTTTTGAGATTCATTTTGTTCTGTATTTCTTCTAAGGACTCCTTGACATTCCATGCAAAAAAAATCCATTCAAAGAATAACTCTTTAATTCATGAAATTCTGACATGTTTTTTTTTTAAAGTTACATCTACCAACATATACATATATGTACATACATATCTTATACAAAATACAATGCAAAACATTTCTGCTTTTCTGCATGGTTTATGTCTGTGTGCATATATGTAGTTATTTTAAAGAATATATGATACAAAAAAAAAATGTGACCGTTAACAATGGGAATTTTTGCGTACATTTGCATAAATTATTGTGGGTAAATGACATGAAGTTGATCTCATTTCAGTGGATCCTAGATTGACAGAAATGTGGAGTTTGAATGGAAGGAATGTGAGAAAACGGTAAGAAACATTGATGCATTTATCACAAGTTATTTTCAATTAATAAAATTGGGTGTGTTGACAAGGACTACCACCTTTGTGTTCATAATTGGAAAATGATAAAATAAAAATAACAAGTAGAAAGTTGTTTTTTTTTAAAAAAAAAAAAAATATTTATTATTATTTAAATACCTTCCAAATGGGTCCTAAATTTTCTCTATCAGATTGAGTAAATATATATTTATGATTCTTTTGATTTCATATCTTAAACTTGAATATTATTATTTTGATATATTATCCTTAATCAAAGATCCTTAATTATCCATATAAATAATACATTTAGAAACTCAAAAACTGTACATCAGATATAATAAAAGAGAAGAGAGGTTAGGCTTCAACATGAAAAGTGTTCTACTTGTTTAACATTTCTGTCCTTAACGTCTAAGACTACGTAGTGCTGTGACTACAAAAACCTTACCTAGGATTATAGCTATCAAATAAATTAGCAAAAATGACGACCATGTGATCGATTTTTGTACAAATTCCCTTGTCCAAGAGTTGACTTTTTTTTTCGCTAGGGGAGCTGAATTACACTATAACTATATTTATACAGCACCTCAAATAATTTACTTTGCTACTGAAAACAAAGGAAGAACAGCTATAAGTATAAATATTTACGTACTTACAAGGGGCATCTTTAAGTAAAAAAATAAAGTCGTAAGACAAAAAAATATCTGGCACCAAACAGGTACGTTTCACTGTTTTGTTTCATAGTTTTATCCGAGAATTAAACAAGATCAAACGATCATAACCAATATATGGAGAGAATTGAGGACAAGAAACAAAAATGATTAGAAAATAAAAGTTTTAATCCTATTGCTTTGTTCTTGGTCATGAGTAGAATTGTCGAAAAAGAGGGATTCTCAACGTGTAATAAAATATATCTCTTAATAATGTTACAAACAAGACCATAGGGGTCTATACTTAGGAATGTAAATAATATGCAAAAATGCAAAATGCTGCGTGTAAAATTTTGTAGAGTTGGCTCTTCGAACAGTACTTTTTGTTTTCCAATGCTGTTATCATTTTTCCTTTATTACAGAGGGGAGAACATCCACCTGATAGTAAAGATTTCGCAAAAAGAGGTACACGAATTAAGGTTAATAAAGTAAATAAAATGTAAACAAAAAAGGGCTCAAGTACACGTATAATTATTATTAGTTAAAAATATATAATTTCAGTTAATTTTCTGCCTCTCATCTATGGTATACATACATAATGTTATTATTTATTATTCATGTCTTCATTTGTATATATAAAGGAGAATAGCAGCTTGTAGCTGAGTAAAACTTCATAAATGCTCAAGCTGCTTCCCTCTCAACATTCATCAAATTGTCAGAGTGGCCAGATTGATTTTCTCTTTCTTTTTATTTTACACACCCCATTTGCATATTATTTACATTCCTATCTATACTATTTGCCGAACTATTTGAGAATAAATGTAAACTATTTGGAATAAGTGCAAACTAGTTGAGAATAGGAACTTTAATCATATACACAGAGCTTAAAACAATATATATAATTAAGAGATACTTATAAACAAATAAAAAATAAAATGAATATTTACTCAGAGCTCAACATCTTTCACCGCTAAGACATCAGGCACTTTCCCTTGAGTGTGTGCAATGCATGCACAGCACAGAGAGGTGGTTACGAGTTCAACTAATCTGTCAATTTCTCTTATTGCATCCCCATACTCCAGCCAACTCCCTTTTTACTTGAGCCTTCATCACATTCTCAATTGGATTGAGCATGGGGTTGTATGGCGCTAGTCTCAACAAAATCTCTTCAAGGCGGGAATGACAAAGTGTAATGTCACGAAGGCTGCTCTTAAACAAGCCCTCACCCACTTAAGAGCATCATCATCCCTTTTGAAGGCTCCACGTCGACTCTCAAAATGAATAAGCCCAGATGTACCAAATCACCCGATCATATACACATTGGCCCCTTTTGATCAGGCGGCTACTGTACTGCAGCGGGTTGTTCGAACAGCGTGGAATTTAATACATTTTTCACTGAAAAGTCTTTATTAAACGCGTTAATAACGCATAGTACAAAATTCTCATCTAGTTTGCACTTATTTCAAATAGTTTGCACTTACTTAGTTTGCTCACCGAGAATCCCTCTTTTCAAAGCACTCTAGTCATGTAAACGAGACCCAGACACTCAGCAATTGATTGCTACATGCCAAAGTATCTACGACTAAGATCATATTTAATACCCTTGACACCTTTTATACATTTTATAACGGATAGAAAATTGAAACTTGATCAAAGCTACTGATTGCCGATGGTATTAACTTCATCAAATAACAATCATAATACTAATCTTTTTATTCCCTTTATATAGGAAACCATGTGTAAAATTATCAAGATGTATACACCTCTTTGAAAAGAATATGTTCAACTCACAGTAGACATATGTATATTTATATACATAACTTGATGATATTTTTCTAAAGGCTTTGATTTGAGAGGATGTTTGCTCAAAAAGACTTCTATGATCTTTGTATATATTCGTATCTATCCACTCCAATCAAGAAATGCATTTCGTCTTCAAAATCAAAGGCAGTATAATATTTAATAAATTATTCATTTTTATTAAATACTTTGGTTTACAGTGATCCCTCGCAATATCACACTTCACCTATTGCGGCTTCGCTGCTTTGCAGAATTTTTTACAGTGCTTTTTTTACAGTGAATCCTGATTGGCTTAGAGGCGTTACTGTTGTCTAGGAGTGAAAAAAGATGATATTTATTTTTCATTAGATCAATGCCAACAATTTTCGTTCCTGTACATTCCGCCAAATTTACGTTTGCAATTTTTCTCAGTGACAAAACCCACAATGTCAAAGAAACGTTCTGTACACCGACAAAGGGACTTCCAGACGTGCCAAAGAGGCCGAGGAAGATGTTAACTATTGCAGAAAAAATAAAGTTGACTACTTGTCGGATTTGACCTATCGCGGGTTATCTTTGGAACGTATCCCCCGAAATAAACGAGGGTTCACTGCATAAGTAAAACAGGAAATTAATTCACCATACATACTCTAAATATAACATTCCCACTAGGAACATCATCAAAAAACTATAAAAATGATGAACCTCATCATTCAAGATCTTAAAAAATCTATAAAGTACAACATGGATACATAAAGGACATTTTTACACAAGGACAATCCATCATGATTATCAAACTATCCAATATTATATAATATACATATATATATATTGTGTTGTTGTTGTTTTTTAAAAAAAAACAACATAAAAACATCGTATCGCAATATCTGAAAGGATATTTTTTTTCTTCCCCTATAGGAGTTCATAAAGATATTATGATCAAGATATGGTCACTTTATGTGGCTCATGATGGTAGATCAACCTTAGATTATATGTGTACAATATAGTAGGTACTCAAGCTCAAATTAACTAACCTTGAAACCTTTATTAGACTGATACATATCAGCTGGGTATTATTTTGTAATATTTATATTACTTTGAAACGTGTTGGAGTCAACGGGCTCTTACATTTAGATTCTTTCTTGTTCAAATCTGAGTCTTTTTATTATATATATGTATATCATGTATAAATTTAAATACTAAAAACAAAAAAACAAACACAAAAGCCCTCTTACATATGTAGTAAGACACAAACCATATATTAATAATAATAATAATAATACACTTGATGATGATTGATTAAATACAGAGCAGGTCTATCACTGTTTATACAAACATATTTATGCTTAAAATATATATAATTTATCTGTAATGAATGAATGTTATGATGAGAATACAAAGAACAAAGATTACTTCATTCTTAATTACTCCATGGAGTATGCCTTCTACGCGCCTATATATAGGCATATAATACATGCAAATATATGTATTTACTTAGATCTACATATAGTTGTTCTGTTTTCAGGGTCATGACTCAGATAAGAGACAACTAATTATAATCAAGTACCCATGGATGAAAAAAAGAAGTTGTAGAAAAATAAAGCGTTTCTGGGTCTATTTTTGAGCACTTTTTAAGGTCTAAAAATAGGTACAAGATAATTATTTTTGACAGGCTTGAGACAGATATTTCATGCTTAAATTTTTGCCAAAGTTTATTTTTATAGAGCAAAAGCTACGTCTGAAAAATTGGCAAAAATATAATTGAAATTCTTTTTAAATCCTTAAAACTATGCCTCAAATCTAAAATATTGCCACTGAAGTATCCCATTTTTCCATCAAAAATTGGTAAATAATTTTAAAAGGCACATAAGACCTTAATTTTGTAACTTAGATATCTAATAATTAGAATAATAAGCAGTTATTGCAGAATAATGCTAATGATATGGCTCATTGCAAAATGTACACTCTCAAAAAATGTTAAGAAACACTAACTCAATGTAGAAAAGTGTAAAATTTTAGTGAAAATGTAGATACTTATTGCCAAGATTTTAGATTTGAGGCATAACTTTAAGTCACAAAAAAAGATATCTGTAATACTGTGCACAAATATTTAACAAATAATTTGATAAATTTCTTTTTTTAAGGAGTTATTATAACTTAAAAATCCTTTTAAAATATCTCAAAGCTCAAAAGTTATAATATATATATATATATATATTTGATATCATAAAAATAATTTCTAAATGACTGTAAAATCTACCAAGAAGCATAAGCATTTGAGTTTGTCGGCATGAAATAATGTAAATACAAAGACATTACGTGCTGAAATGATATAATTATAGGTATGTGTATTATTTGCCTAACACATAAGATAAAAAACTATTCATAAATAGTTTTTTCTTTCGTCTTTTTTGCAAATTCATCTTCAAATGTTAATATTTACTCATTTTTTCCAACTTTGCAAATCATGGTCAAACGAAAAAAATCAAATTTTTATGAATTCCTTTAACATCGTGTAGGGTAAAGATATTTATAATCAGATAATATCACTTTTGCAGAAATGATTTTTATATCCCATGACAGAATTTAATATTAGATTTTGCTGATTTGATTTTTTTTTTTGGGAGATATTCAATGCATACAAATCAATGTATAACACATTATATGTTCAAAAAGAGTTTGTCTATGGGAGTTTATAGTATAACTTTATAAAATAATTTTGGATGAATGACATTAGCTGGCTCCGACATGGGTGGCTTTCAAACAAGTTATACAGGGTTTTTACCCAAAATTTAAAAAATCCGTAAGTTTGTTTCAATAGGATTTTGTACAAAAACTTTATTACATTAACAAAATTTATTTTTTAACAAAAGCTCTTGAGAAAGCTTGACTCTAATCTTTGTACTCAATGTGTCCACCCTCAGAATCTATCACAGCACCAACAATCTTGAGGAAAGCTGCACAAAACTTTTCAACAAAATCGGTGGATATCTTGGACCAAGCTGACTTGATGGCAGTCTTCAGAGGTTCCACATTCGGATAAGGAAACTTGTTCGTGATCCATTCCAAATAACCCAACACGGAATAGTCCAGAGGATTGAGATCATGGCTACATGGAGGCCACATTGTGGATCCTCAAAATTCAGCATAGTTACGCAAACAGATCTGTTGAGCCTGCTGGTTGGTATGGGTAGGAGGAGCTCTTGGGTCCACGTGTTGCTAGTTGCCTGTGGGATAGTTGGCTTTCAGTCACGGAAGCACAGAACCTCAGAACCTCGATGTAGATCTTACACCTAATTTTCTTCGTCGGCTTGAAGACATATTGGGGTATGACCTATCCGTCTATATCTGGTTCTTTTTATACATATATAAATACCCTGTGATTTTTGATCTTTAAAGTACAATTTGAGGCTTATCTTGAAGAATGAATGAATTGGAAAAAAAAGAAAACATACTATGAATGTTATCCAGGATTCTGTATAAGAAAAGTCACCCCAGCTTGTTTTTTTTTAGCTGACGGCCTATATGTGTACATACAATGTACACTAAATATAAATTATCATCCTTCTGACATATGTACACAACATACTCAAATATGTAATTTTAAGTACTCACAATGTCCCATGTTCTCTCAAGACGGATATCCTAAATGAGAAAAAGAAGAAGAAAAGAAGGTAAGACAACAAAGGGTATTCCCAAGTCATCGTGATGTCAACAACAACAACGACAAGCACAACACTGCACTACAATTCCTAGGGCTTACAAATGTACCTTTAAAAGAGGGGAAATAAATACACAAAAAGTAAATAAATAAGGAAATGAAATATTTTTTTTTTCATTATGTTTGTACATATGTTTGTATGTATGTATGTATGTAGTTAGAGTCATTTTCATAGCTGCTCAAACATCATCAGAGCACACAAAAAGCACCAATTGAGCATAATGAAGTACTCATATACATATATGTAGTAAGTAGATATATTTTAATTCCGTGTGTATTTTATAGTTAAATGTGAAAAAAATAACATTTAAAATTATTCACATAGTTAGTTGGTTGACTGAGTTGTTTTTTTTTCTCCTTCTTTTCTTGTATGAAAAATAATAAAAAAATAGGGAGTCAAAAAAAAAAGGAGAAAAAAAAAAGAAGTGACTGTCATAGATGGGTTTGTAATGACAGCTGTAATGATGTTTGTATCAAAGAGTGATGCTATTTTATTATTTATTTATCAACAATAATATTATCTACATAGTATGGTCCTTGTGAGTCAATGTACCTAAGTATGTATACAAATGCATGCTCACTCTTGTAAGTCAACTTGTTATGCAATTTGAGACACACAGGGTTTGGTACATCAAGGGATGTTTGTTCAAAACATTCGTATTGGGTGTACAAATTAGTTCGGTTCGTTTTTTGTGGTTTTTTGCTTGGGGAATAATTTCTATGGATTTCGATCATTAGGTAAGAGATTCTATGAGCTTTTCTTACGTTGGATCTTTATCGAGTAGTGTCCCCTATTCTTTCTCTTTCATTATTTTTTTGGCTTGTTCAGAGGTAGGCTTATCTTTAAGGCCTAAATTCACCATTCTTGAAATGTCAAGAAGATGATTTATCGGTTGAAGCGTTGTCATTGTGAACTATTGCAAGGATTTAATGCACTTTAGCTGCACTTGTCTTTCAATTTAAGTAGAAACACAAAGACTCCTGCAAATACTACTAGGTCACAACAAAATTTGATATATTCAACAAGGTACAAAACAGAATATTAATTTAAAACTCAAAGCGATATCAATTGGATATTATTGAAAAATGTCTAAGCTCTCTAAAACCAACAAAATCAGCTGTAATTATGAATATAACAGTCAGATCCAACTTTTGAAAACAAACTGAACTAATTTGTATTAATTCTATTTCCTGAGGAATTGTCCTTTACCAGATCCTACGAAAACCAATTACACATTTTGGAATAAGAAAGTAGATAATAAATACTCTGAAGTCTAAGTAATTTAATTTTTATTTGCAAATTTTAAAATAGTCGTATCCATATTTACATTTGTCAAAGATCCCCCCAAAAATACTTTAATAATAAATATTTGTAAATAGAATCACCAATTATAGATATATGAATACTTAATATACAGCTTATTTAAATGAGTGTATGTACATCTAATTCTAAAGAATCTTTGTGGATAATACGTAAGACCCATTTAGAAGTAGATATTTTTTTATATAAAAAAAATATACAACATCTCAACCTGCTTTTAGAAACAATGTATTAAGTTCTAAATACAAGAATGGAAAAATATTTTCTAAATAAAAACTGTCATCATCAAATAATTTAAAGCATTTTGATGCTTCGTTTGAACAATCTCATTTTTTGTTGACACACCATTGAGTGCATCATTTGCAGGGAAATATTCGTTAAAAACTTTATTAGAAGTGAATAATCATTAGTAACTAAACAAAAACTGTCATCATCAAATAATTCGAAACTTTTTGATTCTTCCTTGGACACCATTATTTTGGTTGATACTCCATTTAGTGGAAATAAATAAATGTAAAATTCCTCAAGAATTTTTCGTTGGTGTAAAGCCTCTAGTAACCCTGCTAAAATTGGGTCCAGGGAGAAAAATCATAATATGTTATGTTACAACCCTATGTGTTAAAACTGGGTAATCATTTTTATAAATAAAATAGGGATTGTGAACAAGGATAACGGAATTTTATTGTGTTATAGAACACAGGAAATTTCTAAATGTTCTTACGTGAAAATCCTGGTTTGTTTTTGTAACAATAATGCAAAATGTGCATATCCGTCTCTAAATAGCTAAAAATTAAGTAAATAAATTTAGATTCAAATTAATTGAATAAATAATTCATGAGTATAAGAAAATTCATCCCTTCCCCCTCAAAAGTAGTCCCTGATGTAAGGCACATTTGTCAATATGCTTTTATTTTTCTAACTTTCACTACAGGGACAAAAACTTTATTAAGTCAATAATTACAAAACAATAACTGCTGAGTTTAGATATGCTACTAAAATTTAACATTAAAGGGTCGATTTCTTGAGTAATAGGTTATGTATCTTGAGAAATAAACGAAAGTTTCTCAAAATTTCAAAGGAAAACAGTCTGAAATGCTCATTTAAACTTTTATGGTAAACATTTCTCTAAATTACTTTTGAGTCATCATTTTTGGTACATTTTAAAAAAAAACGAAAAAAGCAATTTTATCTATTCACAAAAGGACACGTATCTCAATCACTAATCAATATTCTAATGTGTAATTTGGCACAGTCGTCAATGACAGTCATGCCAACTTAAAAACAAAAACATTTATCCCTATCGGGATTTTAAAAAAATTAAATTCAAATTTCCCGGTATTTTTTTGCTCAAAGGTAGTCGTACTACGTTTCAAAGGATTTTTTGTGATTGCTCCTGAGCAATCAAAATAGTCCTTACATAACATTCGGACCTTTAACTGACACACAAACAGATGAACACCTTTTACTGGTACTTTAGTATTTACACATGCGTGTAACATAATAATGACTCGAAAAGAGTAATAGTCCAAGAATGACTTTGCACTCGATTTCGAGACTTTTCGTTATTTAACATTCACAAACACTTTGATGTAAAAAGTAATGATATGGATAATTACATATTTATTTAGAATTTATTTTAAGTTTGACAAAAAAAATTTTTTTTTTGTGTGTTAACTTTTTTAATAGAGCTATGACAAAGAATAAAGGGACATTTTTTCAATTAAGGCTTCCACGGATACCCCCCTCCCCCCTCACTTCTTTACACATTCAAGTTGCTCCCTTTGATATAAATATATAAGTAAGTCGCTCTCCAGCATTTTACTTCCTAACTTATGTCCTTGGTCTTTAATGACCATGATTCAATGACAATTAAATTGTATTTTGTTTAAGCAATTTAAGCCCGGTAAGAATCGAAATCAACTTTCAGTTATCATAGGGTGTTTTTGCTAACTTTAGTGATGTATTTATTATTATTATTTTTTGAAATTATTGATTTTCATTGAAATTGAATGGTTGGCTGAAAGCCTAAAACTACTGTAAATAATTACAAAAAAAAGTTAAAGAAGAATTTGGTGCAAAAGTCAAAATGACGACTCAGTCGACCAAGTGTTGAAGTTAATTTATATTTTTAGAAACGTTTCTCGAAAACTTTTTTACAATAATGAGTTTTGAATTGATTTTGTTTCCAATTGATGACAAAATGAAACACCATACAGAATGAGTCAATTAAAAAAGTTGACTGCTCTGATAATACTCAAGGTGCTTCAGATCAATATACTTGACATTGTTACATTATTTAACAAAGTATATTTTATGAATATACAAATTTATATTCTCATATATAAAAAAATAAACTCAATATATTGGCCTGATTCTAATTCATGCCCCAGAGAAAATCATCATAGAGTATCAAAAGAGTAATTCTTCAAAGATGATGTAATCAGATAGATAAAATAAATTTACATATGTATACCTTTTAATCGTGATTTCACCATAATAATAATAATAATACATCAAATTTCCTTTCTTTTTTTTTTTTTCATATTTTAACGAGACACAGATTTTATGAAATATGAAATATGAATATACCCTTGTATAATAATTTTGCCTTCTGTTCATGAAATGTCTATATCAATTTATTTCTAAAATAACTCTTTTTGGTACGTACAATAAGGCATTGAATAGGTAATTTATTTTAAAATTCGAGCATAACTTCTCTTGAGTAAAGTAAATGATAGTTTTACATAGAATAGGAACTTAATTATTCAAAGATTTTGTATGAAAAAGTACATTTCTTTGTATATACGTATATATATAAATAAGTCATACATGGGTCAAAAAGTCATCAAAATAGTATATGTATTCATTTTTCTACGAATTTCTATATACAAAACTGGAAAATAAACAACACGTGTGGGCCATTAATGAAACTTTTACATATCATATATATATATATATATTTCTGGAAACGTGAAACGGTTTTTTTCTTTGTCAATGAGCACTTATTTTTTGTTGATGTCAAAGGAAGTACCTTATCCAAATAGGTATTCCAATAGGATAATCATGAATTTCCTGATGTTTTTTTTTTTTACTTCATGCATTAGCATGATTATTATTATTGAAACAATGTGGTTTTAAATGTACAGTAAGAAAAATACATTGTTCTACATATATATGAGTGTTGTCAAAAATGTGGGATAAATGGACATATATAGGACTAAGGGATCAATTCGTTCATTGCATGTCATGTATTTTTTTAAAGTGATTTATATTTTCCAATTTTCTTTTTTTTTAAAGGAAATTTTGACTCAATATTTTTTTTTCTAAGTTACCAACCCCTAAACTATAAAATTATTCAAAATATTCAAAATAGGGGAGAAGGGATTACGGCCCCTCTTGATCCCTCTTGTGGATTTATTTGTAGGGAAAGAATTGCTATATCAGAGCATTCATTAGTGAAACCTCAGGTAATATTGTGCGCAGTAATAAGAAATCCATTAGCAAATTGTCAAAAATGTCGATACAATAATAAATTTCGTTCGACCGTGTTGTAAGCACTTTTTTAATTACTCAGGAGCTAAACATTGCTCAAAAATTCTTTACGAACCACTTGAATAAGACTAAACAAATAATAAAGCCTTCAATTTTATGCAAAAATAATGAATGTCTTTTTACTAAACGTATTATATAATATTTTATCATTTTAAATGACTTCTTTTAATAGACAATTTTGATTCTTGATTTCTTTTTTTGTCCCTTTTTTTTGTTTCAATACAAACAATTTTTGAATGGCTCACATTTTTACAAATAATAAAAAATTATATACAATAAACGTTAAAACAAATTAAACAATGATGATTCAATACTTTGTAAACAAAGGCTATAGATCATAACATTTTTAATCTCATTTGCTACTTCCTATTTTTTTTAAAGTAATTGTCTAAGTAGACCATAAAAGATATTTTTTTGAGAACCTTCTTCAAACTAAACACCCTTTTAAAACCTTTTGCTCATAAATAATGATCTATTTTTTTATTCCCATTTAAAAAAAAAATTAGCTTTTGTTCATTATAAAAGACATTTTTGATCTTTTTTTTTGTACAAAATAATTTTGATCCTTTAAACTTTCCTTCGGATATTATCGTCCTCTTTCGTAACTACCTCCCACTTCATCATTGTATACCTACTATTTGACATTTTATAAGTATTAAAAATCTCTCAAATATTCATATACTCTGTAAATAATATTCCCCTTTGTATTTTTCCGAATAAAAATTATTTTTAATATAGAATAAATGATGTAACAAAAAAGACTTTATCAATTCGCTCAAACAACTTGATTCATTTATCAGCTAATAGATACACCATAGAATAATATTTATATCATTTAAACCCCCTTTGCATGATCAGTTGCTCTTCAACTACGTGCATAAGTCGTGTAAAAGTCATAAGTGTAAATTTATATTTAAATAACAATCCTTGGGGGTAAAGGGGAAGGAAATTAACACACACACAAAAAAGCACTTTTTTTTTCCTTTCCTTCTAAACAATGGATCCTACACATATACATATAATGGGGTAACATATGTGTGAGAGCCTTAAGTAGGCCAAGTGTGAGAAATACATACAAATATAAAAAAATTATTATCTTCCTCTTGGTATTTTATATGTATGTAATAATAACAACATTGTTTTCCATTGTTTGACTTAAGTATAATAATCATGTTTTTTTTTGCTTTTTTAGGTATCTACGTAAAAAAAAAACATACTCTTAAAAAAATCAAGTTCATCTCATTTCATCTACATCTTTTATAATGTTGTTGTTGTGTCTTGAAATTGAAGGTAATAAACATTTAGTTGAGGCCTGCCTTCCTTAGAAATAAATAAATATATACATATTTCTATATAAGGATTATGTAGGTGGGAAAATGAGGGAAATAAAAAAAAAAAAAAAGGTGAACTTCTTCAATTATATCAATCAAAACAATGTTTGTTGAGAGGTGGGTGGGTGGGTTGAGAATGATAATAATAATAATGTCGGTGACTTTAACGCAAGAATAAAACAATTTCGTAAATTATAGGGTTTTTTTTTAATTCAATCACTAACAATACTTTTGTGGTGTACAATGATGGAGTGGCCCATGGATGGGGAGACGGAGGCATGTGTACCGGAAGAGGGTGTGAATAAAATCAAAAAGGAATCAAGAGAATTATAAAAAAAATCATTTTTAATGAAAAACAAATTGATGTATAAAAGAAACAAATATACAGAAACAGCAAATTTTGTAAATTTGTAGTCCAATGCATCATAAGGGGCACTAGAAGGGCACAGAATTTGAAAAAGACCCCTGAAATATATACTGCTACTATAAGTTTGTAAAGGCTTTTTTAATAAGAGCGGCATTTTCTAAATAAAATTAAAAGGATTTGAGAACTAAACGAATTTCTTTTAAAGTGTTGAAGTACATTTAATTACAAGTAAGTATGGAGTTCAATTTCTTTTGCATGTTTGCAGAAGTTCACTCGTTGAACTCAGTTTTCTACCACTTTTTCGTATAAATAAAAAACCCACACCAAACAGTAAGTTTTTTTGTCTCATGATTCATGAAGGAGATGTGTGTTTTTCCTTCATCAATAACGCATATTTTATTTATTAACAAACACCCCTTGAGTCAAGAATGAGCTTCGTCACTGAAAATGATTTTTCCTCTTAAAGTTGCTGCTCCATGATGATTTGTAAGCTATTGATGAGTAGAAATATAATAAAAACAAAACAAAAACAAGGTTTTAGTTTGAATGCTCTGGAATTTTTTCTTTTGAAAGACATCAAGAAAACGATAGATCTGTAAAAATTTCAGATCCCTCATGACATTAATGGTATAGTTAGTATTGGTTCTTTAAAAATGAAAAAAGAGTACTTTAATTTACTCATTGATCATTTGTAAACGTATTTGTAACATTCCATTTTTTAAAGCTATGAGACAAATATTCTATTGTTGCATGGATCTCAAATCTACAAAAATAAAAAATACAACATTAATTTCAACAATTTAAGGTGTTTAAAAAGCGATCAATGTATATATATATTAGAAAGTAGAGAAATTTAACTCCAAGTTGCACTCTTCAGGCCTAGATTGGTATTCAATCTATTTCATTTAAATTGAATTTGTTAAAATTCCACTACTTAATTCAAAAAAAATCAATCATGTTTGAATTTTTATGATTTTTGATGTAGAATTTCCTACAGTAGGAAAAAGCGTGTGAACTAAATGTTAATTTGATAAATTCAGGTATTCATGAAATATGGATATTTTATTGAAGGTCAATATTATATATGTAAATATTTAACCATAATAGTGAATAAAAATTTGAACCATATGCAAATAGAGCTAAAATGTGGCTAAAATGGTTTGAAAATAGGTTCAGATATTGATTTAAACCATACCAATAGTTACCGTCAAGTGGAGCTAAATCTTTATATTTGCTTTCACTACTCCTTACTACAAGTATATTCCATATGATTCTAAATATTATTTATTTTCTCTATTGTATAATTTTTTCATAAAATTAAGAGGGTTTTTTTTTAAAAAAAAAAAAAGATCCATTGAAGGAAAAGAACATCTTGTTTTAAACCTTATTGAAATGTATTTAAAAACAACACTGATCCACATAAAGACTATACCTATTTTGACAGCATAGGGTATTTGGTGCGACCATGTACAAATTTTCAATCGATAAAATGTACTACAACAGGGACTCGTATTAAACAGAACACGAGCCACGAGTATTTGTGTTTCTAGAGCTATCTGACAGCAACAGTATATGTAAGTTACCAAACTGTTAAATGTTCAATCACCTGTTGTATACATTTCAAATATTTTCTGAGCCTTTAACGTACATTTCTTAATGGGAAACTGTTTTCAAGAAAAATTAGAGAAAACGAATTTATAATTTAGTTTATGATCCAAAAAAATATAACTATGATTTAAATTAAAAAGATTTTGTATTTTTTTTTTCAATTTAAAAATATGTAAATTTGCAAATATACGATAATTATTAGAATGTCTTTTTTCCCCTCTCTGCATAGTTGTTTGTAATTTCTATGTAATTTAGGAATTTATAAGACTTTTTATGCCATTAAAAGCCTTTACAAGTTAACCGGTTGTACTTATTTCATTTTAATGGGGCAAATAAAATTTCTTCATATTTTTTAATGCATATAAATAACATATAATAATAAAAAAAGCTATTGAATAGTTTCAAAAGATAACAAAATGTCACGAATTGCACCATCACCTATGTATATCCGTCATTTTGACTTTATTTTTATTTTTTTAAATCCTCAAAAAAACAAGAAAAAAACGAAAAAAAAAATTTGAACTTCTCTTTCTATTTAATAAGAGAGAAATTAAGTAGGGAAACGATTCAATTACAAGTTTCTCATTAACTAAACTAGATTCAAACTTTCTAGATTACACTTTTATCACGCTCGTGATTAACTACATAGATAGTTGCATATATAATTTTTCATGCTTACCTATGTGCAGTGTGATAAAAATTTAAATTTGTCAGGGGTAAACATAAGCAAAAAATATACAAAAAATGGATTTTATTATTTTGGTTTATGTTATTTTCTTCATACAAATCCTTATTGCCTAGTGATTGGAGTTTTATATATGTATCAACAACACTTTAAACTTCGTATGACGTCAACCATATTCACTATTTGAAAACACATATAAAGTCAACCATATTCACTATTTGAAAACACATATAAAGTCAACCAGAGTCAATTAAATATATTTGTTCAAATTGTATTTTTAAATGAGACTAGACGAAATTTTCGTATGATAATTTTGTTCAAAAGAACAAATTAATTCTGTCCCTACAAAAATCAGCATAGTCTTGAACCCGTCCATAAATTTTATTCAGATCGAAACTCAAGACTAAAGTGAATTAATATATACCAGCAATTATTGGGATATTTTCATGATTGCAAACCCTTAGGAATAAAGTCCAAAATAAGGTCATTAGTATAAAATGTCTTAGATATATTATACATTTATGAAAGTATTGTTTGAGGAGTCAAGATCCCTTATGGGTCACTTCGATTTGGTGGTATAAAAAAATTATGACTTTTAATTATATTATCTGAGGGAAAACGTAATAACAATAAAATAAAAAAAAAACCTAAATACAATTTACTAATTTATGAAGATAAAAAAAAAACGAATGAATGAAATTAAAAATCACACTCACAAAAAAAATTCCATTTTTTTTTTCATAAATATAATTAATAATTAAATTCTGGTTAAGAATATTTTCAATCAAAGAAATCGTGATAAGAATCAAACCATCGTGTCGTGTATTCTAGGATCCGTGATGCATTTTTTCAATATATATATGAGCTCTTTTTAAATTCATCTCAGACGTCCTTTGGTTTTAAAAAGAATACAATTGCAATTTTCTTGCCTAACTTGCTTCTTTTGATGAGGATTTAATATTTCTTTCTTTTTTTATCCAGGAGACATAAATCAAATAGATTTTAATCATTACTTTATTACGTTAGTAATTTAGACTACAGAGATAATAATAATAATAAATCTCCTTAGGAATTAATTTATGAGAGATATCTACATTTTAATAGAGACAAAGCTACACACAAACATACATAGATATTAAACGGTTTTTTAATATCTTTCTATAAGAGACTGACTTTTATATGTATGTAGCTAACTAACTATGTACATACTCTCATAAGACTTTTCTTAGAGAGTTGAAGCCCTCTATTTCTTTCGCTCATATCTAATAAATCATGACATGTTAAGTGTACGCTTTGGCAAATGAGTAAAAAAAAACAACGACCCAACTTTAAACTCTTTTATCATATTTCATAGAGCATTCATCCATCAAATTCACAAGTAACTATCATACTCTTAAGACTGTAATGTAGCCTTGGGTGAATGTTTACAGTCAATTCTTTTTATAACGAGCAGGGTTCTACTAGCATTTCTTTTGTACAATTTTTGCTTGTAAATGAGAGTGAAGAACAAGGCAAACTCAGAGCATTTAAAAAAAGTCACGAAACGTTGGCCATGAGATAACTACCCCCTCTCCCCACACACACTCAAATACAAAAAAATATATTAATAAATATATTTTTACTTCCCTTAGTGGATTTTTTTTTAAAATTGAAATGATAAACTCATGGAGTGCCCCCTAGTGGACAAAAGAAATCGCTTCCTGCCCTAGGGAATTTAAACAAAAATTAATCACCTGGTCACTTTGGGCAAACTGAGTAAAATCCTTCTAACGAGTAAAAAACTTTATTCATTTACAAGTTTTTAGTGTACTTTTAACGAGATTTTTTAAAGAGAGAAGGATACAAGGTAAGAGCTATAAATAAAAGACATGCAGCTTAAGATTATCGCTACTATGAGTGTTTTTTTATCGATCTTATTTTTGTTCCAGAATCACTTTTTTGAAAATGAACTCTTAGAAGTCAATACACAATTGATAAAATACTAATGCTGTTCCTTACAAAACACGTTTCCTACGAGATAAAAATGAAAAAAAACCTCTTGTTAGAAAGGGAATCGACTGTATATACTTATTTACATATATGGGCCCTAATTATAATTCTCTATTTACATCTAGTTTAGGTGTCAGACTGAATATATATTTTTGCAAATTTCTTTTTTTGATATTTTTATTTTATATATAATTTTCATATAAATATTGTATATTTATTGATTTATGAGACAAATTTAGTATAGAAAATCCATAATGGGGTACTCAAAATGACAAATGACAAAGAAAAGTGAGACTCAGGGTGAGTCAAGTCACAATAAACAAATCATTTCTGAGTCATGTCTATAAAATAAATCAGGAGCTATTTGACGCGAAAGGAGAACGTGAATCATCTTAATTCAGAGTACGACTCGAGTTCTGTCACTCAAGTCCGGGGACTCTCGAGATCACATTTAGTGACATTTGTTGGACTTTGGCTATGGGCTCACAATATGTGTAATCGATGGTTTTTTAATGGCTAACATGAGTGTAATCTTTTCAAATGCAGTTGGTAAATACTAAAGAATGAAATGGATATCATAACCTAAAAGATATGTATTTCCTCACCATAAATTAATTTCTGTAAAATTAACCTTTAAATAATACTAATAAAAAAAACCCAGGATAACCTTGTCAACTACTTGAATGGAATAATAATATATTTCTTAAGTACATTTTATATGTCCCTACCAGAGTGAACCATTTTAATATTTATATTTACGTACAAAAAAGTTCCTAAAAGCATATTTAAATTTTTTTCATTTGACCTCATGGATGATGAATAAAATTGCAAGGATTAAAAAACTAACTTTAATCAAGAAATGAGCATGTATCTAATGACTATTATTTATCCTCCTTACCTATTAAAGCAACATGATAAATGGGGCATTAATAAACGCATCATCAATTTTTATACGGACCTGATTAAGTTTTTTTTTTTGTTAGAATAATAGCCATACTCAAAGTTAAAACATTCTTTTGATAACATTTTTTGTAATTATTCATGATAACGCCCGGTTTTGTGTCTTGATATGAATAATGGAAGACCATTTCACCATTTTTAAATAGTTGTTAAAGTAACAAAAAAAAACAAGCAAAAAAAGAATGTTTTTAGATACTTATAAAGCTTCCATATAATCAAATACCTATTTATGTATATACTATACATATTTGTAGCTCATTTTTTAAAAAAAGAGGCCCAATCTAATTTTTTTTATCTCTCTTTCTCTCTCTCTGACAAAAATACGTTTATTAAATGAGGCTTAAACCGCACCATAAATACATAACATAGGAATATGCTTTATTTTTGTAATATATATATATATATATTTATAAATTACATAATACGACATACACATAAAAATATTTTCTTAACATCCTTATTACTTTTCTTAACAACTCAAAACATATTCATATTTTTTAAGCATAAATATATATATATGGCTTAGTATTTATTGTTATTACTAGTATACCAAAATGGTCACTTGTATTTTATTTTTAGAATGCCCTGCTTTAAAAATTAATGATTTTTTAGAGCACTATCCAATAGTCTTTTCTGCAAGGGAACCTTCAAAAACTCACAATTTGTAAAAGGTCATATGCCTCATGTACTTTTTTTATAGTATCAAATGTTCTATACTTGCTCATACGTCTTTATCATCATACCAACAAATTCAAAAACGAAGGTATTGTCTATTAGAGTCTCTAAGGTCTTTGATGTACACTCGAAAAAAAAGATTGACTTTCAAAAAGAAAAGGACATATTTGACAAACAAAAATGCTATTATCAATGTAGAGAAATTGAGCATGCATAGGTGCTTTTGAGTCAAAGCCCTATAACAAAGAAGTGAAAAGTACTTGCCTGCTTGGGGATATTTCCATGTCTAGGATGCTTTAATTTGTACGCTATATGTCATTTTTGAAGTACATATAAACATATGTTTATCTTAATAATTATATTTGTCTGCCTTTTGCGGACTTCACCTTGTTTTTGTTTGAAATAAGAAGTAGAACTCATGGAGGTTGCGTTGTCATTTATTATAGAGTAGTTAAAGGTATCCTTAGTGCCCCCTACGATGGACTTTGTAACACCGATTTGAAGAAACGAATAAAATACATAAGCTAAAAGAAGTGAAAAATAAATTAATAACGTTTGATACGCCGTTATATTTATTCTATCACGCAACCCTTTCACTTTTAATGGGAAAATTGATGGAAAAAAGGCCCCCAATCAGGTAGTACATGTTAGTTAATTCTTCCTCTTATTTGTAGAGCTATTCCTTCGAGTGTCATTCTATAATCCAATAGTTTTTTTTCTAGTCTCATATTCAAAACATTGTTCACACTAATAAATAATAAGTAACATGTACTTATGAGGTAATACTTTTAACTTCGTATGACATCATTTTGCCAAAATTTTCAATTTAAAAGTACCCATGAAATCATCGAGAATTGATAGAGATGATCAATTTAGATCGAACTTTTAAATGAGACTCATCATGTTGCTGCTACCCTTATTGCAGTGGTTCTTAAACCTCGTTGAAGGTACTGAACCCCACAAGTTCCATCCATGCATTCATCGAACCCTTCGCATCATCAGCTATAGCCAATGATGGCCAAGCAGAGCGTGATGTCACAAATCATACGAGAGGGGTGAACCAAACCACTGAACCCCTGGGTTTCGATTGAATCCAGGTTGAGACCCACTACTTTATTGTATCTGTCAACCTTTACTCTCAAAAGACAGAGACAAAAAGTCCAAGAGTTCGTTTGGTAGTAGTTATCAAATTCTTTCAAATTGAAATCAGCTTCATCCTTTTGATTGGTCCATGAGAAACATACAAAATATCAAATGAAAAAAGAAAAAAAAAAGTCAGTGATGCTTTGGTATTTTGATACTACAAAATTATTGAGAATTCTATACAAATCATTAACAGTACAATTATATTCAATTATGTGTACTTTAATTTTTGACAAATTGAGTTCATACTTAATTACCTATATATATATATATGTTAAGGATTTATATTTGAATATTATCTTGGTCATAATTTACAAAAGCATCAAAAAAAACGTTTGCATTCTCTGACATGAAAACAATTTCCTTCTTTTATTGGCTCAATTATTAACAACCAGTAGTTTGATGAAAATGTAAAGAGGATAATAAACTATCCTATTAATATCCTTAAATGTACTATTTAGCGTCATTTGAAGTCAATATGCACTTGTTTTTTAACGCTCTGATACACAAATCACTTTTAAATACAATTTATTCACCCTGTAGTTGTTTTCATCAGTTGACTGATTTAAAGTAGCTGCCTCTACGTATCATAAATTCAATAGAGTATTAATAATTAATTACTTAATCAATGCTATCAAATAAAATGGCAAAACGACAATCACCAAATCGATTGTTTGTATGAATTCACATGTTGTATAATTGACTTTCCTAGGTTCGCTAGGGGGTGCTTCATTATTTTTGTAACAAACTACGCACCCATTATGAACTTACCACATTACTTCAATTAAAACAGAATAAATTCTGCAAAGGGAATGTAAAAGCGACATCTAGCAGGAGGAACAAAAAGGTTTTTCCAATTTTTGAGGAAATATTTGCTACTGTGCGTTAAAGTCCGTACTATGTACAGTGGAAAATCCTGTTTACCTATGGAGATGAACAACTAAGGATGTTATTGTTAGTTCATAGGTGTAATAATTATAATAATAATTATTATTATTATGAACTATGTAGCTATAAGTACAATGCTACATTCACCAACCAAAGAACCATCATGTTCCTACGTAAATATTCGACGAGCGTTCCTCGAGATACTTCAACATAAATATGTATGTATGTATACTGTGTTCTAACACACATACAAAGTTTGTTCCATCCTAATGATAATAATAGGGTTAGATGAAGAGAGAGAGAGAGAGAGAGGGAGGGAAAGAGAGAAAGAGGAAGAAGTGGGAAGTATCATTTCGAGTTCAAGGGCAGAGTATTTTTTAGTAGATACACACATTCAAACATACTTTTAAGTATTACAAATGTATACTTATGTATTGTATTTAGATGGATATGTTCCTGTTAGAACGAAGACATGAATAATGTATATACATATATATATATATATATATATATATATATATCAATGCATGTAGCTTTGAACATTGTGCATAGATTGATAGATTGAGCATTGATGTGAATTCCTTTTCAGTTCAGTTCAATTTTTTTTTTTTTTCATAACTCAATGTTAAACAGTCGTTAAAAGAACGTTATATGAATATTTATTATTTTTTTGTTAAAGAATAGAAAATGTATTTATTAATAAAAGGACTCCTCCTTAGTACCAATATTAAAGGGCCATGGGTTATATCTGTAGACAAATATAAATTGAATTTTATATCCTTGTTATATATACGTAGATATGTCGTGTACAAGTTTGTAACTTGCATAAGGAGATTGTACTAGTTCCAATTATAAAAATGATTTTAAAATGCTAAATTGAAGGTACTTTTTGCTATGAGGATGAATCAATGATTGCTTTTGTATGTGATCTTCAATAATATATCAAAGAACTCACTTCTAACCGTTTTAATGAAAATTTCAAATTGATATGACGTTAATATGTGACTTATTCACAAATATACATATGTGCCACTAAGTTGAATCACTCGAAAAAATAAAGAGAGTAAATGAGGCGTTTTAAATAATAAATCAAAAGAAAATCATTTTCCTTAATTCATAGTTTGTAATTATTAAAAAGACCTCTGCTAATATAATAATTATAACAGACTTTAGGAATTGTAAGATATTGCAACTTATACCACAATATATGTATATTAAAAGAATCATTTAATGGCCTTAGCAATACGTCTGCTAGCCGATCAAATCGACTAATTTTTTGGAGTTTTTTTGTAAATAATTGTAATTTGTTGACGTTGTACAACTTTTTAACATTAAGAAATACAAAATTCACCTTTTTTTTGGCAAAAATACAAAAAAAACTGTCAATTAAATTTTTTTATTTACTTAGCAAATGACGGTGCAAATAAGGCTATTTTCAGACTTAATTAATATATATGACCCTGATAGTTATTGTTCATCATTCAAGGTATAGAATATTACTTTTAATTGTCATAATAACCATGGTTTTTTGATTTTTTTTTTTTGAAGTACATAATGATCATTTATAGCTAAATAAAAAACTAACGTAAAGTCATTTGTATGCTTGTGCCATTCTGCACCTCAATAAAATTCATAAAATTTAATCCACAACTTTAAAAAAAATCTTAAAAGACCAATTATAAGAAAGTGTTTTCTGAAAGTTGTCTCAGAGGATTTAATTAGTAAAGTTGAATGTGGAAATGACTCGACTAGGATTTTTGTATTACAAATAATTAATTTTTACTCTGATCTCAATGGTTAAGTCAATAAATAAAAAATGGGTCAAAAAATTGGAGTCGTTTGTTTGTTCTTTACAATATTCGATATCTGCTCCCCCCACCCCCAAAAAAAAAAATCCATTATTGACTTTATAAAAAGATGCATTATGCTGTCACAAAAAAAAATACTAAAAAAAAAAAAAAACTGAATGCTTGAATACCTTTGATGTATAGGTAAAATATATGACAGGATTTGTCATATACATGAATTTTGATAGCATCAGGATAAAGATCTCTAACAAATAATTCTAATATTTTTTCCCCTATCAAATACAATATTACAACAATAGGGAATGATAATTTGTAATACAGTTAAGCTAAAGGAAATGAAGGAAAGGTGTTGAATGCCATCATGAAGAATAGGAAGAGAACGAAGTTGACAATTGAATATATATATATATAATATGACTTCACAATAACGAGTTAAAGAAATAAATACTCTAATCCTCAACGCCTCAGGTTTGAAGGGCTTCAATTCCTAAGTGTTTTTTTTTTTTTTTTCATTATTATTATAATTTTATTTTTATAGCCTTAGGAGATTTTTTTTGGCCATAAGGACACGAATAGGTATTCTAAAGGTAGTTTAAAAGACCCTGAATAATAAAAATAAATTATTGTTGTAAGGAAAATTCCTTTTTTACTCATAAAAAAATAATAATTCATCTTTTTCTTCTCTTTAAACCCATTATAAAGGTGGAATTTTTTACTTGATGAGACAACAGTTGTTCATTAAAGTGTATATTTAAATGACATTATTGCATAAACAATAGTACAGAGAGATAAAACGATGTTACCCATAATGAAATTGATTTTTTTTTCTATGTGAAAAGGTCGTATAAATCAAAATATTTCCCTTTATCAAGGCTCAAATGAAATTTTTCAAACGTTTGTAAGGGATACAAAAATATTGCAATGGGAGTCGTCTTTCCCTGTGTTTCTTCCTATACAATATTATTTTGAAGGGGCTCTAAGAAAAAGAGTGAAAACCTCATTTTTTAAATTAGTTACATACTTATATATATATATACATTTAAAACCCAAAAAATATTTTAACCTTAGGCTTCAACTGATGATATAATTTAATAAATCAAATAGTAGAATATAAAGCCACATTGTAGATACTTACATTGCTTCAGTCTTGAACATTGACCTCACATTTCTTTTAGACAAATATTAGACAAGTGTCGGAAATTGGGTAGTAAACCCTGGAAAAAGAGTTCATTTTTTATGGCTGTCAGTCATGACTCAAAAACACATTGAGAAGAGTTCCTTTGTATATATATATTCTACTCAACAATACTTATTTGTATGGGTTATCAACAGATTCGATGGTTGTTATTCGATCAAACATATTGTACAACGAATAGGGAACTTATTTCTAAAGATTCAACAATTTCCTTTTTTCAAAATATTCTGTGAATATGTAAATATAAAGGTTTGTTGTTTGTTGGAGAAAAAAGGACACCAAAAATGTAGTTATTTGTGCGATATAATTTAAGGAAATAATAATTTTTCGGAACTCATTGCACCATTTTCTCTCTCTCTCACTACAAAAAATGTACATGGAGCGTTTCAAGCTTCAGAGCCTTTTCATTTACGAAAATAAGAATAATTGAGAGCTCAAATAACTATGTATGTGGTTCTCGAAATCTGTTTTGTTCTCATTTCAGTCTAGACCAGTGGTTCCCAACGTGGGGTGCAGGCCCCACCGGTGAGGCATGGCAATATTTTGGTGGGGCATGGCCAGGACGTGCACCCTTCGACTTACTATACCAAAGACTACGGGGCAATTCGAGAATGAGTTATTAAAACTGAATTGTTTTCTTGTGAGTCTGCGTGTTAATGCATACATAAAAGTATTTGTGTGTATGTATGTACATGTGTAATTGGTACACAAGGTATTATATGTTTGGAAACTTTATTTATTTAACTGTCCTTTCGTTTTTTCGTTTTCTCTTTCATGGATGCCCTGTTCTTTAAAAGCTTGTTGAGAGACCAAGTTAATGGCCTTTTAAGCTTCCTTCACGTGTATAACAGTAAAATTTTCAATAACGAAAATTAAATATCACAAGGGGGGGGGGGCATCAGAATTTTAGAAACGCCTAGGTGGGGCATGGCTTAAAATCGGTTGGGAACCCCTGGTCTAGACCCTACTAACGTTTAGTCACGGCCCCAACACCATCCAAGCTAATATACAGATTCAAAATTGTCTGTAAAAAAAACTTTTTTTTTCTCTTGATCTGGTCTCAGTCCCTGAAAGCCTTAGTATTGTATTGGTCTCCATACGTCAGAATCTAGTCCTTAGAGTAAAAAAAAATATAATCCATGGAATATCCATATCTTTTCAAGTTCAATATGGGAATAAACATAAATATTTTGTTAAAAGCTAAATTTCCTGTCAGTTGTCTCAAAATTTACCAATATTGTTTATGAACGAGAGTAACTTTAATCTCCATATTTCAAGATCAATGGGTCGTTTACCACGTGGAAGCAGATGCTTCACATTTGCAACAGCCTCTAAAAGGGGCCAATGTTCATGTTATTGAATGTATTAGTCAAGCCTTGGGGCTTGTTCCTCATGAGGTGAAACGAGGAAGTTTCAAATAGGATGTAGCAATGGAATGGGTCGTGAATGTTTAAGGAAAGCAAAGGATGTATATGGGGGGGGGGGGGGCTGTAGACCTTGTAATTGAAATACTTTGGCCCACTCCATGAAGATTGAAGATGTTTTGAATGAAAACATCAATTTTAAACAAAATTTTAAGACTTGGGCCTTACAATCCAATGCTCAATCCATTTTTTGTTATTTTCATTAATTTTAAAATTTATAACTATGTTAAATTTCCTGAATATTGTTTGCTATTATTTATTCCCATACTGAACTTGAAAGGGTATAGTACATACATATAATGTCTTATTTGATAAGTGTTTTTGTCTGACTAAAAGCCATTCTCTTCTGGATCAAAACATTTCCTAGCCAGATTTTAAGTGGACAACTGACGTCAATAATAATTAATTGTAGTTTACCCTAGGGTTATTAGATCTATTTTTGATAGGAAAAAGGATAATTCAATGTTAAAAATGTAGCCTTATTGTATCCTTGTATTTATACCCGAGATGTATGTAGTTAAAAAAAAGTTATAAACACACTCTACGTGACTAAAATTTCCACCCTACATATATATATATATATATATATATATTTATATTTATATAAAGAGCTACATGTCTGTTTTCCTGAGGGGGACTTCCATGAGTTTATACTCACTCTCACACACATTACTTAGAACAAAACTATGACAATGGAATTTTCTTATCGTGCTATGTGTGTGTTTTGTGTGTGTTTTTGTTATTCCCTCTTGCTGAGACGTGCCGTGTGCCACCACCTTTTCAATTACATATATAATTATTTTAATATCATGACAGAATAAAACTCATTGATACGTGCTTTTTATAAATATAATTAATATAATCATACATTGCTCATTTCCAAGATTTAATTTTATTTCATTCCTCAAATATTTGGATCATGGATCGCATGAATAATTTATGTACAATGCATTGCAAGTCAGGAGTAATTTAAGATTCTATAGGAGTAATTAATGTGATCTAAAGATGATGTTTCAGGTTGAGCTTTTTATAAGTAGGAATGTAAATCATATGCAATTCGGGCGTGTGATAAAAAAGTGGAGTTGGCTCTTCAAACAGGTCTTTTTGTTCTCCAAAGCTGTTATCATTTTTCCAATATTACTGAGGGGAGAACATCTACCTGATAGTAAAGATGTCGCATGAAGGAATACATGCATTAAGTTTAATAAAGCAAATAAAATGTAAACAAAAAGGGCTCAAGTCCTCGTATAATTATTATTAGTTAAAAATATATAATTTCCTGACATTAATTTCAGTTAATTTTCTGCCTCTCATCTATGTTATTATTTATTGTTGTATATATAAAGGAGAATAGCAGCTTGTAGCTCAGTAAAACGTCATGACAGCTCAAGCTGCTTTCCCCCTCGACATTCATTAAATTGTCAGGGTTGCCAGGTTGATTTTCTCTTTCTTTTTTTATAACACGCCCGAATTGCATATGATTTACATTCCTATTTATAAGGTTTAAATCGACTCAATAAATATACATAAATACCATAATTATCTTTATTGTAGTTTCTATTACTGCTGCATCATTGTCGGCCATCTTGAAGGAGACGGCATACATACACAAGCAAATTTTAATATATGAATAACAACCTTGTTTTTTTAAGATGAGGGAAAATATATAATGATGAACTGCCCTGTATTTGGACGTCACCACAATGGGACCCACAAATAAAAGAACTTGAACCGTCCTTCACATTTTTCTCTCTCTCTCTTTATTTAAGATTTTAATAATATATATTAAAAATATGTTAACCATTATTTATTTATTTACAGTGTGATGTTAGTATATTAACTATTACTTTATCAAGGATCGAACATTCATCTCAAATTACACTGGTCAACAGTCAAAAATTCTAAAAGGGGTATAAGTATAATAACTCTGCTTCAGAAGTGTTTTTCTTCAAATGATAACAGAAAATCAGAAAGTTCAGGAATCGTAGTTTGAAGGCACGAAATTCGACATTCTTAAAACGAACAAAAGTGCGTTTGTCTATGAAACTTGTCAAACAAAGAACTGAATATTGTTGCCAGATGACAGACAAAAAAAAAAAGAAGACATTTGGGATGGTTTAAAAATACTTCTAGTGACAACTCTTGTCTTGCCTAATAGCTGAAAGTCTCATTTCATTGATATATGAACGACCTAACATATTCAAAAATCACTCTTGGCTTTTGGTATGAATTTGTAAACAATACAAGAGCTGATTTGTTGTTTTTATGATGTTTCCTTAAGATTTTGTTCAAAAACTTATCTATTTTATTTAATACATAAATCAACTACCTATATGCCCTCAAAATGGCGTCACTTTACTTTATTGTGCAATATATGACGTCATTGAAAAACTCTATGAGGAAAATTATATTTTTTTTAAGCTGAGTATACTTGCATATATCACAACGAATATTAAAAAAGTAATAAGGAGGTTACTTTTTATTTAGTTGATGGATAATAGGCGTTGTTACGTTGAAAAGTAACATTAATATTCTTGAATTTTTCACTATGCTTCTGTAAGTATATTGCACGTTTTGGTAGATCCATGTAAGAAATTTCATTGCCTAATAACAAATTTAGTTAAATTGACACACGATTTTTACAAAGAACTTTTTAGGATCTTTCATAATACATTAATTTAATATAAGGTTCTGAAGAGTTGGGATAGCTACAGCTGTTATGTAAACTGAATTTTCAAGAATAGAAGGAAGCTTTTCAAAAAAGAAACCCAAAATTAAGTATATGCATTCAATAGTTTGCTTCTTTTTTTTAAAAAAAGGCTTTTTGACATAAAAGAATAATATTTGATCAAATTGTAAAGAGAATGAATTTAAATCTTTATTTGGTCAGACATTTTCATATGAATGAAATTTTTGTTCTCTATTTTTGGATGAAGATTTAGGTGTGAAAGGTATGAGTCTATTATAATAAAGTTTTTTCAAAATAAATAAAAGCAGAGTTCCATTGTCTTGTTTGAAAAAAAATCCATAAAAAAACCTTCTATTTTTCTTCCAAAGCTTTGTTAAATGAATATGGAGTTATTGGGGCTGCACTTTATGTCTAGTTATTATCAGTTAAATTTTATGTAAATTTATATGTTTAATTAAATAAAATAATTTGAATATTTAATTATGATTCTGAGTAAATGAATTAAAATACAAGTGTCGGAAAAAAAAAACAATTTGCTGCAAGGATTTTATAAAATTACACTTATTTTAAGAAACTTACTATTGAATATTTCGAGAATAGGTAACTATTCCATGTTTGAAGCCAGCATCAGAAGTTATTAACCTGTTAACTATTGAAACTCTTATTTTCGAGATATGTTTGAGAAAAAGTGTTGGCTAAAAACCAGGTTGTAAAAATTTGTTTACTACTGATATCCTTATACAAAATAATTTGCTTAGATCTTGAATATTAACATATTAAGTTATTTTAGTCAAGAAAAAGAATATTATGATCTATACTAAGGTTATTAAGGCAAATTTTCCAATAGCCTGTAATAAGTATCGCTCAAAATTAATTGTCAGACTAACCTAATAACATTTGAATTATATACTCATTTTACTAACGGTTTGTACTTATATTAATAAAAAAAACATTATCTTAACTTGATAATTATTTTTCACAATGATTTTGTCAATGTTATATGCATATATATTCAAATTTCATTCCATGAAATCAGTCATTTTTCTTCCTTATAAATCATTTTTCATTACATTTGTTGCAGAAGAAAAGCCCAATGTCCAAGTCAGTTTTGTTTATTGTCCACAAAAGTTTTTTTTAGAAAAATTGAGTTTTTAACACACCAAAAGAGTTATGAATTGTCTTAATAGAACTCGGGTCTTTGATTTTAAACATATATATGTACTTTTATAGCCACTATCATCAAATTCATAGCCTTTATCCCTATAAGTATTTATTATACACATTTTATTAAAGGCTTAGGCAAACTTGAGGGTGGAATCTTATGTCTCAAAGGATCTCAAAAAAGAGAAATTTGTTTCTTTAGGATCTGAATAGGTATTATTTTCCCTCCCCCCCCCCTGAGTATGGAAGCCTAAGTAAGGCACTGTTTTATAAATAAGCATATAATTCAAAGTATTGAAATATGTTTAAAGTATATGTATATACCCATTTGTATTGATTATATGAACTTATGAACCAAAGATGGTTTCAAATCAAAAATGATGACAGAACAGATTTATAAACAAATGGATTTACGTATACTTCAATAAATAAATATATTTTTCTACTTAAAGATTAGAATGGTTTTTATTTTTGGGTAAGTGAATTACGGACTATGTAATAACTTTTGTTTCTTGGAGTAGCCTTGGTCAAATTCAAGGTCAAACCATAATAAAAATAATCATAACCAGGAATGATATGATCAATACATTTGTCTCATAAACTACAACATTTTCATAACCCTAGTTATCTGATTTTTTATAAATATATTGAGGTATGTTTGAATATGTTTTTGTTTTTTTAAAAAGTCATTATTTATTATAGGTATAATTATGCATCATAGTATAAGTCCTAATCACATTAAACTTTTGCAGAATTGATACATTCGATACCATTTCAATAATTGACGTCATGCAACTGTCCCATAAATTCAGTGAATTTTGATACAAAAGCATTTATTTATAAAAAAATATTTTCATCTCTAAAATGCATATTTGGCTCACTTCCATTGACTTACTTTTTTGGGGTAATAAGTTATAAATAAAATTTATATAGGTATATAATTTTCAAAAAAAAATTTGCACAAACTGATCATTAAAGAAAAAAAAACCCTATTTTTTTGGCATAAAAATAACTCAAATTATGGATAAAACCATGTTTCATATACATAGGATTTTGGGCATTCTTTTAAATAGCCGATCAAACAAAGGGTTTTTATTAAATTTTTTAACTTCATTTTTTGATTGATTTTTTTGTCCTTTAAAATTATTCGTGTACAAAATTGAAGTACAATCTCCAATCGTTTGGAAAAAAAAATAGAGTAAATGGCAACGACTAGGTCTGTAAAAGTATATTACTAACAGTAAGTATAAATAACTATGCCCGAATAGTTATCTAATTATAAAGTATTCATATTAGGGGAACAAATGGTATTTGCGAGCTCAAAATTGCTCAAAAAATATCATTTTTTGAAAGGGATTCTGTGCTAAAAAAAACCTATCTATTTCTTTAACAGTCCTAGTGACATTTTGCTGCTTTGTTTTGTTTTGTTCATTTGACATTTACAAATTTATGTAAGTTTGAGGCTATACAATAGGTAATCAAGAACATTTTAGATTAATTTTAGTGCTTTAATATATAAACTAGATAGATGTCTAATGTTATATTTTTATCGATTTTTTGTGGAGAAACAAAGATTTTTTTTATATTTTGTACAGACAAGGAAAGAGAATAACAATGTGATAAATAATTCATATTTTAAATAAATGACAAAAGGGATACTCATAAGTTTTAAAGGTTTTATTATATGCCCTAAGTTTTTTAATACCTTAATCAATGAATATACATTTTGATTGCCTTAAACTCAATTCCAGTTCAATCATGTCAAAAGATATTAATAGGTATGAAGAAAAAACAAATAAAAACACTTCTTTCAGCTAGATCAGTGGTTCTAAGGCTTGTTGAAGGTAGTGAACCCAAGAGGTTCCATACATACATTTATCGAACGCTTTGTACTTGGAGAAAAATGAAATGTGTGTTTTTTTTTCTTCAAGCCAAGCAGAGTGTGACGTCACAAACCATACGAGTGGGATGAATCAAACCACTGAACCCTTGAAACTGACACACAGAACCCCTGAGGTTCGATCAAACCCAGGTTAATAACTGAGCTAAATATTCCATTCATACTGTTCAAAATCTCATGAATGATTTAAAGCCAAACTTTGTGTGAGGAACAAATCGTTATGACCTCTCTCAAGTACTGTAAGGCTATCTAGAGTCGTAGATTAAGGGTTCATTGGATTTTGGATTCGTCTCCGTCAAGATATTGGAGTTTTCTCCAATATCTTAAAATATCTTAATATTTTAAAATCGTTTATCGAACATTGTGGCTAACGATGGCGGTTATATGATATGATGTATTAATAAAAAATAAACTTAGAAATATAGTCTAGAGCTTTTATTATTACCAAATCTCAAATTTAATTTTATTTTATTAATTATTGCGTAAATTAACACCTTTAAAACACTATGAACAGCCCTGTGTATTTATAAATTTATTGTATTTCAACTTAACTTTTTATGTTTTTAATGGAATAAGAAAAATTTAAAAAGGGATTATTAATAAGGCATTATAAATTACCCACAAATAAGTCACTTCACTTATTTTAAATGATGTGTAACATTAAAAAACATTCAAACATCCATTTAAATATCAAGGAAGTAGATGTGAGTTTTACTAGACCTTTTTAATATTATAAAGTTGTATCTTTCTTTTAATGCGATGTAACACTCATCAAATATTAAATTTCAAACATTTATTCAGAAATGTTTATACAAAAGCTTTGGACATGTATTTAACACACGTTACTCACATAAATATGTACATACATACATACAAATACGGAAGATATTTCAACATAAATAAATAAACATGAAACATTGAATGTTATCATCTATTTGATATTTCATCCTTGCAACATTGATATTACGTTTGATTCATTCCATTGTTTTAGATAGAAGAATATTATCAAATATTGAAACAAAAAATGTAGAAGCCAGTTCTTTTTATATGTGTATAAGTAGTTATTTAACTTTAATTTTTTGTTAACGTCATTTCGCATTTTTTATTTATTTATATATTAATGAATTTATCATCCAATTGTTTTTAACTTTATTTTTTTTTATTCATGTCACGTTGGTGTAAGATAAATAATAAAAAAAAACCCTATAGACTACAGAGATAACAAATATGTATGTGTATATATTATATAGCTTTTAAAAACTTGATTTCTTGATTGAAGGGAGTTTTTTTATAGTCCGATATGAAAAGAATTCTTCTGACATAACAATTATAAAGAGTTTTCATTTTCAGGTAGTCAAAGTTTTTTTTGTTAAAGGATCTAAAACTACAAAGTCTTAAAATGCAACAACTTCAATATAATGTGCAAAGGAGGAGCCTGATTTGGATAACTTACTCACCACTTAAAGTTAAAAAAATGTACAATAAAAAACAAACAATGGTTTTACAATTTTTATTTATATATAAATTGTCTGAAATGTTTTTGATATTATTTTTTAATTGTACTCTGTTTTTTTAAAAAGTAAAGTATAAAGAAAAACCTTCTGCCAAATTTAAGGTTCTTAAAAAGGTTTTGTACATAGACCAGTTTTTTATTTGTTCTAGTGACTCTTGGAACACATGTTAAAGACCTGATAATTTATTTTATGTATAAAATTTTATGAGGTACCTCTAGTATGCCTTGGTGCAGTTACAATAAAAACAAACCCAAAAATTGGATACTAAAAATATCTAAAAAACTTTAGACTCTAACATTGATAACTAGACTAGAAAAATAAATATATCAAAATTAAAAAAAATATAACATTATCAATGTAAGAGTGAGGTTTGAAATAAAATACTTGATGAGATCGAAGGACCTTATGAAAGTTTTTTTCAACTTTATATAAAAGATTTTTCCATATAGTCTTGATGTTAGAGAACCAATCTCATTAAGTTTGGTATTAACGTAGTGTTATATTCTCTTTAAAATGAATTTGAATCTTTTGATATATTACTATTAATCAAAAAAAAAAAGGAGGGAAGTTTAAATTTAATGTTTTTTGATTTTCGATAGGGGTAAATGTTTTTTGTTTTTATATTGACACTACAGTCACTCACATTTGTGCCAAATTAACAATGAATTTTTGATAGTTAAATAAATATTATTATTTTTTTACTCTCCATATTTTTTTGCCAATAATAGAAGGTGGATCCCTAAATCAAAACGGAAGATTCTTCCAAGTATGAGTTCTACATATTTTAAGTACATTCATTCTCAACCCATGTTTGGATCCACAAACTTGTATCATGATCTGATATAGACTATAATTCAACTCTAAGGAGTAATTATAGCCCTTTTATTGCTATTTGAATAACCCTTCAGTTATATCCAAGAACATATATCATAATTGATTATTCATTTTGTATCTATGCCGATAAAACAATATACATACATATATTTATATATATATTGAACCGTTATTGCCATTAAAGCCAAAGTCTCTGGTAAGAAAGAAAAAAACAAAAAACACACACAATCGTTATATTTAATCATTTCAAAAAAAATATGATCAAACTACAGTAATTGTGGTTCATTATTGATTGATATAAACAAAACAATTCCATCAAACTTCAATAAGTTACATATTTGCGTTTCAAAAAAACAACTAAAAAAAACCGTTCTTGAGCCCCTCAAGTTCCTCCTTTAAGCACTACTATAAGAGTGGTTGTACACATAACAATATATGTACATATTATAAACTTAGTTAACAGCACTTAAATATATATTCGAATACAAACGATTCCTACGCAAAAACCTTCTTCTTTTAATTTTTGTTCCTGTGTCATAACTAATAAAACTTTGTGTGTGTGTGTAGAACTACGTCAAAGTGAATTAATATAATCCCACAAAGATTATGTGGAATATCCATGACCATTTCCTCAATGTCCATAACTAAAGCCATGTTTCCAAGGTACATAGGTAGGTATTATAGCACAAAGTAGACGAAAGAAGACAAAAAAAAACATTAAATAATGCATCATTCATTCTAAAGTCATGTACAAAAACTGTTTTGTAATTATAAGGTATTTCCACACATATATATATATATATATATATATATATGGTCAAACTGTTTAAGCCATATATATATATATAGTGTACAAAAGTAATGAGTGGTTTCGTGACTAAAATAAAGCAATTTCCATATAAGAAGAAATCATTTATGTAGTTAATTTGTCAGTCTATAATAAAAGGTTGTTTTTTTTCCTCATTTTTCCTCATTTTTCCTCCTTTTTCTTCCCCAAGCTATTTGTAAATAATGAATTAATATTAAGAGACAAGGTGTGCAAAAATGAAGGATCTATGTATGTTCTACATACATAAATGCATGCACATATTTTTAGGCCATAAAAAAATCAACTTGTGTAATTTTGCAGAATAAAACTTGATATGTATGTACATCCAATAATCATCTGTTTATTATTCTATCAGAGCACTCCAAATATAGATTTAAAATATATATAAATAAACTTTGCATTTCTCGTTCTTTTTTCTTTGATAGATACTATTAATGAAATTGCAAATGTCTTACTTGGGTGTGGTTTTACATAAATAACATCCATAGTAATAACAATTGAATTCAATGGTTATGTTCCGTTATCAGGGCATTGATGCTATAAATATACTTAAATATATATAGTCTCTAATCAAAGGGGTTTTTTCAATTTGATGATGATGATCTAGACTTCTTATAAAGTTAGCACAAATCCAAGCAAAAATGAATCTGAATTAAATATTCTGTCTTCGTTTTCAATCATTAATTATTTATCTTCTATTTCTCTTATTTAATTATCCTCATTAATTTTTGAGAGGCAGTGGACATTGCACTTATAGGCTGTGAATAATAGAATACATTTAATTGGAAAGATCCTATCGGAGCCAGCTAAATTGACATAATTCAAATGAAGGCTCTAAACTTTAACTAAAAAACATGGATATCTATATTTGCTTTACACAAATTTGAAATTAGAGCCTTAAGTTGACTCAATATATGTCTTTGGAATATTGGAACGACGTGTAGGTATATTTATTAAGTAAAATATTAATTTTAAATTTATTCTTTGCTTCATTTATGTTTAATAGTACATTTTTTTGTTAATGTGCTACATATGTAAGAATATTTCAGAAAGATGGCAAATTGACCAAAAAAAGAAATCCCTTAAAAAAAGAAAAAGTCAATTTAAAATAATGAGAAATGTAGCAAATTTTATTAATCTGATGTCTAGGGGTTGGTAGTAGTGTCATTTACACATTCTCCCCCCCCCCCTCCTCTTGTGAAAGTTAAGTCAAGTTGTCACTGAATTGAATTCAAACCCTGTTGCCAAATGATATTAATTAATACTACGTCAATATTAAGCGATGAGAAGATTGAGCTATAAAAAACAAAAACACATCCTTTCCCAATGAAAAATATTATTTTTGATGATCAGTTCTTTTTGGTAAATTAATATCATTCATGTACAATGACTCACAACTGTCCTATTTTTGTGATTGTAGCAACATCCCATAGAACTTTAATTACCATTTCATTTTGGTGATAATATTTGAAATATCATATAATCACTTACTATGATAGTTAAAAAAATTGACCGAGTGAATATTTTAAAACATTAAAAAATGAGCTTCGCTTATGTAACACTTTGATACACGCTGTTTTAAATTATTTTTATAATAACTACTACAAGAATGATAGTTAAAAATAATTACATAGCTTAGATAGTAGTGTCAATTTATGTAATCCCATGACAATTCTTTGTCTCAATAAAATTGTCTAATTAAAAAAACAAAAATAATGACGTTATTTGATAACGTTGTGATAAAACCTAATTATGTAATGTTTGAGTAAAATAAACATAATATATAAAATTGTTGGCATTTCGTGAGAAAAAGTTCAAAATAAATTCAATTACTAAGAATAAATTTGTTGACATCTAAAAAAAAAAAAAGATATGTATAACTTCTTTTATAGCATTGTAATAATATTTTTGATGAATGAGTGACAAACACATAAAAGAGTAAGAAGCCTCCATGAAATGAGTGAGATTGAGAAGACTTGATAACATATCTGGCAAAATTGTAAATAATTAAATCAGGAGGGCTATTGTGAACGAGACAATTACTTTGCAAAATCAAAGTTCTGTTTGTGAAACTACTCATTTCATTTTGATTTCTTTTCATTATAAAAAAATAGTTCTCCATCAATCAAAAAAGAGTCATTCCGGGCCTTTCCAAAAAGCATGCCTGAGATGATGTCATAAAACAATGTAAAAATTATTCCGAAATTCATGTATGAAAACAGTAAAAAATTGAGCAACAACAAAAAAAATCAAATGAGACGAATCGTTTATTTTCTAACTTTTTTAAAACTCTACGAGGGCCGTTCAGAGACCACATAGGGACTATATGTTCCCTCTAGAACGTGCAATGCTCACTAATTCCTTCATGTTTGCATTCAACAGATTATCTCCCTTTGCTGTTGTTAGCCCAAATTTGAAAAATACGCTTCCCTCTACCAAAATATTTTAAAATATTTAAATTCACTCATGACAACTGCGTATGATTGCTCTTATTTAATATTAATATAATACTTTGACCCAAATCTAATATTTATATTTCTTATAAAATAAAGACTATACATATATCTGTATATGCGTTCTATAGTCAAGACTGTCTCACTCCAGTTCTCTTTAAAGAACGGATATATAACTACAAATCTACTTCATTCAAATACGACAAAGTATGCATAATTATTTAATTATGATCATTCGTGATGGAATGATTATTGCTTTTATAATATTTGGCATTTGCTATAATTGTGACAAGAAACGGTTGTTATAACATTTAAGTAAATTAACTAATTTGACTTTCCACGTACGTTTTTTTTTTTTTTTTTTTTAAATAGAACGTTTTCATGTCACGTTATCGTTGTGGAAGTTAGCCATCTGGAATAAGGCACAAAAAATCAAATTTTATAATATTAAACCCTTTTATTTATTTAGGATCTAGTAAAACAGTAAATCACTATTGTTCATTTGTATGACACATTGGATCCGATAGATTATAGGCCAAAATACACCTTTACTTTTGGTCAAATATTTCTCTCTTTATTATTTTGCATATCCTAATAATTTTCGTTTAAATATTTTCTTCAAATATCCAACTTTTCTGGTCCTGAATCAATTCTAAACGAAATTAAGTATGAAAATTTAGTCAATTCACAAGGAGTTTAGTACTTTGAGGAAATGTGTTCATTTTATTTAATACAAATATTAACTATATGCTCCCAACTGACGTCACTTTGAAGTATAATGCAATTTCTGTCGTCAGTGAAAACGCCAATTTAAATATTATTTAAAAGTTAAGAAAGTGAATTTAGTTATTATTAGTCTGACATCATCAATGAAGACAGAAGGATAACCCTTAAATGTACATAGTTCATCTATAAGTATCCATGCTATATGCATGTAAAAACCTGTCTTCAAATCTGGAAGGATGATTACCTCTACGACTCATACATTATTTAAATATAATGCTATCAAGTCTCCCTGATTAGGCGTTGATGATCATGGGTGGAAAAAAGCTTTCATTGGATAAATAGTTGATAAACATCGGCTCTCAATCTTTTTCAACCGACTTTGATCCCTCAAAGTTGCTACTATTAGTGTACTAAGGATCCTAGACATTTGTTTTTACACCATTGATGACGTATCTTGAGGAGTTTTCACAATACTTCAAGGTCTTAAAATGAATAAAAAAATAACTTTAGCAAGATGATTTAGTCTTATTTTATTCTTTGAATTGGATTTTATGAGAATTTTGAAATGAATAATATTAAAAAAAAAAAATCACATTACTCTAACTGTTTGAAAAGGAAAATGGCAAGTTTTTGTAAAATATTTACAAGGAGTATCAATTGTTATTAGTATTCCATGTAAAATATTTCTTTCCATAAATCGTTTTCATAGTTTATTATTGGCTCAAAGTCTAATTTAAAACAATGGTTACTTGAAAATACAAATGGAAACGAATATTGGGTTTTTTCTTACATTTTTTTGTTTTGTTCCAAATATTAGTTCAATAATAATAATTTATAGCCCAATATCAGTGGGCTTTTTTCCGTTTGTTTTTCATACAATGAATTATTTCTTTGTACATTTATTTTTGACCGTGAACAGCTATAAATATTCCATTAGATGTAAATATTATTTAATTACAGGATCTAAAGATCAAAAACAACTTAAATTAGCGAAAGCATCTTTATTTATGAATAATGAGCATCCGTTACACAACTAATATAAAGTGCTATATAACTAAGTGACTTTTCATTTCATAATAACTAATTTTGATATAATTTTTTTTTATAAATTCCAAATTAAATATTATTATTATTTTTTTTAAATCGCCTACTCGACATTAAACAAAAACTAAATATCCATGAACATCTATAAATCATTTTTATGAATGAATATATATAAGCCAATACAAGGAACTATATATCAAATAGTATCAACATATGTATGTAGACCGATGCATGAAAATACAAACGATGTTACGGTTTTATTAACTTTTTGTAATGGATTATACACGTTCATTTAATATTCCTACATATTGTCAATCCTTCTGGTTACCAGAACAAGTGACGAAAGGTACGTTTGAAATAATGAGGAATTATTTGTGGGTAGAGTTCATTAATTAATTCAATATGTACATCATATATGAGGAGGGGTCGTGTAGGATAATAATAATTATTACAGTAGAATATTTAAAAAATTTGTCATCTATTCCAGGGAAAATAAAACAACACAAGATTGAGAGCCACTAAGGAACAAACATCAAACGAAAAATAGATACAAAAAATGTTTTTTTATTTTTATCCATCTGCCATTCTTTTGTGTTTTACGTCCTAATGATAGCAAGAGGCACAGTTCAGCTCTAGGCGTATCATATAACAAGGTGTATTCTATACCTTATTCATAATCCCTTTCATGCTAATTTGATACGCTCCTGCCATGTGCACAAATAAGCTTTAAATTATGTGACAATGAATTTTTTAATTCCTATATCTTATTGGGATATGTTTTTCGTGATTATTAATAATCTTTAGTATGAGAGCTCAGAATGTGTGAATCAAAAGGTATCTCTTAAAAAGTTAAATAATATTAGTTGAAGAGCACAAATTTATAGAACTTATGTATTTAGGGGGAGAGGGGATTATAACTCTTTTTCTGCTTGTTTCACACATATTGAAGTAGGACTAACAGCATTTTAAAAGTAAGAAATATACATATATGTAATTAGACATTGATATTTTATCATATAACAGGTATATGATAATTAAGACGTCTCAGGACTTATTGTATGTAATATGTTATACATACACGTATAATCATACCCAACATATGTTCCATAGATAATACGGACAACCACTCTTAAATATAACACTCTTTCATAAAAAGCAAGTAGAATCATAATAGGAACATACAATGTATTTAAAGACATTAAATATTTGATCCATTCAACGGTCCTTTGACCGTATGTATGTATGTAATGTTAACTTTAAAATGAGATTAAGGAAATATCGTGGTCATGTCGGATGGACCTTAGCATTAAAGTCATTTTTATTGCATATATATATATTGGAGTATGCCATAAGTCAACTCAAGGTCAGTATAGAGCAATCTATAGCTTAGACACACTTGTACATATATGTGTCTATGTTAGTGTTTATACTATGTACTCTATGAGTCAAAAAATATCGGGAATCAAAAACTATTTATATAATCGTCAAAATTCATTTCATCCCCCTTAAAAGTAGTCCTCTGATGCAATGACCATTTGTCCACATTTTTTCAAATTTTCAAAACAGTTACAAAATTTACAATATTAAGTCAATAACTGCTGAGTTTAGATATGCTATTAAATTTTAAAATCGAATGGTTAGCTTTTTGAGTATAAAGGTTATATATTCGGAAGAAATAAATAATGAATTCTCAAAATTTTAAAAGAATAGAGTCTGGAACATTCATTGCAACTTTTTTGGTTTGAACAACATTTCTCTAAATTGCATTTGAGTCATCAACTTTCAGACATTTAAAAAAAAACGAAAAATTGTATTTTAGCTGCTCTCAAATGGACCCGTAGCTCAAACACTAATGGATATTTGGACGTGTAATTTAACACAAATGTTAGTGACAGTAGTGCCAACTTAAAAACATTTATCCTTATCAGTATTCCAAACAAATTTAATTTAAATTTCCCGGTATTTTTTGCTCATATTAGTAGTATGTATGTAGTTTGTTTTGAAGACTTAAAACATACGCACACACATAAAAAAAAACAAAAAATATTCATGCAAATATTGCAATTTGACTCTTTGTCGTGTAGGTTGTAAGCTTAGCAAGACTAATAGGCAGGAGTTGTAGCTATATACATACGTACATATGTCGATAAGGTAATAAATTATAGATTGGATGTGTTGACTAAGTCAACTTTAACATATGTTTTAATTAACTCATTGTTGTTAGGGTTTTTTTTTTTAAATATTTATTTTGTTTTTTGCATGCAAAATATATATTTTATGACATACATATGGGTGTTGATCAAAAATATTTACTTATATATGTACAATATATATTTATGTATGCTAATGGCTTCGCTATAGGGGGTGAGGCCAAGAGTAGAATGCTCATCCTATGGAAGACCAAAAGACTAATTTATATATATTTTGTAAATGCTGCTCCATAAATGAGATTATTTATTTTGCTATCCAAAAACATGTGTAGTTTTTCAATCTAACGAGATCGGTTCAAAGGAAATTTGTAATATAATGAGCAATATTAATCTATTTTACTATTATAGAAAATGCTTTTACAAGAAAAAGACATGTGATCCCCAAAGCTATGATGCAAAGCCACGAAACGACGATCACATGATCAATTTTTGTACAAATTCAATTGTTCAAGAGTTGACATTTTTGTTCACTTATAGTGAGGAGGGTGTCATGAATTATTACATAAATATCTAACCACGAAGCTCCATTCATTTATTTGATTACTTCAATGGAAATATAGGAAATTTTGCTAAAGGAAAACAATTATAAATATACGTATACGTATATATACTTCAAAAGTGACATTTTACGGGGAAATTTAAGTCTCATAGACACATAGGAAATCACATTAAGCTTGCAGGTGCGTTTTGTCACTTTATTTTATAGCTTTGATGATTCTATGGCGAGTTTTCTGGGTAGATTTAATGATATTTGTAGGGAAGAAAGTGAAACAATAGGACAGATAAATAAAAACTTTATTTAAAATTATGATTAATTTACGTACTTTGAAGGTTTATGTGTTACATATTCATTTAGCAAGGCTTTTTGTAGTTGTAAAAATGAACTCTCAGAATTTAACAACACTCTGTTCCTAAAATAATAATAATAATGTTACAAGACACTTTTTTAATGAGGTAAAATGAACAATTTAAGAAAGATAATCGATTAATACCTATCTATGTACATAAAATATCAAATGACGAATGCAAATACTTTTGTTTTAAAAGAAATATTTCCCAGATTTTATTCAACAAATCTTAAAAACGTTTCTTTGACACATTTTTTAGTTACATAAATACAAACAAATGATTTATTTTACTTAAACCTTTGTCATGATATGACCCTACGTATTTTCATATTTTAATGGATTTGTACCATTGGTTTTTTAATTTACCGTAGAGTTAATTGAATTATTCAATCTTATATATGTTGTAGAAGATAAGGGCAAAAACAAACGTACAATATTTACATGTATAAATAATACAAAGACTTTATTTTATTTAATCATTTATACATTTAGAGATGTTTTTGGATAACAACATCTGCCTACAAACAAAGAACAACTCTTTTTAAAAGAGTTGACCATCTATTTTTATCTATCATGTTTACTATCCCTCACGTAGTTGTTAAAATCTCATAATCTCTAGAAAGTGTTTTGACTGAATTGACCTCAAAGATCACATCATAAAAACCATGGTTAATAACATTAAATAGAAATGGACAAAACACTTCCCCAAAAATCTTAAGGAAGCTTCAACAAAATGGTTTTAAAAATGAGCATCAACTAAAGACCTCTATTGAACACAATTAATACCAAAGACAAACAGAGAATTACAAGGAAAATTAAGTTGTATTACATACAATACTTAAAATTCCTATGACATGTCTAAATCCTTAAAAATTAATTTGTTTTGCTTCAATTAAGAACAAGGATAATCAGAGAAAAATATCTGATCCTTAATAATAATAATTAATTTATTGACTATATAAACCTGACTTAGAAACATATTTTTAATGCATATTGTTAGATTTTGAGGTATTACGAACAGAGAAAAATATCTTTTATAGATGATACAGGTACAAGAATTCTTATTTATTGTTGCCATTATCTACAACTATCCACAATTTTAAACAAATAAGGGTTTTTATTACTTGTTTAAAAATTCGGTTGTTTATGACTCCTTCAAGATACTTGACATTTCATCAACGTGAAGCCTGAAAGGGCAATATTTATTCGAAATTATAAAATAGTCTCTGGATATACCGTTGGTTTAATGAATGAAGCTTCATTTGCGTTTGTGTTTCCTTTCTCTTTTTATTTTAATTTAATTAATTCAACCCCAAGTTTGTAAAATGTATATTGGTTAATTCATTATTATACAATGATTAAAATCACCAACCATAATTTAATTGAGTCATTTCAAATATAACACACAAAATATATGTGATATTTCAATTTAAACTAATTTTAAATTTCACAACTTTTAAATATAATTTTTTTAATGAGTAGGTATGAGAAAAAAAGTTCTACAGATTTCAGGGCTAATTCAGTGTCATCAAGGAGAAATATATTTATAAACGTACTTTGCTCAGAAATGTATACATACATGATTATACTTGGGGTTATGTGTGGTTTGGCATTAAATCTTATATTTTAAGTGCATAAAATACAATATATATGTATGTACACTCGTATATTAAATCAGTTAGTGTGTCCGTGTTACATAAATACATAATTTGAATTTAATTGTTTTCCTAGAAAAGGATGGAACTATGTAGACTGTATTTAATAAATGTATAACCTATAAATTATATATATATGCTTTGATATGCCCATAATTGCAATAATGCTTAAATATGTAGAAATACAAAATATGTTATATGCATCCAGAAATATCACCACAATTTATTTATTTTTTTAAATATCAAATTAAGGCAAAATGTGTTGTTATATCACTTATTACAAACGTTTTATATTGTACAAATACCGGATTAGGTTTTGGGTAGTTTATTTTTAATATTTCCGCTCTCCAATGCAAGCAACAGTTGATTTAATATCTGAACTCGGATGTTTACAAACATTGATTTTAGTTAGTCAAACAGTTTTAAACAGGAATACGTAGAGGACCTCTATAAAAAAAGTTACTGCGCGCATAAGCTGCGTAGAATAGCTCATTGACATATTCATGAGGTTTGACATATACATCCATACAGTTTACTCTCCATAAGACAACTTTAACCAGAACCAGGAGGATACTGTAAGAGGCCCAGCACAGGTAGACCCTTTTTCATCCGTAGAATGTAAACTGTTGTGACTATGAAGGACAACATGGTTTATTTTACGCCCAAACAAGCCTCCAAGATATAGAATTTTATTATATAAAAAAAGTTGGTCACTTTATAAGTTCTTATAGCATCGTCTATTGATTTATTGGCCATTTTAGTTGGCCGTTATGTTCGTTCAAAACCTTTATAGAAGCATCAAGAGTGTGTACAAATAAACTATAAATTGTAAAAAACCCCATAATTTGCAATCACCCTGGCGCTTGGGGTAGCCTTTGATCACTTTGTTGGATGATATGTATATGCACTTATAATATGTTTAGTATTTATAATCATTTTTTTAAAGTTTGAAATGTACTTCTTTTTTTAATTATTATTATTATTAAATTTGTTTCGACAAGAGACTGAGGTTAATAATAAATCAATTATAACTTTAATCATTGAATAATAATATTCGTGTAATAATTAACTTTCCACACTAAATATACAACCAATGACCTTACACATTTCCAATCAAATTACACCAAACTAATGTAGCATAAACAATTCAAACGAGGCTATAATTTAATTATGTATACATATACCAATATAATTAATTTTTTTCAAAATTATATGTATGTAAATTATCATCTACTCCTGCTGCTGTTGCTGTTCCTTAGATTATAGCCTTCAAAGTGTGACGCTATGATTAGGGATTCAAATGCATAGATTGATAATAATAATAATAGAAATAAAAATAAAGAGGTTAAATATTAATAAAAAAAAATATTAATAATAATTATCATTATATAACCCGATCGTTCAAGTAACGATCATGTTTGGTTAAGCCATTGTGTGTATATTTTGAGGATTGACAGTTCCATTAATTAAAACAAAGGAATGTGCGTTCGTGATCTTCAGAAAATATTCTTCATATATATATATATATATATGCGCTTAACCATGTCTGAATTCTTCCATCATTACGTAATAATGGATCATGTAGTAAACCCATCTGCTTCATTGAATTAAAACTACCATCAATTGGACCATGTCATTGACTATGAACGTCCATTGTGCTTATAAACCAATAAAAGAATAAATTTTTATAATGAATTGCCTACCATTTCCTTGGAGCTATATAGTTTGTAGACTCCGTTATATCTAGTCGTCATTAAGTACTAATTATAATTACCAAATAGTTTGTTGTTGTGTATGAAAAAAAAAATGTTTAATGTTTGAAAGTCTATGTACATACAAGACATTATGAGTAATTTGAAAATATTTACCACCTCTAATAGTAATGAGGCAAATTGTGTTGATTTAATGAAATGGTTTTGCTTCCAGCGAAGTTACAAAATTTCTTTAACTGTTATTTTGTGAAAAATAACAAAATTTTATAAATGATGCTTAAACACTCTGGTATTTTGATACTTAAGATAACTTTAATTATTTTTTTGTTTTTTATATTATATAAATTTATCATTTTTTTAAAAAAAAAAACAATACATTATACTGTTTTGCCCTTCAGAGTAAATCATTAATATATTCATAATCGAATTATCAAAGAAAGAAAAAAAAATCCAAGAAAAGAACAAATGATTGGATTTTTTTTTTTTGGTATAAATCAATGTTTTAAATTAGATTTTGAGCCAATACAAACTACTTAATTCTACATGCAAGGATTGGAGACCGGTTCACATGCACCAAAAATCTAATAGAAATCAAAGACTCACCGTAGAGTTACAAAAGTAGCTCTAGCACAGAAAGATTTCAGATGATTTTGCAATCCTTCTGCGCGCTACTACTTAAGTAGCTCTACCGTGTGTCCTTGATTTCTAGTGAACTTTAGATCGAAATTAAATGAAAATTTACACATTTAGATGGACGATTTCTTCTTTTAGTCAAATATTTTTATCGGGGGCTTGAAATCTCATTTGAACGCTGTGAGTCTCATGTCTTGAATTGCTTGTAATATTCAAGGAGTTATTTAAGTACAAACGTTTTGGCATATTCCGGCACTCTACACTCCTAGGGGTCCTTTTAGGTCAAAACACAGACTGGAAATATAATTTGGGTTTAAAACACTAGCAGATCATCATTTTTGAATGCACAAAATAAGTATCCTTCTAGACTTAAATTGAAGTTGAAATTGGAAAAAGGGACAAATTAGCCCAAAAAGTAGGGTTAGATTTTTTGAAAATCGTCGGACTCTCGAAGAAAAAATTATTGATTGAAATAAGTTTGCAAAAATAAATAACTTTTATTAAGCTTATACCCCTTGGGATTTTTGATTGCTGACCAGTGTAATTAATTAGTAATTAAAAAAAAGGTGTTTGCTTTTTATAGTTGTTAATTACGTCAGACGAACAATAATTTTTACACCTATATTATTAACTGAAATGCATTTATGTGTAAAATTTATTTTCTTAATTTTTTTTTTTGCCCATTTCATAGGCCCATAAATATTTAAATCAAATATTGTTTTAAAACTGACAACTCTGATTAAAAACCAACAACAAATTGAGTCAAACTAATTCAAAATATCACAATAATGAAAATTAGAAGAAACAAAAAATATTCATATATTTTAATTGTGTTACCGAAAACCCACTCTTAAGAAAATTCGCCACAAGGTTCTTAGAATAAATGCATGTATTTTAAGAATCTTATTATTTAACATTTATGCTCCATAATTTCAATACTTTGATATGTTCCTTATTGGGGTCTAAAAAGATTAATGTCTCATTAGGTGTAATACATTTTGACATCGTATTTAGAAATAATTGATAGTCTTTAACATATTTAAACTTCTTTAGAGATAATTTATTTTTTCAAACGTATTATCAAACAACCAAGGCGTAAAAATCTGTTGTTTATTTGAGTATTTTCAATATAAAACAATTCCATTGGATCTTGAATATATGCATATTAAGATTGTACCCTTCAATAATATATTACCATAATAACATGATTTGGAAATGATTATTAGCTTTATAAAATACTTTTATGTGTATATATATACTGATTTTAAAAACCTCATAGAGCCCCTATATAAGAGTTATATATAATATTATATGAATGTGTTATTCAAAACCATTATGTCATATATAGACATACTAATATACGGTAAACATTCCAAAGCTTTTTTTTCTTACCTTATATCCATGTTTTTATTATTTTGTCGACCTTGCATAAAACCATTCATTTGTGTGTATTTGAAAATATAATGATATTTTAATTAAATGACTACACGTGTCTACCCACATACATATTTATTGAGTCTCAAATGCACTTTTGCTCAAATAAATCTACCATGAATCATCATCATCATCATTGATTACTGATTTATATTAATGGTTTGTGTGTTTGGTTTTTTTTTATATTGTAAACTTTTATTGATCTGTTTTGTCATATCATTTATAAAATAAAATACTTGTGCATTTCAACAGTTGAAGATTTTTGTGTATATATTTAAAAAATTTGTACGAATCTGTTTGTAGTATTTGTACGCTTCTTTTATTAACAACATTTTGTATGTTTTAGGCCGTGAGGTAGGGGAGACCGGAGGAAGTTGCAACAAGCCCTTATTTCTCAAATATCAAATTTGTAGTTGATAAAAACTGATTTTGAGGGGCAAAATTGATTTTTTGTAGAGAGATTTTTTTTTTCTTCTAATAGTGGAGTTAATTTTTCAATGCATTCCCTGTAACCTCCAATATTTGAGTTATTAATAATTTTGATAGTACTTTTGTAGTTTGTTATAGTTCATATATATATGCTTATTGTGGAGATATTTGAGAAAGTGAATGAATTACAATATCGTAGTGTACATAATAAATTTAAAAGTTATTTACACTGAAAAACTACTGTCTGTTATAATATATTAATAAATTTAATCAATGTAGTGATGTGTTACATTTTGATGCATCTAACTCAAAATTGCTCTTAATAATTGATCTTCCTTAGAATGGTACATTATATTACAATCTACAAAAATTAATGGAGTGACTTTCACAGTTGTAAAGTGTCAAATATCTCTAATGCTCTTAAGTGTACATATATGTAAATATCAACATTTGAAAAATGGTAGATGATTTTTGCATGTAAATACGAGTAGAAATATTTCATAGATCACTTTTTCTCAGTGTTCTATGGAACATACTATGATTAGTTCCAAGAGTTAATACACATTTGCTTAGTCGAGGTATGAAATAAACACCAAGTGTCTCGTAACTATTGTCCATTTTTTTAAAGTGAGATTCTGTCAGTCGATTTTTAAAATTATACGACATATAAGGGTCATCAACACAATGGTCTTTGTTCATTTTTAATCATGGGTTGATACAATCATAAGTAACATGGAGAGAGACAACCGAATGAATGTTGCTGAACTTCTCCGCATGGAAATCTAATTAAAGAAAATTGTTATCTAGGTTGGTGTTGCTCCCAGGAGGGTTTACCGCATCAAAAAGGGAGTTGAAGCTAAGGAATCACTAAAGAAAGTCCAACTGTCAACTTAGCCCCGACCATAATCAAGGAGGCCATCACAGCCGAGTCAATAAAGTTGATGAGATCATATGCCAAAGACTTGGGGGGCTCAAGAACCACAGTGGATCGGGTAGTTAAGAAGGAAGGGGATGTAGGTCCTTGGTTATGAGGAAGAAGCCACTCCTCACTCCACCCATCAATGAAATGCATCTCCTTCATTGCAAAGGCTTCCTCAATGACATCAAGTCAGCCCCACCTGCCCGAGTTATCATCTTTTCAGACGAGAAGACTTGGGTCAGCTGACCCGCTCCACAACCACAAAATGATAGGTTCGTTGCATCTGGTAACCCTGAGTAAGAGGGGGGAGAGTCTTCCACCAAACACCCTGCGATGAGTCTAAATTTTGTGCCTTACAATGGGCTGAAGTTGCCCCTCATCTGCTTCAAGCAGGGATATTGCAGCAATTAATAATAATATATCATAGAGTTATTTTGTAATTTAGTATGAATTTAAGTTTTCTTCACGTATAAACTTTTTGAAATTAATTGCAAGACAACAAAGAACTCTTCTTGAATTGCCCTTTGTATATATGATCATAAAACTATGAGTTAAATCATAGCAATCTGAACTTTCTTTGTAGATATAATTAATATTAATTATTTTATATAAAAATATAATTATGACTCTGAGGAAGCCTTCTTTTTTTCTTTTTTAAATGAAAAGTAATGAGACTTACTAATTACTGATGGAGTAAGGAGAGTATATGTGGCCTAGTTAAACAAAGATTAATAAATTACTTTGTTGATTTATAGTATGTCTGCTTAATATGGAGCTAAAATAGACTGATTTTTTTCTTTTCTCTTTTTTTTTAAATTACGATGTGGCAATTTTTTTTTTAAATTACAAATTATCCACACATTCATTGATGCTAAAATCTACTGCGATAATGAACCACTGACTAATTATAATCCAAAAATAAAAAAAATCCTTTAAAAAATGGATAAAAAATAATTTACTCATAAATGGATAATACAAGCTTTTATGGATATAACTAAACATAGTTGTATATCAAATATGTAGACCCCTGTTAATATTGATTTGACTCACTAAAAATAAATGTGTTTTGTTTTTTTAAAATTTTAGGCCATGTCAATAAAAATAATAACATTTATACATGCTATACCTGGGCTTGTGATTAATTTAAGGATCTTTATTCTTTTTAAAATGTAAAAGTAATTAATTATACAAAAATGTTCGTTGTATCTATTCCTTGACCGACATGAATGCTTTGTTTTAATTTGAATCAATGTTACTATTAATACAACGATTTTAAATAAGAAATCAATAATTAATATTTCAACATTTCTAAATCAAAAAGTGGGTCGTTAATTTTTTTTTTTTTACTTGTTTTTTTGGTTATTTCGAAAATACATAAAGGAAATATAATCATGAAATGACAGCAGTTTTTTTTGGTTAATTATACATACTCTTTAAATATGAACTTTCACTTTTATAGTCTTTCATTTGATTCTTTTTTGAAAAGACAACTGGATAAATTAGCCAATGATTAGGCTCCAGTTTTGGGTAAGGTTACTCTTTGTTAGCTTTACAGTTCGCTTATGTAAGGAAAATTACACTGAACAAATATTTATTTTTTAGTTGAAATTATTTTAATTCGTAGGGTTGCACTTGTTTGACTGTTTGCTACCAATAAACTTCCAAACTACATATGATTTTTGGCAATTAGTCCCCTTGGGAAACATTGCTGAACATAGAAATATATATATCCTACTAAAAGTGACAGGATGTCTTTAGATTTAACTTTATTTTAGTTTGCTACATACTTGACATAGAAACTTGTAGTGTGCAAAAAAAAAATCTGACTGTGTATGTTTTGTAATAGACCATGCCCTCAACTTTGACATATTTAGCAGCTTGAAAATAGGCCCTAATAGATAAGTACTTATTCAAATAATGCATGAAATATAGGAATTTATGTCCCAACACAACAAGACAAAATGACTTCATATTAAAATAACAGTTGTTCAATTTAAAGACGTATACATCATTGACTACTGATTTGGTCAGTCTATGTGACCAAAAAAATTGCTCTAATCAATGATGTCCACCATCTACTTGAGCGGAAAAGAAGTAGTAGAATAGGAAGCTTATGCCAAAAAAATAAATTAAGATTAAGGTTTCCATCACTAAATAAAACTTGTACATACAGTATAGTCGACTGATTTTATCCCCCTAATCGCCAATGAGTCAAAACAAGATTTTATAGAAACGTCCAATGTAGATAAAACATTTTTATTTCAAAAACATTGAGAGTACAGACTGCTCAATGGCACATTGACGCTTAGGGTGGAAAGATATATGGTATTTATAGATCTTTTTTTTTTTTTTTAAATAAAGTTTAATCATCTAACATTAAGTAGACAAGCGAAGCCAGGGGATTCAAACAGTATTTTAATCATAAATTCAATTCATTGAAAATAAAACTATGTTCTTCAGATGTTGTTTTCATGCTTTAACATCGGCAAAATCTTCCTCTCTAGTCTTCTTTTATAATTCATTTTTTCATCTTCTTGAGCTTCCATTGGCCTAGAGAAAGAGAAAAAGGTTACTGGTTACTAATATTTCATTTGTGACTGCGTTTTTGAAGTAGCTTAATAAGCAAATATTTGTAATATTTACCCCAAAATGAATTGTTGTAAATGTAAAACACACTATTATTATTTCAGTAATGTATAATTTGATTCTCAGATACTTATACATGTATACACATCACCAATATATATATATATATATATTCAATTATACTGAAAGGAAACTTTTACTACACACGTTAAAAAAAAGCAAAAAATAACTGATAAGTACCTACGATAAGATGAGAAAACTATCTACTATTTTAAAATTAAGTTTCATCACAGAGTTATTAATGTGCTAACTTATTTATTTCATTTTTACACGAATATTTTATTATTATTAGAACGTAAATCTTTACAATTATTCAAACAATTATTTGAAAAAGAGTGATATTTTAATTACTTTTCCAGCAAATCTATTCAACATTTTCTTTAATAGTCAAACTGCTGTTTCCTCCTAACTTTTTATACTACTTACATAATGTTTTTTTTATCTATGTACATATAGTATACTATAGATAAAAAAACTTTAAGGCAAAATAATAAATGACCTTAATAGTTCTTCTAGGAGTAAGTCAATTTCAGGAGAAGAGAATTACATTGATAAGATTCCCATCGTGATTTAACAGTTTTCTTTTATTTTTAATTAACTTTTTTATACTCTTCAAAAAAATACCATAAAATTATATATATATATTTAAAAAAGTTTTGTTTTTTTTCTGTTAAAGATGGAAATTGATACTGTACTGTATATATATATATATATATATATATATATATATATATATATGAGTACTATTTGACTTAATAAAGTGAAAATACATCATACATATATTCATATATATGTGTGTGTTCACATTCATTTCAAAATGATGCAGAGTAATAATTATGTATCATAAAACGAGTGGACATGAGATGTATAATATTATTTTATATAGAAACTTAGTCTTATGTGCTTTTCATGGGAAAATAGGTAGACTAAAAGATATATTAATAACTAAATATATATACATATATTTGAATGTGAGGAATTCATAATTTGTTTTTCATTCGACACGCTTTAGACACGAATTTATAAATACAAAAAATCAATTATAAATGTATTTACGAAGGATTCTTTTATATATATATATATATATATATATATGTTTATATATTCATTCTGACTTCTTTTCATATGCTAATCTTCATAATTATATAATTAAGTGAGCAACGTAATATTTAAATATATATTGAATAATATACAATTGAAAGGAAATCAAAAAAAAAAAAAATATGTTATGAGTATATTTAAAGATATTGCTTTGTGTATGTATATTGCATGGCATTAAAATAGTATCCAATTGACTTGTAAGTGTGGTAATCATTGAAGGAAAAAAAAAATGTTCAAAAGTCTTTGTCCTGTTTCTATTTTGATCCCTTCAAGACCCCTTGGTCTTATCCTACCGTTGACCCCTTTCAAGTCTTGACTTTGATGTCATGATGATCAGTACTAAAGAAGAAAAAAAATCATTTTCCATAAAAACGAAAAAAAAAACACAACGTTTTTTACCCTTCTATGGTCTGTATGCCTTACTTTTTTTTTTTTGCTATTGTCTTGTTTTCAATCCCTAATAGTCTTGACTCTGAGTGATGTTGTCTTGATGTTCTCACCATTAGTTTAGTTTAGTATATGCTTATACTCAAATATTGTTTGAACTTTACATGAATGACCTAAAACATTTGTATTATTTTAGCCTAAGAGTTGCATAATACCTAAGGGCCATTTGAGAGAAAAAATATTCAAATACGTATTGTACATAATTCTCTGGCTTGGAAGACGTTGGGCACTCCTAATTTTGCAATTATAAGTTAATGTAAATGTCAGGAAAGTTTGACTTTTTCAAAGTTTTTTTGGTTTGTTTCTATCAACAATATATCCACTAATCATTCATTTGTAATTAAACATTTTGAAAGACTGAAGAGGTTCAAAAGAAGACATAAATTATACACAATTTAATGTTCATTTCAAAAAAGAATAAATGTAAATTTCATATGAATATATAAATGAACTAATCTTGAAAAACAGCAATGTAAAAATCATTTTTTTCCCTCTTTTTCTTAAAGGATTCATTTTAGCAAAAAATAAAAAATATCCATTTTACTTCACTTTTAAGAGTCATGTTTTTGTGTCTAGAGCTTTTATATATGTAAGCTGACTCCTGAAATCTATAACATATAAAACAAACAAAGAAACAAAGAGTTTTCTTAGAAAATTATAATTTAAACTACATATTTACCTATTGGTTAATGCATGGATAATGAAAGCTTTAGCCATCAATATCATCTGTTACACATATCTTGCCTTAGATATTTTTATAATCGTTCATAAACGTAATATATAAAGGATGCTTTAAGAAATTATTACTCTGCAGATGTTTAATTCTCCAAAATGAACGTAAGCGTTTTCCATTTTTTCGTCTATAACTATTGACTTATTTATTTATTTTGTGAGGCATTGAGATACGAGTCTCATTTGATCCATGAGCTAACACGACATACTTCATATCAATGAACTTACTTTTTTTTTAAACTGTTGCAAAGCTTTACTGAGGAGCAGACTTAAAATGTACCTAGAAAAATGGGGTAACTTGTATTCTAAGCCACAACAGAGTGTATGACTAGGGATACGTCAAATATTTGCATTTACGAGCATTTTTATACATTTGATACATAACCTATATATGTATAGTAGGTACCCGGTTTGTGCTCATCAGGACTTTGAGGGATCTAGACCAAGGGAGAAAAAAATGTTCTCGTTTTTTTGATTTTTTAGAATAAAAAAATTTCACGGTCAGGAGAGTCACATCACTACTATGTATCTAATCATACTTAACACCATGTTATCCCTCATTGCATCAAATCCTTCCTATGTATTTTTTGTCAGCTGTCGATTTTTTTACTTCTTTTGTTACTTAGTAGTGCTGTTAACGATATATTTATGTTGAAGAACACAGATTACCTAGCTACTGGTCAGATGTGAATGATTTCCAACTATGAAATAAAGACAATTACAGAAAGAATTAGCCAAAGTTTCCATATAATAAATGGCCGTGTTTTTTTTTGTTTTTTTTGTAGGGAAGAAAAGATTGAGAGAGTCAATTGCTCTGCACACAGGTTTATTTTTTATATAGGTATGTCATATAACTTCATAATAATAACAACCAATCTAAGTATCCTTTTAGAGCGTTTGTTCATGGCTCACAAATCCAGTAACAAACGGAAAAAAAGTACTTACATATATATGTATGTACAATAAAAAAACAATAAATAAAGAGAAGAGGTCTTTTTTGTAGGTGAAAGTTTACGATGTTGCTTAGGAGTGGAATTTGATGAGAATTTTTCTTGAGGAGCTTCAGACAGCTTCAAATCATTAATCCTGTAATTTCCCTTATCAATATTTTTTATCTGTCTTGAAATGTTTTTATACATACATAGGTAGGTAGGTAAATGAACAAAGAGAGGAGGGAGAGCACGATTTTTAAGTTAGGAAAATAATGATAAAATATTAAATATTTGAATAAGGATATATTTTTGACAGCAGTGTGTCAAGACCGTTATTGATATTTTGTAAAAGGAAAAAAAAAAAGAGATGAAGAAGCTTAGATAAAGAATCCGCTTGCATATATATTGTTTTTGGTTTTGTTTTTTGAAACGTTTACACCATTTTCTTTATTATCTTTTTTTTTTGTGTGTGTCCAAATATGTATAAATGGTTTTTTTCACGCATTTTCACTAAGTACTATTGATGACTTTTATAAATTTGGAGATCAAAGTACATAGTTAAAAGTCTACTTTTTCTTTTCTTTTCTTCTTGACTTTGTTTCACCTCTGTCTTTCAAGTTTTTTACAAAGTAAGGGGATTTTTAATAACAACACTACAACATACATAGGCTGTAAAAAAACCCTTGATCTACTCCCATATTGTTGAATATTACACATAAATATATACAAAAGATAACTTTTATATATGTACATATATATATATATATGTCTTAAAGTATCATATTAAAGCACTGAAACAATAGGAAATTGGCCTAATAAATAAAGAACAATAAAAACTGTTTATACCTGGTTATTTCTCGAATTTTTTTATTTTTATTTTTTATGTATTCTCATTTACACGTTGATGTGAGTAACTAATTAATTCAAATAGAAGTATTTACAATGTTCACATATTCAAATGAATCAAAACACCGACCACCTGTTGTCAACCAGACAACAACAACAAGAAAAAAAGAGAAAATATTCCTTAAAAGAACTGATGGAAATAAGGGGGAAAATGAAAGACACGAATATGTTATGTGAGTACGACCATACATATTATGTCTTGAAAAAGAGAACTTATAGATAGGTCATATACTTTTTTTCTTTTTCTTTTTTGTAGGTATTTGTAGTTATGGCTTATAAATCATTTCGAGTTTCTCTTCGTATCTCCCTTCCTGATCAAAAGTGAGAAAAACGTACTGATTAGAGGGCTATCATTCATCATTTGTTTAACTTTTTTCTTTTTTTTTTTGCATGAGATAAACCGACAAAGAAAATGATTCTTATTCAAAAATGCATTGGAGGATATTTTAAAACTTTTTATTATTATTCTTTTGTAAAAAAATAAAAAAATGAATAAATATTTGCAATTATGAATATTGAAGAGTGTGGCTTCGAAATGAATGAGTGAGTTTGGAGTGTGTCCATAATTTCCACTAATGAAAAAAATATGCAAAACTATAAGCTGTTTATATATATATATATATATATATATACATAAAGTTTCTTCATATTTAAAACCTTTCATTGATTTGGACATTTTGAATCAACTGACGAAAGGTATGAACAAATGGTGAATGAAAATCAGTCAGTCAGAGTATTAAAAAAAAAGGGAATTAAAAAATAATTTCTACAAAGTTGATACAAGCATTAAATGAGCTTATGAAAATGAGAGAAAAACTTATCATTGGCTCAAAACTTATTCTCAAAAAATGGATATACATTTGTACAAATTGGGAATATAATAACTATTATATTTCTACCGTAAAATCAACGTGTCAAAAATATAACGCACTTATGAAGACACCGATATCTCACAACAGTAATATGACCCTTAGTGCCATTGTTGCTCTGGACTCACAATTGGACGATATTTACAAACAAAATCTCGAATGAAACTGATTTGTTTTCGAGGAAAAAAATAATCCAATATTAAATTAAATTGGCATATTTTTTGAATACCGTAATGTAATAATTTTCAAAATTTACATATATGGAATGCTGATGATTTTCATATAAATCAATTACGAAATGCATTGACACAAACCTTGTCTTTTTGATAGTCATACATGACCCTAGAAGATTCAGACTTAAGCCAACTGGGTAGATGTAGGCTTTTAAAGTGTTTATTATGGTCGAAAAAAAGTTGATTTTGAGAAATTTCTTACAAATAAAAAAAAGTATTATTTAGAAACAAAGTAAAAAGCAAGTGCCGTGACCAGGATTCGAACCTGGGTTACTGCGGCCACAACGCAGGGTACTAACCACTATACGATCACGGCTCTACCAATTGATGTTGTTCATTTGATAAGAACAAAACTTTATATTAAAAAATACCCCACCTTGAAGTCTCACAAGCACACCCGCAATAAACGTCTACAGCCCTCCTTATCATGATTCTCCATTTTTGAAGTATTGACATTTTTCCTCCACAAATTCAATTACTTTTATCTCCTATATCTGAACAAAATGAATGATTACATATTCAAAGGATAGCATTTATAATTTTCACTTAGTACTTATTTCTGTGAGCCCAAAACACGGTCCTGATTAAATAAATACCCTGATAAATAAATAAAAATAAGACCCTTCAAGGAATAAAAAAAAATGAGTTTTACATTATTTTTACTTGATTCAAAACCCTCTTAACTCCATTCCTATTAACTCACGTTAATTAGAAATAACATAACAAAAAAATCCTTCATGTAAAAAGGTAAAACCATTTTTTTTTTTTTTTTACAATGACAAATGACTAACCACATGATGGGAGCAGATAAATACACGACATACTCAAGACAGAGAAAAAATAATTTAAAATGAAATTAAAATAATGTTAAACGACATTTGTTTGACAAATAGACATGACATAGCGTCAGGAGACTAATAAGCACTTTATTCAGAGGAAGAAAAAAAAGTAGACAAATTGAAAGTTTGTATTCATGAAAAAATATAAATATTATAGTTATAAATGAATATAGAGGCAAAACACACATTTTTTTAGATGTTCATTGAGTGGAAGTTCATTCATTAAATGCTCCGACTATGGAGAAGAGTTTCTACATAGGAGTGAAATTTATATATTTTTAATATAGAAATCATTCTATGGTCTAGTTAATTAAATCATTTTGATATCTTATTTATTTTTCTTTGTTTTTGTATAGAAATATAAATCTTTTATGAGACAGCTACAATATTTTTTATTCGTTAATTAGGAACATTAGCACTTCCAAATTGACATCTTATTACAAGTCCAAGCTCATTTTAATAATTATTATTTTAATATAATTTATGTATTCGATAAAAAAACCTGTTTGTTATATTCCAAGCATGGGACTTGTCAATCCTATGTAAGGCCATTTATTTCATATAGCCAGGGTTTTCCCATAAAATAGAACAATATATAAGTTAGAAAAAAAATCCATAAATAATGTTGGTTTTTTTCCATTATTAATGAAACCCATCACGTATCAGCGTTGATTAATGAAGCTAATCAATCCAATTCATGCTCTAATCCAAAGTCATAGGTAAATTATAGAATTGAAATTCATGAAATTTGCTATTAATTATATTAATAAATTAAATGATCCAGAGAATAAGTTAAAGCTCCATATATCGACGATGCATGGAGAATAAACTAAACATAACACAAAATAGCAAAACGATACAAAGATTTTAAGGCATGGATGGGCAACCATTGTTCACTTGTGGGCCAAATCATGTTTTTCTTTAAGACTGACTGCGGGCCAAGAGCCCTAATTATATATTTGCAAAATATGTATGCATACATGGTTATACTTATTTTATACCATACATATAAACAATAATTAATTATTAAACAACTGATTTCATCATTTATGATTTTTATATTGATGGTTAACTTTTAATAGAGAGATTCGGGATTTTTTTTTTTAAATTATATAATAATTATAGATTTTAAAGGTCTCCGTGGGCCGTAGGTTGTCCATGCATGCTCTAAGGGATTGAAACCAGGTGGAGATCAAGTAAGACACAAAAAAAATATTTTGACACCCAGAGGAATCCTTTGAAGGGGTTGAGACGAAGGCAATATCAAGACTTTGAGGGGTTAAAAGTGAGAGGATACTTAGACCTTTAGAAATTGGTTTTTGAGATCAAAACCAATCTTAAGAAACTCACATTTCATTACTATTTAGATTACAATCCTTGTCCATGTCTAACGTTATTGACAAATAAACTATGACGTAATTGAAGCATCAGAAACGTTCCAATATGAACAAACACTATCGACAGATATTATTTTTTTTTTCACACGTATGCAACTTCATGTTCCATGTGGATAACAGTTTTAGTCTACGTATAAATGAATTTCCTCACATTTATTAATTACTAATTTTCCATCGACATCATGTTTTTAATTTTGTACGAAAAAAAACAAAAAAAACATTTATAATTGTGTAATTTATGTATATTTTTTTTATAAACAAACAAAAAAAAAAAAAAAGATTTCACTCCTCATTTTTGCATCTCCCTTGTCCCCCTCTGTGAGCCTCCTCTCCAGCAAAATCCGACAACTCCATATCAATGTCAATATAAGAGACATAAAATTATTCAATGCTAATTTTTTTTCTTCCTTAGAGTCAATAGCAAAAAATATCCTGGAGTCTTATTCTTTCAATGGTTTATGTACATATATATATATATATATATTTATATTGAAAAAAAAATTTTTTTTTACTATATATATAAAAATAGTGTTGTTGTTGTTGTTATTTTTGTTGATTTCAAAATATTAAATAAATGCATAATATTTTTGATAGAAATTTGTGAAAGTTTCCCAATGGTGCATTGTATTATAAGTTTATTATTCTTGTATTAAAGTATACCCAAACATAGACATCATGATAAACATGGGGAATCAAAGAAAACATCTACTCCATCAAATCCACTACCTATCTAAGATAATAGCAATCAAGGAGTGGACTTGATCATTCCATGATGACAATGTAGGCAGGGGGAAATAAGGACGGATAATGGCAGAGCACGTAAATCTTTTCCATAACAAATGTCTGACCTATCAAGCTGTGTTTGATTTCTATTTTTTTTCTTTTCTTTTCAAAATAATATAGGACTGTAAGTTTATTTACATAGCCGTTAGAGAAAATGAAACTTCATCCATCATTTTTGTGGGCCAAGAGGATCAAATTGTGATGAGGTTCTCATTTCTTCATTTATATATATATATATATTTTTTTTTTTGCCCTTATCAAATATGAAAAAATCAATCATGCTTATATATATATTTATATAAAATCCTATTTCAATAATATATTTTTATATATTTTGTCAAATGAAATATTATTTGTAAGTGTATATAAAATGAAGTACATTTAATGAATCCTTTTGTGCCCAATATTAGCTCATGGAAAAAAATATTTAAAAAAATCCCGTCATGGTATCAAATTTATTATTTATAAAGGCTTTAAAATCATAATTTGATGATTTTTTTTTTAATGGAAAAAGTTTTAAAAATCTTTGATACATGGTTTTTTTTCTTTGCATTCAAAGGCTTTTTAATTCTACATCATTTGAAATTGAGAGCATAAATTGTACATACATGTTTTTGTAAAAAAAATTGTTTAAAAGCTACGAAAAAGTGTACAGAGAAAATATTCATTCAAAATTTAATTTCAAAAAAACTTTTAAATCATAATTTAAACTTCTTTTTTTTAAAAAAAGGTTTTATAATGGATTTTTCATACGTAACGTTTTACATCTAGTCTTTCTATAGTCTCAAAATAAGAAACACATTATGAAAAAGAATCTATGCTAGGAAGAAGGAAAGGCAGGGAGCATTTCTTAAATATATATATATATATATATAATATTTATATATATAATTCGTTTCGTTTTTTCAAAGGCATGACGAAAAACAAAGACGAAAAAATTTACTAATATTTTTTTTTTTTTTGGTTTGGGGGCGATTTACGTATTTTTTTTATCGGCTCCATTATTAACTATGAACCTCACGATTCTTATTTTCCCTTCTTCTTCTTTTAACCAAGTTTATAATGCAATTAGTAAATAAGTAGTCACGATATCTCTCACATTTTGTTTTGTTTCAACTTCCAGGAGGAAATAATGTGAATACGAGTGGAGTAGTAGACTTTGTGTGTGTACGTTGTATGTGTCTATGCTCTAAGTACATAGGCACATACTTAAGTACTACATTCATAGGCATGTGAGAAGAAAGGACTCATCTCTCTATATGTATATTTATATAATGATTATCTCTAAACCTCACATTAATAATAGTTATTCTTGTTATTTTTAATTATATGTATGTATACATAGATACCTTCTATATATGTATTTGATCACATGCACCCTTGTTTAAGGGGGTCGAGGGGTAGGGATGATGAGGGAGACTCATTTTATTCATCATAATTATCACTCTGAATAAATAAGTCAAATTGTGAGGCCATGCGGAAATATTCTCATTACAACATATTTGTTATTCCTTATGTAATAAGTTTAACATGTAAAAATGTGTAAAAAAAACCAAAAAAAACCAACAATTGTTCATTAACCTTAAAAAAACCACACACAACACCATCGAATCAAATATATATAAAGATACGTACTTCAATAATAGTTAATAACTGTAAGTCCTTACGATGTTTTTATTTTAATAGATAGTCTCATAGGAAACAGGTACTTTTAATATATGTAGTATATTAAAAAAAATCCTATAAAAATTCACATTCATTAAGGTGGCTTAATTAATAACAGGTCCTTGTCTCAAACCTTGTTTGTTTTACTACAAAAAGCATACGCCTAAGCCTTAAAATATATATTTATGTATATATATATATATATATAAGTACATACGTGACTTAATTAACTCATTCAAAAGTAGATAGGGAAGACGCAGGACATTTGAGTTGGGGTTGGACACAACGGGGGATACTAATACTCATCCAATTATCTTCAACTAGAATGAGAGTTGAATAATATGTATACAATTTAAATAATATATGTTGGAAAAACGACTGACGTGTATAGTTCTCTTCAAATCAGTTATATCAATAACAAGTAGACGTAGAAAGTACATTTATATCTATATATTGTGTAAAATTTTGATGTGTTCTTATCAAAGTCCCCTCTGATTGGGGTAAAAAAAACGAAGAATATTGAAACTCTCTCAAGTTCATTCTATTCAATGTACTTTGAGAAAGTGCATGAATTAAATCTACCTACGTTATATGATAACATGGGGCTATTTGAAAATAGGAGCTACATTTTTTTTCTCGTCCAGGAGCCATGATATGCAATTATCTAAGATATTTTCTATAAATATGAAGGATTCTTCCATTGCATCCTTTGTATTTATAACGAGGATTGAGACAATTGAAGAGGTACTAATGGGCGTTGCTACTAAGATCACATAACTTGAGAACAATATTAGATCAGCACTTTGAGGAATTGAGAATATGACATGGTATGAAGGTTTTGTTTTTTTAGAAATTTTTTAATCCTCTTGTTTGGTCCTTGTTCTTGATACTGACACCATAACCAGGGATCTCAAGTTTTAAAGATTATTAACCTTACTAAGTGACGTTATCTGTGTTAAGACGTCATTTCATCGGGCGTCAATTTTATTTATAAATTTTTAATAAATTATGACAAATGAAGAATAATTCATGGTAGAACACACATATAAAAAAATGTATTTTTTTTACACGAGTTCAAATCAGTTATTTCATATGAATAGAAAAAAAATAAAATTTTATTCTAAAAATAATATAAAATACGTTCTAATAAATTACAGGAACAAACAGTTTTAAACTGAAATTTTGTTTTCCAATCCACATAAACTTAAAAATAAACTAAAATGTACTCACATATTTTATTGATATTTTCAATAAATTTGGACCTTCTGAATTTGTATAAAACGTTTGAAATTTTATTTAATTAAAAAATTAATTTAACAATGATAAGGGTCAACGTAGCTATAAAAAAAAAGAAGTATTTTCTAGCCCTTAGTGTGAACTCAGTTATCTGTCTTAACCTCCCTGACATCAAACTTTAATGCTTAATAATCCAAAGTTCAATATATATTGACTTGAGGGATAAAATATTCAACAATCTAAGTACTTGTTGCTTGTTTAAAGGTCTTTCAAACACACTTTGAAAAATTGTTTTTCTAAAACAACCGTTTTTACGATTATGACTAATGATGCAAATACAATCAAGAACATATGACACGGCTTGTAGTTTGAATTTCGTCTACAAAATAAGTCCTTAAAAAAATAGTAAAATCATTATTTAGCAATGTTTAAAGAATGTGAGCCATGAGACTGTATAGCCCAGCAATACTATTTATAAAAGGGTGTTTGTATTATTGTAGTAAGTGAGGGTTTTATGTAAGGTGAGTTGATGACTTCATTCATTAATCAAATAGTGTTTTAAAAATCATTTGGTCCACTCACTCTCTGAGTAAACAAATAAATAAACTTTTTCTCACTTTAGATAATAATAATAACAATAATAATAATTAAATAAGAATCCCTTCATTATGTTCAAGGATTCAAATCTTATACAAGATACAGAACAAGGAATAGTTTTTCTATTTATGTATTACAAGAATGTATGTAACATGTAAAATACGGAAACTTCTTTATTTTCTCTCTCATTCTCTAGCTTTGTATATGAATTTAAAATAATAATATTTCTACCCATGACCGAACATTGAAACTCCACCCAAAATGCATGCATAGTCTCTACACTTTTACATCATCGGACTTGATAATTAAATGCACAAAATTTTATTTGTTTCATCTCTAGGTCAGAGTGTGTATTTTGCTCGAGGCACTCAAAGTCCTCATATCTATGTATCCCTTTGATTATTATCCTTTAGATTTATAGTTTTAGATGGCTGTAACTGGATATTTTGTAGGGATGCAGAGGTGGATCCAAAAAATTATATATAAATTTAAAATTTAGCCTTTCCATTTTGATTTTATACTGACTGGTATTTAATTGTAAGTTCCACTAATTAATGGCTAACTTAGGTATTAAAACTGGCTATATGTACAACAAATTAACGAAATTGGTTTGTCTATGAGATGACTTTTTTGTCCGTTAGGGGGCCAGAAAGGCCCCCATGAATGACTCTATAACTAACTAAGTATAACTTGAACAAATTCACATTTCTAATTCAATTAAATCAAAGTAAATTCTGCATAAGGAAAAATGAATATATGTACATAAGTTTATGTACTACAAAAGCGACATCTTGTGCCGATAAGTGTTCTTGTAGCCAAGGAAATATATACAAGCTATCAGGTGCGTTTTGTTTTATAGTTACATACGTCATTAATTGTATTATAAGTTGACGCTATGTTGGGAGTATAATAGTATTGATATATTTATTAATTAAAGTAGACACATTCCCCCAAATATCTTAAGGAAGCTTCATCAAATGGCTTTAAAAATGGCTAACAAAAACTCCATTGAATACGACTTGATGCCAAAGGGTTGACAACCAGTGACATTGGAATAAAACTAAATTAATAGTATACATAGTTGGTGAAACCTTCTATAAAAGAGTTAGATTTTATACAATTAACTTTGTTTTGTATTACGTATAATTATGTAAAAACATATTTAATAAAGATTTGAAATAGAATAAAGAGAAATATAGATTTGATAGATTGCTAAAGGTCCGATTCTTTTTATTTGTCAGTTTCGATTGTGAAGATCAAAATACGAGCGGTCATTCATCTAAAAGAAAAATATATTCTAAGAAAATTTGTGTGTTCTTGCTTTCATCAAAATGGCCGTCATATATGTACAATGATACGGATATTTAGCATGAACAATTTTTACATGTGTGCATACAACGAAACATCCCTACTAAACTAAATTGCAGACATAATATTGATAAATGTACTCTGATCATGTTTACATGCGTATAAATATTATTCAACATTAATATATAGAATGTATGCAGTGAATGTTTGTTGCATATATCTCATGCAAATATTGATGATTAGATCTGCATTTATCTAGCTCGTTTTTGTGTAAATATTATTTTTTTTCTATTGTTGTTTTTTCTATTTTCTGTTTGTATCATCTCTCAAAATAATTATGTATGTACATAGTTAGTTTAATTCCTTGTTTGTTTGATTGCAATACACAGCTCGTTAACATAAAAACAGTCTAACATGATTTTTCTCATAAATGAACTAACTAATGAATTAATTAACTTCCGCTTCTTGTATAAGTTGGATTTTCTAATTAACCCTTTGAAGGATCCGCAAATTGGAACTAGAGATTGCAAAAAAAATATATATATGTTTAATTTGAAAGGTCATAATTAAATAAAGTAAAGATTCATTAATCAAAAAGAGAGATCTAGCTACTAGGGCATAGCTAACTTACTTTTTATTGGGGTATATTAATCCATTACATAAATTTAAATATAAAGTTTTAATGGAGCAGAATATGTCCGAATTATTAGGGGGGCCCAATTTTTGATTTTTGAATAAGATTGATTTTCTACAATTCGTCAAATTTACAGATAGAGAAAGAAATAGCGTTTTTAGAAACTTTTATCTTTGATATTTTTTTTCTCCTATACCCTGGCTTTAATAACCATCTAAAAACGATATAAAACATGAACAGCTTCAGAATGAAGGAGGTAAAGAAAAAGGTTTTTTGCAAACAAAATTAAAATTTCTTAACTAAAAAACAATACACATTTTCATAAATATGTAATCAAATTTAACAATGAAGCATTTTTTTTTCCTTTTTTTAAACAAAATTTAGATACACTTTAAATAGGAGCATCACAAAATTGACTGTAAACATGAAGTTCTCAAATAAATAAAAAATTAATTAATTGTTATATTAAATAATATATAAATTGCTTAACTATTTAATTATACACCAAATCTAGATCGCTTTCAATTTTCAAAAAATTGGCAAAAGCTTGAAAAAATTAATTATTCAAAATAATAGCATCTTTTTATGGATTAGTTCAAATCAAATATTTGAATAGTAATAATAATATTATTTTTTTTTTTTCATTATTATCCATAACAAAAAATTGCTGTCGATTTATCAAATAAAATAGATCGATACGGACAGTATGTGAGCATTTTCTTCATATTTCGAATTTTTTTATATCAATTAATATAAAAGTTATTTTTAGGAACAAAAATATAATCATTTATCAGTCATAAAATATCATGAATCCCTAAAATCCAAGTTTTCACATATTCACATATCAATTTCACAAAATACTACAATGATTTAATCATTTATACTATTAATAAATTTCATGTTTATAAATTAAAAGTTATTCATGAGACAAGGGTTCATTTCATTTGATTGTATTTTTTTAGGTGGACTTATAATACTTTTTTGACTAAAGAAAATATTTTGAGAGAAAACCTTTATAAAAATTATACTTTTTGTATATTTCTTTAAACTTTTTTTAAAGCATCATTGTGTAGATATATTTCTACACTTGTAGTTAAATATTTTTTTTCTCAAATGTTGAGTTCGGTATTTTGGTTTTTCGCTTGTAAAAAAATAGGATTTTTATTTCTGAATAACTTTTTATTAAATTATAAGATAGTACGTAATAACCATTGAGGAATAAATAAAGGAATAAAAAGCAAACGAAAAAAAAAACGAAAAAAAAAGACTGATATAAATAAATAAATATTAAAATCTAAGGATTGACAAACAGCAATTATTTTAATTTATGTAATAATCAGGTTCTTCATTACTGATTGTTGATAGATTTCGAGATACAAATATATCATACTACCTATGTTAATAACGTAATATGTATGTACAAACAATGTTGAACAAAGATGATTTGTCCATGTGATACGTATGTTAAATGTGTTGCATGACAAGAAACACATATTTTTAAAAATTCTTTCATTGATTATATTTGGTTACATGGTTTAAAAATTGACACTTTTACTTCAAACCTTTATATTAAGGGCAAAAAAACCATTTTTAAGTTAGTAAATACTTTTTTTTCTGTTGTCAGAGATGGGAATAAGAGTCATAAAAGTAATGGCTTTTGTACCACCGTTACTTTTTTGAGTTGCAAAGTAACTTATTTCATTACTTTCCCTTCTAAAATAAGGCCTTTACTAAAAAAAACCATTAACTTTAAAAATTCCGTGTGGTATCATTTCTTATTATTATGATAGATTAGTTACCATCCTGAATAATAACAATTGTAAGTTAGTGTTTGTTAAATTATGCAGAAAGGCCCGAATATAAATTCCTTTTTCTCTTATGACTTTGTTTATTTTTGAGTAAAAGAATTAAAATACTTTTTTTTTTTTTAAATCTTATTGTTTATCCACTTGAAAAATGTCACTAATTCCTATTTCTAATTAGATCACGTGTTCAGCACGAAGTGTAACTAATTAATTGGGTCAATTGATGTTAAATCTAATTTCATTAGTTCATAGACTCGTAAACGACTCCTAACTAAAATTGTATTAAAATGAAAAAAAAAAAAAATACCAGGGTAAATACTTGAATTTCGAATACTTTACTTTTAAAATCCATTATTCCCAGAATTTACTAAATAAATCAGCAAATTATATTGCAGTTGTATTGTATTCAATTAAACTAGGCATAATACTTCGTTTGGAGTATTTATGGGTAATGAAGTGAAGTGTACAAAACTCATGGATTTAAAGTAAATGTGTTTACATTCAAGTAAAATTTCTAGAATCAAGAATTTCCTTAAGCAGTGTCTAGAAAAAATATGTACCCAACATTCATCTTGTGAACAAAAGATTTCTATGTGAAAGAAAAAAAGAAAAGAAAAAAAAACCACTTACCAGATGGTAAAAAGTCTATGTAACATACATAATATATTAATAAGTACATTTATCACCACTCCTTGTTTGTAGAAGATTCATAATTATTATTCAACTAGAAGGATAACATGTGCTTCCATTCCTAAATATATAGTTTGTATTTAGAGACTATTGAATGTTGATATATTCATTTATTAAGAAAAGATAATTAATATTAAAATATTTACTTTTATTCTTGTTCAACATTTTTTTAAAGCAACTTATACAAAAAAGTATTTACTATTAAGAAACTATTTATCCTATGTTAAATTAAATACAATCTATTTATTAAAACATAACCAGTGAGCATCAGTGAGCCACTGAAGTTGACTTATTTAAGACAATTTATAAAAAATCGATTATAATAAATAATTATAATCGATATATTTTAACTTTATTATAAAAATTGTTGCAACAAAAAAATGAGAAATTACTTTCAAAGGAAGATAAATAAATATGTGAAATGGAATATTTTTTAATTACTTAATGATTGAGAGTATAAAACATTACACTTTTTGAAAGTTATTTTATCAGTAATAAATTATTTTTTTATATTAATATAATTTTAAACATGTGACATCACTTTTAAATGTCATGATTTTTTATTGAAAAATTAATGATCATTTATTGTCAAAAAAAAAAAAATATAATATATAAATCAATGTAATAAAATTGATTAAACCATTCAAAAAATCTAAGAGGAGTTGGTATAAAAGATGGCTCTTTCATCTGTGCTAACAGGGTTTGATAGTAGAATAAATTCTACTTGAGGGTAATTTACTGCCTGTATTTTGGACAGAAAATACACTTATGAATAGGAATGTAAATAATATGAAAAAGCTGCGTGCGAGATTTTGTGGAGTTGGCTCTTCAAACAACAGTACTTTTTGTTTTCTTCCAAAGCTGTTATCATTTTTCCTTTATTACTACTGAGGGGAGAACATCTACCTGATAGTACAGATCTTGCATGAAGGAAGAATACATGCATTAAGGTTAATAAAGCAAATAAAATGTAAACAAAAAGGGCTCAAGTCCTCGTATAATTATTATTAGTTAAAAATATATAATATCCTGACATTAATTTCAGTTAATTTTCTTCCTCTCATCTATGTTATTATTTATTGTTGTATATATAATGGAGAATAGCAGCTTGTAGCTCAGTAAAACGTCATGACGGCTCAAGTTTCTTCCCTCTCAACATTCATCAAATTGTCACATAGTTACCGGGTTGATGATTTTCTCTTTCTTTTTATTTTACACACCCCATTTGCATATTATTTACATTCCTAAATAATCTGAATTCATAGCTAAAATGAGAAAATTTGTGAATGGCACAAGATATTTTTTTAAAGTCACTACATGGGTTGTAACCCTCTTATCTTCATTATTCACAATCTTGACGTATCTTTTGTTCATTTTTACTTGGATATCAGAGGGGGTTTTTTTACAAAAAAAATTTTTAAAAAAATTGACCAATACGTTTTTTTAACCCTTAAATAATCATTTTCAGCCAGGAAAAATCATTATCGATCAACTCTTAATATTCATAGGAATATTCGAATCTAAATTGAAACTTCTTGTTCTATTTGAATAACAAAAAAAAAGTAAACACTTTATATAAAATTTATCACATGGATAATATCATCAAACCATAAAAAAAACACATGAATTTCAATTTAGACTCGTTTTAAAACCATAAATATGTGTATATAAAGTCTACACCACATATCATGAGGAAAATTCACTCATGCATGATGATTATTCTGATCAATTACTTACTATTATGCTGCAAAAAAAAAATAAGCAGAATGAGATGCATTAAGTTATGTTTTGTGCATTTAGGTAGAGTGTTATTTACTCTCAGAGTTTTTCATGATTTCTTTTTTAAACACTAAAAATTGTATATTATACAAAAATATGAAATAAATATGATTTGAAATAGAAATAAATATCAACGTATTTTATGATCAGTGATTGTTTACAAATGACGTCATCATTTTGTAAACATGTTCGCCATCTTGAAGGAGACGCAACTTTATTCCTTCATAAATTAAGGAAATAATGAATTTATTAGATTTAATTCCTTTACTGTCTTGGACACATGGGATTTCATAGGGATTTTCAATACCTTGTATTCATTTGATTTGAATTAAATAGCACTGTTCTTCACTGGCATCAAGTTGTCTTCTTTTTTCCCCTCTTTTTTGTAAAGCACTTTGATACTCCTGTTTTAATAAATTTATTTAATAAATATTTCTAACTCATTTCCGATTTATTTAATTAAATTTGTAACATGAGCAAAAATGCTATATTCTTACTAATTAATTATTATTGGGATATTGTTTTAATGGCTATTATTATTATTATTTATAACTCTAATGAGGACATCCCAGAATGTACTCATTTAAAAAAAAAAGTACATCTGACACTAAATACAGCAATAGCTGAGCAAGAGTAAGAAGTGTACATACGGGACACTTAATTTGAAGGAAAGGCAAATAAACTTATTTTATATTTGTTTGTTCACAAATTTCTATTTGATTTTCTGGATAATATGTACATAATATATGTATAAGGAGGGGCAAAAAAAAAGTGGTCAGTTTTTGAACGGACGAATGATGATTGTACATTCATAGAATATGTATATATATATATATATGCGAATTTCACTGTTATAACACGTAGAACCAGAATTAAGTCTAGATTTATACAAAAGGCAATACCTACATATAAAACCTTGTATTTCTTGTATGTATGTATGTATGTATATATGTATATAATTCATGAGAGAGAAAGAGAGAAGAAGGAAAAAGAAGAAAAAAAAAGGAAAGTTGATTTTGGTTCCATTGCCAAAAAGTTTTTTTTTTTTTTTTTCCTTAGACAGAGTGACTCAAAGATTGTTTATGAGTATTAAATGATTCATTACAATGAATTTAAGTGTTTTTTTTTTTACTTATTGATATATGTATGTATGTACATATTAACTTTAAATATGTAGACCCTCATCGTAGATTACTACTTTATTAGGGCATGATTAAAGTTATTTAATTTATTTTCTTAGAGCCTGGGTTTTTTAAAAAAAAAAATTCTCAACTTTAACAACTTTTCTATCAATCGAGTAAAATACAAAGAGTCGCGTCAAAGCGTAGTTTTTTCCCCGATATTTAGCGTTTATTTACAAAGCATACACTACGTCATTAGAAAATTAGAACACTATGGCTGAAGGGAGTCGTTGGTTCAATTGAAAGAATTTCATATATTTTCCTTCACCAGCCTCATAGTAATTCATATGATTTTTATTATATTAATTAACTATTAAGGGATATAAAACATGCCTTACTTTGCTCATTTTAACCATAATTTAGTTCACTTTCCCTCCCTCCCTCTCCCTTCACACATTCATTACTACTAACTCAAATGGATTTAAATACGAAAACAAACACGGGATATCATTTATCAAAGTGATGGATGTTCGTAAATAAGAAACAAGGGCGGAGGAGACCTCAGTCTGTTAATGTTTGGAAGGATATTTCACACAATGTTCCATGAAAACCGTAGCAAGGTTAAATCTTGATTTTTTTCCCATACCACTTTCTCAGTTGTTACATATGTAGGTTGTATCTTCTACTACCTAAGTAAATAACTCAAAATGCTCATGTTTACATTTGAGTATGGATATTTTATTTAAGTGGTATTAGGACAACTAACCCCCCTGGACTTTCCCCCGCCACGGACAATCACCCTCATATATTTCCATAGAGTTATTTTATCCTTCAATACAATAGCTCCTCAAGTTAATACGATTATCATCATAATTGTTTCTCTCAGATTCCAAAGTTTAGCGTATCAAGGTATTCAAAGTCTCACTTTTAAGATTCTTAAAAATCCTGTAAATTTTCTTTACACGTAGTTGTTGTCAAACCACCAACTGTTTCCAAAGCCTTTTTTCTGTATCTTAATAAAGGTAACATTGAAAAATGTAATTACGTTCTCCTTATTGGGGGAGGGGGGGGGGGGAGAATAGGGGGGTCATGTCAGCTAGAGTATCAAGACAAGTACCTCCTTCCCTTCTTCTTTAATATATTTTTAAAATGTTTCAATTCAAGCTAATGCAACTATAATCATAATTACTATATTTATCTTTTTTTACTTTGTCCTCCATGTTTTATGTGATCAATGAGAGCAGAGGTTCATAAGGTAAGTATATCTATCAATAGCACGACTATTATTTGACTCCTGCAACTTCAGTGCATGAGTGTGTTCGCCGGACTAACCAACGACTTGGCCTTCAGTAACATGGATCCTGACCTTGCATTGCTTGAGATTACATCACATATCACACTCATATGATTTGTCACTAACGGCAAGAAAAATCTCCTTGACATTGTTGTTAGAAACTCTTTACCACCTCGAGTAGCAGAGGAATTAAATTCCATAATGCTTAAGTCAAGTTTGAATTACCTACACTTGCATAGAAGACAAATTTTTTAAAAAAAGTTAATAAATAGGGTTGCAATTTGATTATTTTAAGCAGCAATGTCATTGAAGAAAAAAGGTAGCTTTAAAAAATTATATGGGGGGTAATTGTCCTAGAATCTATTTAAGTACATATCTAGCTCTAGATACTATCCCTACATTTCATTCAAAATGAATCCTGCATTGAGACAGTTTATGATATATGAGTGTATCCTTTGTACATGCTGTAAAGATTTTAGTATGTAGAGATAAGACGTTGAATGATTCTGCGATGCAGATAATATCTATGTAGAAAGATATTTGGTGAGTCATGGTTGGGATCTTGTACATATTGATCATGTGTGTCTTGAACTACCTATGAAATAGATAGAGTTTTTGAATTGTATGTATTCTTTTTAAAATAGTACATATCATGACTGTGTTTTTTTTACTTTGTATGTCACTGAATCAATAATTAATTCTACATCAGTTTCCATTGACAAATCCTCGTAAAAACCTATTTGTAATAGAAAATAATGGCTTCAAATGTATACTTATAAGTGTATAAGGGCCTGACCAACATGACAATGAGCTAATTAAATCAGTTAATAATATGGAGTTGCAGATAAGTCAGTAATCGACTCAATTACTCAATCATTGAAAATATTGTTACTTACCTAAGAAGTAATAATTCATTTTTTAAATAGAAAAAATGAAAGAAATAAAAAATTTGATTTTCAAAAAAATGACATTCAATGCTTATAATTACCGACTGATCCTTAGTAAATCAGCTAACTGGCCATTTTAAAAAGCTCTAATACTATTAATCAATACTTTAGACCCAAACAGTTTAATTACAGTATAGTTAAATGTGTACAACTCAAAACCATCTTAGAATCCATTGTGAAACCACACGGGTCACTGTTAATATAAAACCGAGTTCATCATTTTAAAAAGAATCAGAAATAAAATTTTATATTCTAGATAATTTTTCGAAATTATAGAAGATGCTTCGTCAACTTTGCTATGGGGAATGAGGAAAATTAGACCGTGAGAAGAGTTGACTTTTTGGGTCTTTTGGGCAGTAGTTTTTACTGAGATCTCAAAGGTTAGTTTACAAAAAAAACAAAGAGAAAAAAAAAGTTGGCAGATTAATCAGTTATCTTTTTATTACCCCCTAAGTAATTGGTATCTGTCCCAAAAAAAAAAAATCCATATTTGTAAAGCACTAATGCCCATATTTATACGTATCTAAAGCAGGTTTCAACCCATATTGATTTTTTAAAGGTGACACTTTTTGGCTTTATAAATCCATAATGGATTTTCAAATTAACTAATCATACTTTGCCAAATAGGTTAGTACATGTCCAAAGAATTTCGATGGACATATAGCGTTTGTTTGAAAAAAAAACGAAAAAATATAATTACTTTGTTCTTTATTTGCCAATGACGTCAGATATGGAGGGTGCTGTAAGTATCTATTTAAAAGTTATTACATGGCATAATATATAATTATCTAGAGAGAATGGGATGGGTTGTAAAAATTTTTTTATTAGTTATTATTATAAACTATATAAACTATATCGAGGCCTGATTGGTAGCATTAACAGCATTTTTATAAGTAGATGCTACAAGTTGAAATTTTTGCACAAATACTATACACCTTGAATTCAATTATTTTGGCCAAGTATTATTGCGACTGCAAAAACAAAATGAACACTCCAGCCACTGCATAACTTTCCTCAACACTCAGGTGAACCTTTTGGAACTTTGTCTTTGAAAATGTTTAAAATGTTAGTTCATGTTGTTAAGAGATCACATTTTTTTTATAGTCATGAGGGCATTTTATATATAATTTTTGAGTTTTTTGACAGTAAAATTATACAATAATTTTCAAAAAAATCATATAAACAGTTTAAAATTAATTGATGAGTATATGGGTCAAAAAGGCTAATTGAAGGAAGAAAGACAACATATAGAAATGGCTAGAATCAGCAGTTTTTAATCAAACCTTGAGTTAAATATTAACTATTTGCTTATAAACAACATGCACATGTAATAATTGGCTAAAATTGACCTAGTCTGAAGTAACTAACTAACTAAAGGTCAAAGAATACAAAAAAGTTCTGGGTTTTTTTTCATGTATCATTTTTTATAGAAGGTATTTGCAAAAAACTTCTGGTTTAGGTTTGTTATGAATAAATACCATTTAAAATGTATCATCATTAAGATTGCCAATGTGTAGGAAATAAGTTTATTATATTTTGCAATTATAACTTGGTCATACTATTGGATACTTAATTATCTCTACCATGATTCCTGTTTATGTAACTCTTATCGACTTATTATAGAAGTAGTTACGGATATCATTCATATTTAATGAAAAAAAAAATGCAATTTATTTTATTTTGCAATACTTTGAAGTGAACGACATCAAAACAAGCTTAAAGTATAAAATGATGTTATATGAATTCTACAATATTAGTCCTGATTCATAAATATATCAATTTCTTTAATTTTTTTATATTTTGTTATGAAGATGTACAATTCTTTTATAAACTTTTTTTTAGCACAATCTTATTTATGAGGAAATCATAACATGATGACTTTATTTATAAGAAATTAGTACAAAAAATACAGAATACATTTTTTTTTTCAAAGTACCCAACTAAATGAAATGATTTGCATTTGACTTCTCTGGCTCTAAAAATTAAACTCAATGTCATATACGTTGTGCAAAAAATATGGGAAATCAAAAAACCTTTATTTAATCATTAAAATTCATTTCATACCCCTTTACGTAGTTCCTTTCCCCGATGCAATGAAAGAATAATGTCTGAAATATTCATTTAAACTTTTTTGGTTTGAACAAAATTCCCTCAATTTCATTTGAGTCATCATCTTTCAGACATTTAAAAAAAAATTAAAATTTCTGTTTATTTTAGCTGTTTACATAAAGACGCGTATCTCAAACACGAATGAATATTTTAAAGCCTAATATTGCACAAACAGTAGTATCAACATAAATACAAAATCCCTGTTCGAATCCCAAAAAAAAATTAAATTGTAAATTATGGTATTCTTTGCTCATAGTAGTATGTACTGAATATGGTTTACAGTTTATCCTTGACGTCAAAGTGTATCTTTTTATCTCGATTGAGTGAATAGTGGACATTGTAAAGTTTTCCAGCCAGAAAGTTGAAATTCAAGGATTACAACCTTTTTGAGAAATAAATACGCCTCTCATGGAGTATCATAGGGATTTGGAGTGAATCTCCAAATGACCAAAGGATGAGTCCAAAGGAGAATTGTCTCTCAAAGAGAGATCCATTATGACAGCTTTGCAGGTTACATAAAGTTTTCATGGTAGTTACGTAGATACACGAAAGAGCCGTAGTAGATATCAAAATGAGTGGGGATTCTTCTTTGGGCTCATTCCTAGTTCATGGATCCACTCTGAGTCCCCTTGATACTCCATGAGAAACGCCTTCAGAAATTATTCAAGATAATGAGATCTCAAAGAGTATTATCCTTACTATGCAAATAACTACAAAGGGTCGAGAGGATCCCGAGACAACTCCAAGACTTGATAACTATTGATTTCAATTTTCTTCCGGCTTGAAAACTCAGCGTTGAGTGTCATCCCTCGATATAACTATGGGAAAAAAGCAACTGTCATACCACCTTCTTTTTTTGAGGTGCTCAGTGCTTAAAACCACATACATATAAAAGTATGACTACAATGATATTTCGTATACATATTTCTGTACCCACCTATAAAAAGGCTATTAATGAACTTTTATTAAGGATATAAATCAAATTGCCTTATAGACTTTGAGCTTACATAGGTATGTATCTATGTTTTGAGTATGCCTATATCGGTACATACACATATCATTACCTGTTTGATACCAATTAGGATTACAAAAATATGTATATACATACTGATATAATAATAAACGTCCCCTTTAAAACAGTAAAATTTATGACTTGAAGCAATGGCAGATTGCTTAATTGAAAATAATTTATAACCATATAAATAAGTTAATTATGCAACAAATTTCATTTCTACAAATGTGGGCAAATTAACCAACAAGGGTAGTTTATAAGGTTCTTAATTAATTATAATAATCATTTCCTCTTATATATCATCTAAATAATAGGTGTATAAATATATTCAAAATATGAATAATTCCAAGATGTTTCTTTGATTTAATATTTTTATAGGTCAGCTCTTTTTGTATGTATTTAAAATAGGTTGATCTGTAATTTCAAAATACTTTTGTTATTTTAGAAAATTGACAATATGTCAAATGTCAAAGTAGAAAAAATAAAAGAAACAAGAATATATTCTTCTTATTGCTCATTGTCAGTGGAAATTGAAAAGTTCAAATGATGGCACTAATTTAAAAATAAGAAAGAAAATTTTTGGGCAGTCTAAAAAAATAAATAAATTGAATTGACAAGGTTACTATTAATATTTGTAATATGTAGATATTTGATTTTTAAAAAAAAACTCTATTCAAAGTCCATCAAAAGAAATTTCTTAAGGGTATGTATAAAAGGTTTGAGAATTAAAACGTTACACTTTTAAAAAAAAATTATTACAGAGTATCTATCAAAAAACTATGAAAAAATAAATTAATTAAATATGTTTATTCTACCTGATATCACACATTTTTTTTAATTCAACATAACATTCGCTATTCACAATGACCTTTTCAATATGACCCATACATTTTTTTTTCCTTGCTCCCATAGCAATGTCTTTCATGGAGAACTAAAATGTCAATTACTTCATAATGGACAATGAGTGAGCCTTGAATGACATTTACCTTACCCTTGATACGATAAAAATAATAACCTAACTTATCGTGCAAAGGGCTCATATTTTCTTGGACCCGACTCTTGAAAACCCCATGCAAAGTCATAGGTTCTCTGTACATTGTAATTGAGAGCCATTTTGATGAAAGCAGACTTTTTTATTATCAGATAATAATAATATTGTTTTTTCATCAAAGGTGCAACATGACTTTAGAGGAGCTTTTCCTATCGGCTGGAACATTGATATTTTCAGTTGCACTACATAAAATGTAAGAATAAACTGTTTTGTCGGAGAAAAGGACTTGATTAAGTCATTAATTAAACATATTCTTACTCTCTGAGAAAGCTCATTCATCCCATTCCATGAGAAGGTTATGCTTATTATTATTATTCCTTCAGATAGGAGCCCAAATGTACTAAAAAGCCTATCATCACTCAGCACCGTCACAATTTGCTAGCCTCCTCACAGGTTTTTTATGCCTACTACTTAGCCATAGGAAGGGATTGATATTACAGCCAAGCCTACTTTTTTATTTCGATTCATAAATGTGTCAACTTGTATGTGAATATGTCAGATTTTCAATATCTAAAGTTTACAAAATATTTAATTTTAATCTCTGCACCCTGTAAATATAAATGTACCTCCGTGTGTTTTGTCTTACATTGATCGTATCTGTTTCATTCGATTCTCGGAGTTTTGTACATATATATTTGCATATTCAAACATTTTTTTTTTTTTAATTTAAAGGAAATTCATGACAGGTAAATTTTTGCTTTTTTTTTTTTTTTAATGCTGCTCCATGCACCAATACTAATTGCATTGATTATGCATTTCTCTTGGCATTATTTTTGATATGACATAAATTATTATCAAACGAAATGTGAATCTGATAAAAGACAAATTCAGAGGGGAAACAAATTAATACTTTCTAATTTTCCTAATATAATCTTGCTTCAGTTATTGTCAATAATAATAATAATAATACTAAAATTAAAAGTATTTGTTTATGCCGAAGATATATTAAAAGCAAATACCCTTTCAAGAACGTGACTTTTCATCAACATTATTTACTCATTTGCAGAGCCATTAATTTCTGTTATCTGCCTGTCCCTTTTATTTAGAACTAAGTACACTCATAAACATCTGCTTGGAGATGGCATTTTATTAAGTTAAGCGTATCAAATTACATATTAATATCAACGTCCCTTTATTACAATAATATAGCCACAAAAGCATCTTTAATTACGTAACAAAAATCTTTGTATTGCTGTATGTTAAAACTTGGCAACAAACTTATTTACAATTTAAAGTACGTACACAAACATTAAATAAGTCAGTGGAAAGTATTAAAAAAAGAAGGAAATTGATTTATATCCTTACTTCTAAAATCAAAATACATTTTAGATTTGAAATATTGAAAAGTAGGATAAAATTTTTTCTTCATTGTGATAAAGATTTTAATTAGGAACTATTAAACTTTTAGCTCAAAAAGTCCTAACTTGATTGTTGATGAAAAATACATATTTGTATACATATGTGAATAAGTTCTCACATTTTCCGGAACATTGTTCTTTGGCAAGATCCTGGGAAGACAGTTGATAAATTTTGGGAACCCAGGAAGTTCCAGGTTGAAATAGTTAATAATAAACACATTGAAACTTTTGTAATTTATGATATAACTTGAAACGAAGAATCTATATTCTAATCTAGCTTCTTTACCCACGTATTCTGTTTATTTAAATCGCATTTGTACAAATAAGTATATGATTGTAGGAAATCAATGCAATAAGCAAGGCCCCTCTAAAAAATAGCAGTTAATTTTATCTATAAAAATATTACTGAGACTTCTTATTTCTGTAAAAGAAACATAAATTATGTTCCAAGTACAAGAATGAAAATATTTTTTCTATAAAAAAAAATAAAACGTCATCAGGAATTCGAAACCTTTTGATGCTTTGTTGCATATATATATCTTCTTTTTTTTTGTAGAGTCACATAGTGCATCATTTTTGGAGCATCAATTGTTGAAAACCTTATCTTTAATGAAGAGTCATCAACAGTTGTTCAACTTTTCATTTTAATGAATTACAACATTAAAAAAAAGGAAAAAGCTCATATTATTATGTAATGATAAAAAAATAATATTTAGATTTATCAACAAAAACCCTTGTAGCCTTTGTAAACATTCCATAGAAAAACGGGATTCTAGAAGAGAGGCCCTTTGTATAAGAATTCCTTTATGTAAGCTAATAAGAAAGTCAGAGGTCAAACTGGCAATTTTTGGTTGTTTTTTGCTATAAGTGTTAAAAGTGTTATTTTAGTTTTATCTGATCAGAATCTCCATATTTAATAATACTATAGGTCCATACTCCCTAGGTCAATTTTATGTTTAAGTATCATATATATATATATATATGTATATGTATGTATATTTGTAAGCAAAAATTACTCATTGCATTAACTTCCATTTTTCTTTTTCTTTCTTGTAGCAATACAATGGTTAAGACTATGTTAAACAAACTCCCCTTCAAAGCCTTTTTCATGCTTCATAAGTGCTAGTGCCACCTTTTACTATACATATATATATATAAAACAAAAAGATAAAAAAGCCATAATGGCTCTTAAACAATAATATAAATACATTCGTACGTCCGTAGAAATATTGGACTTCCATTCGAAGTTTGGTGATGATGAATATAATAAGAGCCTTTTTAGTTTATATTAATTTATATATATATATATACATATATATGGTTTGATGGACAGCACTTGAATAGTAAATATGCATAGGTAGTCAGGTGTAATTATATAATTATTATTCAAAAATTGTATATGACAACACAAAGAGATCTATACTCATACATACGTATAAATATATATGTAATTATGGACCGTTATGTTTTCTATGTGATTCTGACGTCATTATTTATTTTTTGTTTTTCTATTAATGAGGTAGCTTAAATCTAAAGGGAAAAAGATACGTACTTCATACTGAGCCCTACTATATGTGTATTTTATAAACATATATTGTGTACAAGTTGTAACTTGTACTATAAACAGATTGGTCAAGTTGGTATTTATACCTTAATTCACGTTTTATTTGATAATTAGTTATTATTATTATTATTACTATCATAACATCCGGGCCATTTTTTAATTATTACAAATTATGAATTGAGTCAATCATTTCATTTTGATCTATTAATTAGTATGACTCATATACTACTTAGTTCTTGAATGGATTCAACTTGTTATTGAGACACAGAATACGTCGTACATACGGGTCATTTTTGTTAAAAAAAATAGAATTTAAACCCTTGGTGTTTATATTAAACATCCACTAAATTTTCAATCATTCCTTCTTTTTTTTCATCGTAGCAAATTCTTTGATTCTGTATTTTAAATGTTTTTTTTCATTCTTTTGTATTGCTTAATCTCCTTGTATAAGGGTCAGCCTATACACATACGACATATAACAGTATATATATATTATTATATTAATATTTCATCTGTAATCATAACAACAATGTCGTGACAGAGATTGGAATGTTGTTTTTGTTGAATTCAATCACTAATCCATATATTCTTACCTAAACCTTGAACTGGTCAAGTTTATTTATACATATATATATATATATATGGAACATACAAGGTTATTTATTGTTAACTGCATCCGTTTCATTTAATCTTCATTTCTTCAAAAAAAAGTACAAAAATCTCTGTTGCTGTGTTGGAACATAGTAAAAAAGTAAGATTTGATATAATGAAATAAGAAATGAATCAAATAAAAAGGATATTTTTTGTTTTGTTCACTCTTACCTTTTTAAATGTTATCTTGAGAATGATGCAATTTGATGAGTGTTAGACGACATTTTTTTTATTTTATTTTATATTTTGATATATTTAAGGTCAAACATACAAAAAAAAAAGGTCGGGGTTAAGCTTTTATTAAATCAAAATCTGTTACAGTTACTTATGTATTTATATAAGTACCTCTGTGTTTCTTATTTGTTTCAAAAACTTTGAAATGATTTATATGTAGAGCATACATGTGGAGTAAACATATCACGTGAGTCATTTATATAAATTAAAAGTCAAATAAATAGTGCCTTGAAGGTCAGTTGGGTTAAAAGCTTTTTGGAAAGTTCATCTATATTAAAATATATGTATTTTAAAATACAAAATATGTTAATTTTTTTTTTTTTTTTTTGAATGGTTTAATTTTGAAACTAACTGACCTGTACATACATATGTATCTTTCTTCAAGTTGCAAGTTACAAAAAGTGCTATAATCATAGAAAAAGAAAAAAAAAGTGAATATATGATATACTGAGTCTTGGGATTACCCTGACAGAAAAGACAGAAGGCGAATGATGCTCAAGAAATGCTCAATGGGCAGTGTGTTAATTTTATTAGCCAGGACTCGACAAAATGTATTTGTCAACAATTTTTTTTTTTTTTGAATGGTTCATACAACTGAAGGAAAAACTTCTTGACAAAATAAAGACGAAAATTTTACAAACGAAATTCAAACTGATGGCAAAAGTCTTTTATATTTAGAAAAATCGTCAAAAAACAACTATTAAAAATGAAAATTATCTTTTATAAAAAAAAGTCATTACTTTCTTTCTCCTCTGAAAGAAACAAAGACTATGCAGAAGAAATGTAACGAAATGTAGACGAGAATAAAAGTTAGAAATTGACAAAATATAGATTCTCAATCAATGACGTCATTGAAGGGAATTGCTGAGAGCTTAAATAGAGCTACATATAGATATTTTAACACTTCTAGATTTATAATACGTACAAGGTGCAAAAGAGTTGTAGAAATCAACAGCTAACAAAAAATACAGTCTACATTTTCATATTAATGAGGAAAGGGGCGTGTTTCTATTGAATATTCTCACAAATCTACTTAATATCCCCATACACAAAGTAATTTTAAACTTTGGAGGCATAAGATTTCATATTTGCTCCTATCCAATGGCTAGACTCCATTAATTCCTCTATGTTTTTTTCTTTCTATATATATTCAATATATATATATATATAGTTATGGTATGTATGTAATCTAATAGTTAATGAAAATTATTCTTCTTCTTGTTACTCAATTAATCTTTTTACATGGATATAATGTTACAACAGCTTTATAACGACTTTTTATACCTATAAATATATATATATATATATTATATAGAAATATCTAGAATAGACCTTGACCTACTAAAATATAATATGTGTATAATGATTATGATGTCAAAAACACACACACACACAAAAAACCATTTTCACTCATGATGTAAACAATAGACCCAAAGGTTACATCAAGAGTGATTTAACAAATTTATTAAATTAAAAATGAGGCAACAACGCTTTGGAAAGATTGTCATGGACTGACTGACATGTGAACCAAATAAAGAGTGTAACTCTTTGAGGCCTTTATTTTGATTCTATACCAAGAAATGGAATGACTTACCAAAAACATATATTTTAACTAACAGGCATTAACTTTTGATGGAATAAATATTTATAAAAACTACATTTTATTTGATTTTTGAAAGCTTTTTAGAGTATTTTATATATTTATTTATGTACCAATGTCAAGACAAAAGATATTATGAGCGAATGTCAAGGAGAATTCATAATTTGTTTTATTATTTCTTTAATATAAATGGTCCATGGAATGTCCTGACTTGTTATTAGGGGGGTTGCGACTCACGTCATAGACTGATTAATATATCGATGTAATCTCATGCTGGGAACAGAAATTTGATTTATTTATTGACTAAAACTATCCGGCTACTGTAGGCAGGTCCTGTGAACAGTGTCTTTGCCCCCATATAGACCTTTCTTTTAGGGTTCTAAAAGGTTTCGAATCAAATATTTCAAGTAAAAAAAAAAAGGTAATTTTTTCATTAGAACGTATTTTGACCATTGGTTGTCTCTCCTCAAGGGAAATAGATCCCAATAAGTAAAATAAATTTAGCATCATTATATATAGAAGGTCAATATTTGATATTTCATAAGCCAAGAGCAGTAGTTATTTAATGAAAATATTGAAAGAAATTCAGAAATCGGCCTTGAGGCAAAAAATAATGAAATTCTCATAAATTCACTAATATTTGTTAGTATGTATACTTTTTTTTTCATCCTTATCTCTTACGGTTTTGGGGGAGTGTCGAATGGTTGTGTGGGAAGAAGTGGACAATTTTCCCAAAAGATAAATAAAAAAAATATCTGAAGGAAACTTCATTAAATGGCTTTAAAAAATAAAAATTGAATACAACTTAATGCTAATGATAAACAGTGATATTTAAATCAAATTAAATGAACAATTTGTGAAGATCCCTTATAAAATGATTTCACAATTTTAGAGATGAGCAAAGTAATGGATAATTGATGAAAATAATATATTAACTAATTGACTATAGACATGAATGCAAAAAAATACCGGGAAATTTGAATTTAATTTTTCTGGGATTCGAATAGAGACAAATGTTTTTGTTTCATAGATGGAACAAATGTCAGGAATTGTAGGCACCCATGAAACTCTGCCAAATTACGCGTCAAAATATACATTATTAGTGTTTGAGATACGTGTCCTTTTGGAAAGAACTAAACTTTTTGTTTCTTAAAATGCCTGAAAGAGGATTACTCAAGAGCAATTTAAATAAATGTTTATCAAAAAAGTATAAATGAATATTCCAGACTCTATTCCTTCCAAATTTTTGAAAATTCGTTGCTAATTTCTCGAGATACATAATTTATTCCCCATTCAAAGTCTAGCCATTTTTATAGGGATTTGAATTACCTAAATATCATATATTATTATATTTTGCAATCTCAATTAAATGTATAAAATATATGCAAGTCTTGTTAAATCTTTTTTTTTTCAAGAATCAGAATCACAAATTATAATTGCAATAATAAATTATAAAAAATATTAATTATGATATTGCATTTAGGCAGGAGTATCAATCATGACTTACTTTAAGTGATTATTATCCTTTATGGCATAGTCAAAACAATCAAAACTTATATCTACCAAAAGCTCTTTAAAAAAAAAACAATAATCACTGACTGTTACAAATGCTATTAATTTTTTTTTACTCTACAAAAACAGAATTTACAATCTAAAAGGAATGTCATTTAAATTAAAAGGGACAGGTGGACGACGACGCTCCACTATCAGTAGATACCCTTAAAATACTTCATTAATCTTTCCGATTGACGCAACAAGTTTTGGTTCTGCTATGAGACCGTTATACACTACATCCATAAGTACATGGGTATCATGATAGAATACACATAAGCCTCGTAATGCGCAAGAGTTGATAAAGCTCTTGATAGCTCTATTTATATTTCTATAAAGTCCTATCCATTCAACAAAGAAAATAATGTTGTTGATAGCAACAAAGGTATAATCGAAATAATAAATGTACTCGTAGATTATAAAGCATCACTTGTTCTTTAATTTAATTTTTTTTTGTTTAGTCGAATAAATATGCTTATATAAATACCAGGTCTAGCTAGATATACCTAAAAAATGAGATTTTCTTTTTCATTTTCTAACGTTAATTCATAACAAATGGACACAAATTTAATCTTCAAAATAATAGCTAGCCATAGCTAGCGAATCAATTTCCCCATCTCTCAGGCAATTTGTGGGCCCCGACCCAAAAAAACTGGCCGTCTTTGACGTCAAACCAATTATCGAGCCATTTTTTGCCTTCTGCGTGAGAGTTGAAAACCTGCTCTTTTAATGCGTGACGACATGAATCCGAACAAGTGATGGATTCAAGTAGAGTGAGTTGCATGCTCCAATAGTTCCCAATCGTAGATTTCCACTACTTCCTGGGTTGCTCTTGTTCGATGTGATAGTCATCACGGTAAATTAACCGGTGACGCCGATCGGAATATTTTGGGCCTTTTTGGCGTATAGCAAAGAAGGATCAAAAGCTAAGGCTGTTCCCATTCCATGGATCGACTGACTCTTTAAGCCCCTCTCATACTTCATAAGAAACGAAATCCCACCAGTCTTTTTAAGAGAATGAACCCTTTAAGAACAACTTTGGTTATCCTTTCAAGGGTCCATTATCCGAATAGCTTATGCAAAAGAGTCAGGATCCCACTCCTATTCAATGACTGGATATTTGCTTATGATCCCAATCGGTTTAGCTTTTATTCCTTTTCGCTTCTTTCCAGGATCAGTGCCAGAAATGAAGGAAGGACCGACCCTTTGATCAGGGTGCCGGGGCTTCTGCTTCGTTTTTTTTTTTTTTTTTTGGTTTTTTTATTTTTTTTCATTTCAAGGATTAAAAACTCAACCTTGTCACAAAAAATGGAAAAGAGAGTGAAAATAGTTTTTGAACCTTAATTAGTTAGTAAGTCGATTTATCTCTTTTGCTAAGCTATGAAATGTTTTCTATTATTAAATGAAGAATTATTGCATTGTTGTAAAGAGATGACTAACAGCAAACTATTGATTTGATACCTTTTTTCTTTTGTTTATTGGTGGAAGGAAATATTGAGACATTTTTACTAATGTAAAAAATTGATAAAGAAAACAAATCCATGTATTATTAAGTAATAAGAAGTCATAACTTATTTTTGACGAACAAAATTGAAAAAAGGAAGCCTCAAAATTGAATCTACCATGCACTAAAGCTTTTTTATAGAAAAATGGAATTACTATTTACATTCAGCTCCTTTTTTCATTGATTGATTCATTACTTTTTGCAAAATATGCGTATATGTACACTCCAAAATCATAACTCCTTTGATTTATACATTTGTGGTGTGAGGATTTTGTTTGAGCTTTGAAAATCAATGGTAAAAGTTGCATTTTTGGGAGTTTTTTTTTTTTTGCAAATATTTAGAATAACATAATGTTCAATTGATCATTTGCATCTTTTATTCAAGGTCTGTTATATATTGTAGTAGTATCAGATAGATGTGCGTACATGTAGATATGTCGTTCACTTATATATGAGATTTTAAATTGGGGTTTTTTTTTAACACTCAAATGGTATCAAATATCTTAGATTAATATTATCACTATTTAATATTTTAGTTTCCCACTTTGCTACTCCTACTTACTTTATAAATATGCATTAGACATTCTTTATATTTATATATATATATTTACCAATCACTCTGATTAATTTTGATGCACTTTTGAGTGAGAAGAATAATGTATTCAAAGACTGTCAAATGCACAAAAAAAAAATAATAATCATATTAAATAATTCATTAAAATTGAATTTCAATCTATGAATGTTTTTCGCATTTTTTAAATGCATTTAAAAGCTAAAGAAGAGCAGTGCGACAATTGAATTGTGAAATCAATTTGATGCATCGAAAATAAATTATCTAAAATTATTATTATTATTATTTTTGTAGAAATACCTCCGATGGTATTTAACACATAATAGCGCTATCCACTTTCAATTAGGATGTTAAGGAAGAGGAGGTAGTGATGTGGCTCTTTAAATTGGCCTTTCTCTCGTCCCAGTTCATATTTCCCAAAGTGTTGGTATGGATGTGAAGATCAGGGGACGTGCAACATGGGAGGCTAAAAAGGAGCCAATCCCAAAATCATCACTTTCGAATTTAGTAGGAATTTGAAATGAGTTAATATTAGTTTATCACTAACAAGGACAAGGAACTTGACCTCTCCGATTTGTATGGAATTTGTATGCCTGCTAGAGGATCTCTAGGTTACTAACTCAAAAGAATAAAAATATGCACTATTGTCAAACGATCTCAAAAACAAGTTCCCATTTTTCTGTATTTTTTTTAATACAGAGGTAACTTAACAATTTTACCTTTTAATTAAAAAAAGTTAATAATAAATACTTCTCTGAGAATAGTGGACATTTTTTAGACTTTTAATTCATTTCACTAGATCTCTTGTACGAGTTCAAAGAATGTCATTCAAATCGGTTCTTTTTTATGAGAATGAACAGTATTTTTTTCTTGGTTTCAGTCAGATTTAATCCCTTTTAAATCTTCGTATTGTTTTGGTCTCGATCCGTGCAAGTCTTGATCAAGGAGGAAGGTATCTTTACTCCAACAACACTGGTAACGTGTAACATCTTGGACTATCTCGTAATTTCTTTGCTTTAGTACAGGGGCTCTCAATTGATGGCATTTTTTATTGAATAAAAAATGTGTATTAATAAATATTTACTAAAAAAACAAGAATCTGATACTAACCAGAGTCGTTCTTCAAAATGTTTAATACATTTTTGTCCCCTGCCTCAAAATAATAATAATAAAAAAATAGGGTACTCACCGCTGGACAACCTTGGATGTAAAAAAACAACGACAACAATATCAACAAATGAATAGTGAAACTTAAATCACGAAGTGAAGGTGAAAAAGCCCTAAAAATCTGTGACCCCTCTAAATAAACACTTAATGTCCCACCAGACCAATTACACATTAATTGTAATTTGGCCCCAAATTACAGACTGTTAAGAACCAGATCTTGTCATTCCTACTCCAGGAAAAATAAATAATCTCACCAAACACTAGAAATGAATCAAAAAGATAAGACACTTGTTAATCAGTGCCCTACAATGTTACATAAATAATTAATTTATTCTTGAAAAGTAAGATCCCTTCAGTTTGCAGTCTTTCAAAACAGTACATTGATATTAATGTATATTGAAAAAATTTATAAAAAGTTTGTTTCTATTCTCTTCAAGAATGCAAAATGATAGTTCTAAGACAATGATATTTATAAATAATAGGACCTAAAACTGTTTGTACAGATAACGTATAATTACCTTTAAGCAGAAATTAGAAATAAAAATAATAATGGAACATTATTCATTTTTTGAGCAGAATACAGATTGTGTCAAAGGTCAAATCTTAACACATTGAAGAGTACAAAAAATAGATAAATTATAATTTATGGGCCAGTTTTATCTCCTAATTATTCATATTCATGTTGTGAGAGGGACCAAGGACAGTTGCAACAGACCTTTTTTTTTTTGCAAATATCAATATGTAGTTAGTTATATGTCTATAAAATTAACAGGAACGTTGAATGAAAATTATTATTAATAAAAAATTAATCATTTTTTTCCGACTTTTCTTTCAGATATTTGATAAAAACTACTTTTGAGGGGTAAAAGTTAATTTTTGAAGGAACAATATTTATCTAATAATGAAGTCAATCAATCAATAAGAGACAGATCTTACAGATCTGTTTTGCAAAATGTTAAACGATCTAACTCAACCCTGCTTCCCTAAAACTGGGCCAAAATTTAATAATTGACGCAACCGATCCAGTCTTCCCTAATATTTGTATTGCATTTTTTTTTTAAAGGAATGAGTCAATGAATTCCACGTCAGGGAATGTCATCTCTTTGACTTTGAATAATGATCTATTTATGTACATATTTATTATTATTTTCTGTACGCTGATGTATACATATATTTTGGTATAAAAAAAAAATATATAATTAATGTTTCAAATATGAGTCAGTCTTTTTTATTTTTTTTTAAATGATTTTGCAGGATCTTTTTTTTTCATTCTCGCTCTATATCTAGTTAAATAAAGTCATTTCCTGAATTTTTAATAAATATAAATTATCTCATCTGCATTGTAAAGTGCTAAGACCCACTTCCTCAATAAATACATACAATTTAACACACAACACACAACCATATCACTGCATTGAAGTAAAACATGTTGGAAAACAACCCAACATAGTCTAATAGTAATAATAATAATAATAATAGTACAGATGGAATGAATCTCACGACCTTTTGGCGGCAATTAATCTTTTTGGTAGTGTCTTGTTTGAATGAGCTATCTAATAGATTTCCTTGTTTGGGTGTGCTGCTCCCGTTTCTAACATAATATATGTATGTACAAAAGGATTTGTCCTTAAATCATGTACATAGAATGTGTTTCATTCGTGGCTACAGTGATACATACTAGGATTGTATCATGCAATATGACTTCAAGGTAAAAAATCTTTTTTAAAAGTATTAAAAAAAAAACTAATTAGAAATAAAAAAATATATATATTTGATGTAACTTACTAAAATATTTATTATAAGTACAACATGAAAACGTTGTTATCATTCATATGATTAAAATCATGTAAAATTTGTAATTTATGCTATAGCATATGAAGCTGATGGCTCTGGGACAACTACCCCTTTGGACAACCACACCCCTAGTACAATTACCCCACTTATAGTTTTAAAAAGTTACCTTAATCTTAATCAATGCAATAGCTGTTCAAACTAATGTAAAAAAAAATTGAATTTGTCTTCTATGCAATAGTAGGTAATTCAAACTTGAATTATTTCATTTTATTTATTTTTATTACATCTACTAATCGAGGTGGTAAAGAGTTTCACACTCGGATTCATAACAATGTCAAGCAGAGTTTCCTTGCCAAATGTGCCGAACCATGTAAAACCATTGTGACCCAACCTCAAGCTATGCAAGGCTAGGATCTGTGTTAGTGTAGATCAAATCCTTGGTCAGTCCAGCAAGTACACTCATGCATCAGATATTGAGCGACCAGAGGCCCTGAAAGTATGCCAATCCATCAAACGACGTGCTATTGATAGATTGACTTATCTCATGAGCCTCTGGTCTCATTGATTACATAAATTATAGAAAATAAAGTCAAAACTAATAATTAACAATTATGATGATAATTGTATTTTCTTGAGCAGCTATTATATTCAAGAATACAGGTTACATTATATAATTATATTAAGAGGGAGGAGGGAGGTAGTTGTCCTGATACTCTAGCTGACATGATAAATAAAATAAACCTTTGGAAACAGTTGGTGGTTAGCAAACAACTATGGATTCTTAAGACTCTTAAAATTGAGACTTTGAATACCTTTATACGCTAGTATTTGGGATCTGAGGGAAATAACTTATGTACATTGGGATAAGACGTGTAAAATACATTTTTGGCGTTCAAGTACAGAGAGGCTGTGATCCTGTTGGGATTTATTTTATAGCCTAGAAATTGAAAACTTGTAGTCTATTCAAAACTTTATATTGGGAGATCGTTCATTTTGTCAAAAGGTATTGTCTAAAAATCAGGGTGTAAAAATTTGATCTTACACAAATTCTCTTAATATAAATCAATTCCCTCAGATCCCAAAATATTAAAAATATGAAGATATTCAAATCAACTAACAGCAATAAGATCTAAAAAATATTTAATAATAAGACATCTCACATAGTAAGGTGTATGGCAAGTTTAGGAGATGAAAATTTCAAAGCACTTCCTCATAGGGGGTAAGAGTCAGTAAATCAACAGATGACAAACAAAATCCTTGATGTAATGGGGATCACTGTGTCATCACGTGTGTACCTCTAAAACATTATCAATTCTATGGTTGGTTGGTTGGTTTTTGGTTAGCTGTCGATCCTTATTGATGTTTTGAAGATTGATTTATACAATTCAAATTTAGCGTTATTGAGCTCTGAATATTCTTATTCATCATTAATTAGGGAAAAAGTCAGGTGTGAATGGCACATTTGGCTAGCCATCAGTTGGTATTTCGTGACTTTTTTCCTTCTTCTTCGTATCAGGAAGGGTTGTGAAATGCATCTGTATAATTTACTTGGTTTTGTGTTTCCTTTTGAAATAAAGAAAAAGGAATGACCCTATAAAAATGCAACTTTGTTAGGAGCACTGATCTGTAGGATTTTGCAGTAGATCCTTTCAAGAATGAGGAAGAAGAAACAAAGGATTAACAAAGAATAAACGAACAAAAACCCTTTTTTCTAATATCTATAACATCTCATATCTGTAAACACTTTAACTTGTCGATACATTCCAAGAATGGATCCGATGCTTGTTTGCTACAAAATGAATGAATCATATTTTATGTCATGGGCTTAATAGCTCACCTGAATGCTCAGTATGTATTTTAATAAGCCTTGGGCCAAATGGAAAACCATTCTTCCAGGTTTGAAGATATACATATATTACTGATCATTTACCTATAAAAACTTTGTATATGATTTATCATTTTGTAGTCATAAGAGAAGTTAAAATAGAGTGAATCCCGGCAAGTGTTATTTTTTTTTATTTTTTTTTTAAGTGCATGTTGGTAACCTGCAAAATGTTTGTATATTTATTAAATTAATCTTTCCAACTTTGAACACTCGTATGTCATCAGTATAGTCAGCAGATATGTCGTCTCTAAAAAATACCATATTTTATGACATCATTAAGTATTGTGAATTCCACTCTTGCTCACATCTATATTAATGACGTCATATTAGGACTCTCAACATTTTAATTTGAAAAGTGGTAGATAAGTACCCGTCGCCACCTCAGGAATTTTAATATGAGATTTTATTATCAATATAAAATCCTTTAAAGTCAAACATAATATTAAGAAATGAACTAATTTGCTCAAGAGGAAAGTCGAGTTGTGACTCAAAATCCAAGTAACTCAGGATAAATTCTGGGTCAGACAACAAGGGGTAATGTATTCTTCATTAGTTGTATAAAAATGTACTTGTTTTACAAATTTGTTTTATAAGCTCAACATTTATTTTTTGATCATTTCATTGGCCTATGAATAATTATTTGTTTAAATATGATTTAAATAAATTAATTTGAAAAAAAAAGCAAAAACAGTTAATTAAAATTAGCTAGCCCTGCTCTACATAGACTCTAACTCAATAAATGGTCTACATTTAACAGGATGCAAGGTATTTTTTAACCCAATCCCTCTCTTAAAAAGCCATAATTGGCAATAATTATTTTTTGAACTTTTGTTCTAAACAACACCAAATACTCTGAACAACGCACAAAGTTAATAACTTTTCACTTAAAACAAGTAAAAAAAAAATAGACATTTAGCATGGAGATGGCATCTACACATGCAATAAGGAAGAAACATTCATTGGGAGAGGGGGGGAATAATAATGAGGACTCTATTTTAAGTGCCAATTTTGAGCATTTACAATCATAGTATTAAAAAAATGGGATTGAAAAAATATTTGAATATATTTTATGAAGAGGAGACAAAACCAACAGTCATATAGAATATTATTCATTTATTTGGCATATCACTTAGTGTGACGTCAAAGAACTGTTACTTTTTGTAATAAATTATATATAATTCCCTTTCTGAATTTTTTTTTTTTCTTCTTCGAAAAAAAAATCATTTTGCATACTCTTTAGAGTAACCTATCATTATACTTGTTTTACGTAAGCAAATATTAGAACTATGTGAAGGGCAAAAAAAAACATAAACAAAATCTCGAACAAAAAAGAAGTTAAATAGAAAAATGAAGTCCTTAATAAACATATTAAATAATAAATTTGGCAATTGTTTTCCATAAAAATAACCAAGAGGAACATTCAAATACAGAATTCATTTCTTAGGTAAAAGTTTTAATCAAAAAAACACATTTAACATATTAAATAAGACTCTATACCAGGAATGGGCAAACTTTTTGACTTGCTGGCCACTATGGGTTATAAAATTTGAAAAAGAAGCCACAGCAGTACATACATTGACCTGTGGGCCAAATATAATAAAGCGTTGTTTTATTAGTGTGCAAGCTCGGCGGGCCGGATTAAATTGTCTAACGGGCCGTATAAGGCCCGCGTGCTTTAGTTTGCCTCTGTCTGCTCTATACTTTATTTTAAATTCCTTACTTACAAATTTAATTTGACTTTAAGTGACAATGAATATCATATTATTCATTTCTATGTCTATATTGGGATATTTGTATGATACAAAACCAACTCCTATTAATTAATTATCGAAGCCCAGAATAAATTAATTAAAAAATGTCTCTAATAAAAATATAAAGAGCAATAGTTGAAGAGTAAAGATCCGGTGGGCAGTCAATTTTAATGAGAGAAAATCATGAATACTTTAATGTTTGCTCATATCATAAATATATATGATATAATATTAAAATGTAATGAGTACGTAAGGGGTTTGAGGCAGGCGGGGTTCTTTCTTTCGTTTTGGCTCATTACTTTTACGATGAAATCCAATCAAATGGGCGGCTCTGAATGAAAGAAAAAGCATGTTGATAAATTTCTTTGATAATAATAATAGTAGTAATAATAATGAATCCTCCTATTAACTCTTCATGCGTTTTGTCCTTAAGAGGAATGAGTGTAGATACTACTTTGGTTCATTTAAATTTTCTCTTCCCCCCCCCCCCTCTTGTACCATAATGATCCACTCACAAAAAAGGAATGGGCATCAATTCCATCTCAAAGTATGGTTAAATAAAAAAACACAAGTTTGATCCAATTAATCAATGTTCATAACTCAGAGAATTGTGGAGATTTAAATTTAATGCACGTAGATTTAATATTAATAATTATAATAATTGGACCACTATTACTGAGCTTACAAATAAAACTCTTTTTATGACCATGCAGTTGTTATAGAGATAAGTTATAGGTATTTATATAGATATATATATAAATATAGGGAAACAACAAAGGGCTTTAGAGTTGCAATATGGCGTGTTCTTAAATATATGTATACATACACATATAATGCAAGTATGAGCGTACATTTGTTCATTATCAATGTCTATGCAACTGACGTTTCCTATTCCTTCTTTAATCTGCATAAATGTCAACTTGGCATTGTTTCCGTATTTTAAAATTAGCACACCTATTTATGTGTGTAAATATACTTTGAAATTACTCTCAAATTACAAAGAAATACTCAAAAGGAATGTCGTATTATTTTGCTTCTAAAGCAATGCATATGCACAATTTTAAAGTGGGTAGAGATACATAATCAATTAATAAAGGACAGATACGAGGTTTTAGGGGGAAAAGTCAAAATGTAGGGAAGTGATCTTCGTAATTTAATTTAAAAAATTATCTAAATTTTTTTAGATGCTATTTGATGCCTCCATTGAAATGGAATTTTCACACTTGATTCAATGGGCATATCATGCGTTTTGAGTCCTGGATGAATTAAATTCTTTAATTAAATGTAATTCATGAATTATCATCTGTTAGTCAGATCATATGTTAGTCTTTCTTTATAAGTCTCATGTTATAATCTCATGTAAAGTTCAATATTATAATAATTTTCGATACCAGTTGCTTAAAGTTTGTTCAATTTAGTGAAATGTTTTGTACAAGTGCTGATCAATAAATTTTGAGTTAAGTTTAACAATGTCCTTGTTGTTTTTCTTTAAATCAAAACAAAGGGATGACATGATGATATTTTGTTTATTTATAGCTAAGTATTCTATAGTTGTAATGGTCCAGCCCACGACGTCTAGGGGTCGTATGTGGCCACAATGTAAAATAAGTTTTTACACCCCTGCTCTACACAAATATTCTCAAATATAGTCAGAATGAAAAAAAAATCATTTTTTTCGAAAATGCTTTATACATTTTTTCGATGATTACAATCAAATTATATTTAAATCAAGTGGAACAGTTACACAAATGTTTAAGTCACTTAAATCCTTCATTTATTTTTTAGAAATTCCAAATATTTTTCATGATACACAGTCTTCCTGGGAAGTGTAAGTCGTAAGAAAGGGTTGCTTAAACACATGGGAATCAACTCAATTCATTTTTGAAATTCATTTCTGGATATTTAAATATGAATATACAAGATGAATATATGTATAAGTAGGGAAAAAATTGTACAAACTCTCAAATCTTTGCAATATATATTTTGCTATCAGATATTCTCCAAAGATTACAATAATCTTCGGTAAGACTATTGATTACCTTGAAAGACTTTTTACCCCATACTAGAAATTACACATACTAGTTGTGTCATTTTAAAATATCAACAATTGATTTTAATGTGAATTTTAGCATAAGAAACACTTTTCGTATTATCTTATTCTATCAAATAACATTTTGACTTTAGTTTTTTTTTTTTTTACTTTATTATGAATTTTAATGCTCGGCCAACATTTAAAGGGAATATGAATAAGTACATTTGCACTCTGCTACAAACGACCTTCCTACAATTACACTCTGGAGCCCTCTGATTTCTTGCGTCTATCTATAATGTATAAACAGCATTAATTCATTTACTCTCTGAATCACAGCTAACTAAGATCTCTTTCGATCAATATTAGAATTACAATTCATTGGTGACACATTAATTTGTCTAGTGACAACCATTCAAATAATGTTTCTATCATATAACATTCTGCCTAAATATTGCCAAATAATTGATTTGTAAAGCCCCTCAAGAGTATATGGTGCTAGAACATAACATATGAGCTCTAATTGCGTATAAATAATAAGAATAAATTCATGAATTCATTTTGAGAGGAGGGGGGAGGGGGGAAAGTTACTCCCATTCTAATCAAAGGCTATATCTTTATCGAGTAGCCTTCCAGCTTAATATGTAATACATGTACTTATCTACAAAATATATATATATATATGTGCGAAAAAATCCTTGCAATATTGTGCAATAGGTATTTTTAAAAAAAATAAAAGATATTTTCAAATTATGAAAGTTTAAGATTTATAGGCCCATAAATTAGCACCGTGTTATCAATTGATAAAAATGAATCTAGTTTCTTTAAGGTCTTTTTATTTTTTTTCCTTCCCTCAAAATGAATTAATATGAAAGGATTCTTCAAAAGAGTGGGTACATAGGTGTTTATTTCTGAGTAAATCAATGCTTTATATGTATGTATATACATTAATAGTATTAATATACATGAATGAAGTTAGCTATTGTTGATTTTTCATGCCCATAAAACCCCATTGCTTTAATGAACTATGGTTTATTACAACCATTTGTGAGCCCTTGGATAATTATGTAATATACAAAGACACACACATACACAAAACACATTCCTAATAAGTATTATCCTTAATTTTTATTCATGTATATAGTTTATAAAAATGAAATGATATTTTGTTTAGTAAGACTCGGAGCAGCAGCATCATGTTTATCGACAAATATATCTATATGGTTGGTATATGGTACAAAGAGAGGGTTAATGGCTTAAGATATGCACATACTTATATATACGTGTTTGCCTATATGTACTCTATAGCTATGTAGATGAAGCTATAGGTTCATGCCTTATTTTGTAATATATGTATGTACAAAAATAGGATTGTTTTTAATTTAAAAAGGTGGAACTAAGCAATGTGTCCTCACGAAATATTTCTTGGTATCAATATACTAAATAATTTGAGGGTCTTGTTCGTGGTTCTGTTATGACACTTTAAATTATTGATTCTGCAAAGGTTTCAATTCCTTTGGTTTCCTTATCATGATCTACAATCAAATAAACTGGTACGTCATTTTTTCTCTCTCTTAATCTCGCAGCTTTATATTTAAAACCCATTCACTAGAGACTAATTTAAGGCCAAGATTTTGAGGGCTAAAGACTTGGACGATACCATGACTTTAAGGGTCCGATAGAATCAAACTGTTCTTCTAAATTTTTATCTAAAGAAAAAATATATTTTTTTTTTCAAATTAGTTGTTTTTGAACTTGACTTTGTCAACGAAGGAAAAAGATGTCATACACTTTGAAGGGTCGAGACTCAAATGAGACAAATACTTTTAAAAAGTTGGTTTTTGAGGAATACATCGCTGTAATATAGATCCCTCAAATGTTGATCTCAAATAAGTGTCTTGACTGCGATGGACCGTACTCCCTGCACTGAATATTTGAAGGAGTGACAAAATGTAGGTGGTGCTGAATTTTGGGTTCATGAACGAAGATGAACAGGGCTTTCCAGTTTTTTTTTTACAAAAAAAAAAAATCAACTCATTACATACAATATTGTAAATCTATAGTTGAGATACTCTGTAGGGTGTACAATTTAAACAGAGTGCAAACAAAAGCTCAGTCACCACTCTGCCACTGGTATTGACTCAACACTATTTGAAGCGTTGTATTTATCTCCTTGCGTAGCATTCCTTATAATTTTAATCAATTTATCGACCTTAAGAAGCTCCGTGAAAGTTGAAGCCATTATTGATTTTCTCAAAACGGCTCAAAATAATAAAGAGGGAGGTAGTTATGTACATAGATGATGGTTTATAATCATGGTGGGAAGGACAAAGTGTTTTGAAATAATTATATTCTACATATACATATATAAAGGTATATATGAGCGTAGAAATGTTCCAAATTTCTTGTAGAATAACCCACAATTTTAAAGATTACATACAGTTTACTTACATAGTTATAATATAATCCTTTGCGTTCCAAGTCATATTTTAAGTTGATGTGCTTTAATAATCAAGCAGAGTACATTTAAATCTATGATTGTATAGAAAGTGAAGGTTTGTGTGTTAAGGAAGGGATGTCCAACATGCTGACTCGCAGTCAATTTGTATATACTTTTATGAGACCCATTGTTCAACCAAATTATAATCCCGTTTTTTTTACAACCACCTTTATTCAACGACTGTGAAATAATGATAAAATATGATAAAATACAAACTCTCTACCTTTCCTTGTTTGAATTTGAGCCATTATGAAGAAAGGTCCTTAGGTTTGAATATATATATATATATATATATATATAATTAGCAATAAGGAAATTTGACGTGTAGCATCGTTAAACGAGTTTAAAGTTGGTTTATTTTCCGTTACACTCTTGTAAATTTTTGGTTTTCAAAACCCTTATCAGTTATTATTTATGATTTGTAATTCATGATTTGATGATCTATGTGAACAAATAATTTAGAAAAACCACAAAAATGCAACAAAGCAACAAATAAATGGGTGTAGCTTCATTAAAAGAACTTAAACGTCGGACATTGCTATATTAATAAAAAAGAAAAAAAAATTCAATTTTTAGGTTTTGCTTAAAATAAAACCAAAAAATACGCGATATCTTTCAAATAAAAATTTACTATGAGGGAGACCATGAATCAAACTTTCTGATTGTTAAAAAATGTGTATAATAATTCTTGAATGTTTCTTTTGATCGCCAAAAAATTAAAAGAATATATATTTTTTTAAATTTGTGCAGTGAAATGTTTTCTCGTGAAAAAAAAAAAAAACCACACAAATATACAATGTCGATATTAGTATTAATGCATCATTAATTTAAAATAAAAAATACACCAAATTAAAATAAGGAATTAAATTTTCTTAGAAACCCTTTTGTAAATTCTTTTTACCTTTCATATAGAAAATTGATTTTTCCTGCAAACATTGAGCTTAACGTAATTTCGTTTAATATCCTTACCGGAATTTTTTGCTCATAGCATTAATATATATACATCAGACTTTTATAAGAAGACTCAAAACCATTTTTTCTGCAGTTTGATTTCTTGTAGTTATTATTGTCATTATTTTTATTAAAAATGGTTACTAATAACCATTTGATACGATTGCCATGAATGCCTTAATGGCATCTTCTTTCTTTCTTTCTTTTTTTTTTTGAGAACCAGAGAAAATTATCCTAGAATCTATTTTTTTACAATATTATTTCATGATATCAAATAAAGATTTAATCCAATTTTTTGTTATATCTTTTAAAAAGAAATATATTAAACAAATTTATATTTAGATGGGTAGTATTTATATTTAATGGCTATATATATATATATATATATATATACACTATTAAATCCTTTTTGACCTAATTTTTTTATTACCATATGTTCAAAAAACATAACCTGATTATTACCTCTTTTTTTTCTTCTTCTTACGAAGTAAATAAATTTATTTTTTTCGTAATTTTTCAACAAAGAGTTTTGCAACAAGATCCTATTCTTTTTTATATGGTAATAAACCCGGTTATTGGAATTCTGGTTTGTTCTTTTTTCTTTTTTTTCTTTTTTTTTCTTCAACCTCAGTCAAATTAATTTATTTACTGCTTGTCTTGTCTTATGAATAAAGTTGTTTTTATTATATTGAATTAAATTACAAAATGAAGGAATGTTTCTTTTTTTTCTTTTTTTTCTTCATGTATTCATGATGCAGGCATGAACACATAAAGAAAAGGCCCGTCTTTCATTAGTGTGATTATAAATTATATTGTTCTGCATGGGCCTCTCATTTTGCAATATTGCAAGGAGCCTACTCCATGGTCCTATTTAATGGTATATGTTATTGAAAAACAAGTTTATATATATATATAAATATACATATATTTATAATATGAATGAAGTTATATCATATACGGATTTAACATAAATCCTTTCCTCTCCTTTTGATAGGCTTATGTACAAACAAGTAAATTTCAGGCATGAATTGCATATTTAAATGCTTCCCCCCCCCCCATTACCTTACCTGATTCGTCAAACAGCCATCCGCTCCACGTTTAAAATAAACTTATTTATTAGGTTGTATTTGAGCCAAAATTTCTGGCCATTTCCTAACCTCTTGATGAAAGTTTTTACCAATTATGTATGTAAAAATATTTTCTTTGGTTGAACAAAAAAAAAAAAAAAAAGAAACTTAATTATAATTAACAAACACAAATTTATCACAATTTTTGTTCCTGAATACTAAGAGTTTTTGTACTCAAAAATCATTCGATTCTGTGATGAGCCTTTAGGTTTTTTATGGTGTACATATGTATGTAGTTAACTGTATACGAATCATCAATTCTCCATATAGCGTTGATTAGATATCAATGTGTATAAATACGTTCCCTCAAAGAGAGCCATTCATTCACTCTCTACCAGTTTTAAAGTTCAAGACTATCTTATACCAGATGGATATATTACGACTTTAAGGGATACAAATGAAAAGGGAAAAAAAAATTATTGTTTTGTTCTTTTAAAGCAGGGCCCTTTAAACCCATTTGCTTTGGTAACTGGTCTTGACTACAAGGGCTCTAGATATTAGACCAAAACTGATGTTGACTAAAGTAAGTTTTTAATAGTGAAATCTTTTTGATTCCAGTTTGAAATAACTTATGCTCAAGTTATCAAAAATCCTTGGTGATTTATGTATTTTACGATCCCTATAGTAAAAAAAAAAAAAAAAAAAAGACATACGCGTATGTCAAGGTGATTCCCGCCTATACACAAATACCTACATATTATGTTAAAACTATTGCAAACATTTTTTTTTCAAATAAAAAGTAAGTATTATTTTTTTTTTTAATGTAAAGTAGTAAACACACACTGTACTTCCTTCTTGGCTTTTAATGAATAATTAGGAAGTTATTCAAAACTACGTAATTTTTTTTTTCAAGAAAACAAAAATCTTATTTTATTGTACTATTGCATGTATCAAACAAAACCATTTTCAAATAAATGTTCAAATAAACTCTTATAAAACTCTTATTTAAAAAGGAAAAGTTAACATATAATTCATTTACATAGTTCTTTATCTAATAACTACAGAGGTCAATAAATTTGAAATGTCAAAAATTCTAAAGGGTATAAGTACTATAAAATTTATTCATCTTTACACGTTGACCTCCAATCTGTAATTTGTTCCAACGAGAGAGTCCGATGGTTTTCGATAAATCAAATTCTACTTTTTAAGCTAATTTGGCCCATTTTCTAACTTTAACTTCAATTGAAGCCTAGAAAAATACCCTTTTTGTATATTAAAAAATGATGATTCCCAAGTGTATTTAATGCAAATTCCAATTTCAGTCTTTTTTTTTACCTAGGGGGGATCCTAGGGGCGTAGGGTGCCGGAGTAGTCCCAAAAGTCGGTCAAATCATTTCTACTTAATTAATTCCTTGAAAAATACATGAAATGGATTAATAAGGAATGCATACAAGAGCTGAGACCCACAGCTTTTAAATGAGATGTGAAACACTCGATAAGAATCTTTTACTATGAAGAAATCGTTCATCCAAATGTGTAAATTTTCATTCAGTTTCGACCAAAAATTCGCTAGACATCAAAGACTCACGGTAGAGCTAAAAAACAAAAAACAACAAGTATCTATAGACTAAAAAACACTAGCGAATGAAAATTTACACATTTAGATGAACGATTTCTTCATATTAGTGAAGGATTCTTATGGAGGTCTTTTCGTCAATTTGGGATGGTTCTTTCATAGAGATACAGATTTTACCAATCAGATCCCCTTAGCTAGGCCATTCTTACACAACACACATTTATCATATACCTATATGGAAGAGAGGGCTTATTATTTGTATTATTATTATTTTTTTTTTTTTTTTTTCAAAGGATTATATTTCTTTTCAACAAATGGAGCTTAATTTGTAATTGTATTGATCCTTCTAATGAATGGGATATATTCAAGGTATTTTGAAGTGTGAGGGGGGGGGGATATTTTTTTTTTTTTTTTTTGTATGTAGTATCTCCCATTTCTTCCATAAAATCAAAAATAGAAGCAGCATTCATATATATATATTTAAATTGTACTTTCATAGTCATTTATAGTTTGTACGTATGTAATATGTAACCAAATCAAGGTTCTCTTTGTGTGTCTTTGTGAGTCTCTCAACATATGAATGATCATGTGAGCAAATAAATCAAATAATAAAGAGCATTTAACCAACATTCATTCGTTTGTTGATAAACTTCTAAATAGTAAACATGTGTTTTGTTTTTTTTAAAATCTGTTCGAGTGTTTAGGAGCTGGCTCCATTCATATAGTTTTTGAATTTATATTTTTCTTATAAATAAAAAATAAATACTTGTATGCATAGGTGTATATATATATACATACGTCATAGGCCTATTCAAGTCATACTAGAAGTAAATATACGCTCAAGAGACAATGTTTAAAATAGGTTTAGTAGAAAAGAAAAAAAAACCTTCTTTAAAAATTTTTTTGGTAAAATAAATTGGAAAAAAAAAGAAATGTTTTTTTTTTTTTTAAAAAAAAAACCATTAAATTTATCGATCAAAATAAAAATATACTACATATTAGGACTTGACTAAACTGGATATTATGTACATATATGACCGAAACTGATTTAAGTATAAAGTATATGTACATACCAATTGTCAAAATAGTATCTTCAAATCTACACATCACCTATATATTTTTTCGTTAGCAGTTGATTTTATCTTGCCTCTTATGTGTGCACTGAATGTTCTACGTAAATTCCCTCTTGTCAACTCTGAAGAATTTCTTACAATTAGATGAGGAATTGTCTATCAGTTGAGAGATTGATGGTGGAAAAGTTGAGTGGAGTGAATGGATTTTAAAGTTCTACAAAGTTTTGTTCATGTGTAGAAATAGTCTATGTATGCGATTTGAGTAGAAATGTTTGTTTTTTTACAATGTTTATAGTAATTGAAGGATTAACTCTTCTTTTGGCAAAAAAAATATTTTTGATATAAATATAAAATAAAAACTTATTTTTATATTCATGGATCAAATGTCAAAAAGCCAAAATTTGACTATTGAATAAATAAATAAACTAACACATTTGATTTTTATCCATATGATATGTACTTATATTTCTTAAAGAATCAATCGATTACTTTTATTTCCACACACACACATTACGAATCATTTATTGTAATTTGCCTTTTGTTTGTAAAATAATTTATGCAAATTCATTGCATTGATCCAATAAATGATTTTGTAGGTGAAGGCGTTGATGGGCCTCTGTATAGAGTGAGTAATCATCAAATGCAAAAAAAAAAAAAAATCAATTAACCTTGATTATAGTGCATCAATTTTATTTTTTTTTTAAAAAGGTTATAGTTATTGAATCAGACATTGACAAATAGGACTTTTAAATCTACTTTGGCGAACTTCTTTCTAAATAATTGTTGTAATAAAATTATGCATTAATAATAATTAATTGCTATCGATATAATTATTCGATTTGTTTTCCAATTGAGTTTTTTTTTTTTTTAAATCCCTATATATTTATAAACGAGCAAAGCTGTATACAAAAGAAAATAAAAAAAAGATCATCTTAGTACTTTCTTTTTCATTACTCTCCTCTAGGATTCTTAGGCATAATACCAACTCTTTTGGAGGGAGGAAAATCATAACTGATACATATCCTTAAACGACCAGAAAACTCAAAAAAATTCTGATTCTCCTTCTCCTAAAACCAGCAACAATAATGAATACAAAGCTCTCTGTAAGAGCTGTTGATCGAAACTACCTCATGAGACTATAGACAATATCTAAATATATTTTTTATATGTAATACACATTTGTAGATGCTTTTAATCGTTTTTTCCAGAGGTATCCTTTCATACAAAGTCTGATCACTTTAGCAACTCTATGATAAATTTTCTTCATCACCATTGTAGCATAAGGTTACCAAGATTTTGAGACATTCTTTTTTTTTTTTGATAATTTTAGATCCATGGATTCATTATTCTATAGAGAAGAGGAATATTATTTCATTTTTTTTTTTACTTTATTGATAGTCAATGGGCGGTCATGCCTTGGATTTTATGCAGGCTTTTAATCTCTGGAAAAATCATGACTCCATCAGTATGTTTAAAAACCAAGAAAATAAAGACTTCAAAGTTTTAAATTACATGAAGGTATTATTAATCAAGGGTACAAGAGTTGAGGAAGCATTATAAAAATTGACTAATTCTGAGTCGTTTGGGGATTTGAGGGGTTAAGTGACTTAAGGGCGTTTGATCTTGGGGCTTTAGTTTTTAAAAACCAACATTTTTTTTACATACATATATAAATTTAAATTATTTGGTCTATTTTTTAGGGAAATTAATAATTAAATTATTAAATTGAGTGGACCTTCAAGCCGTATTTTCTTCATCTTCAAGCTCATAGTTTACTTAAAGGTTTAGGCCTCAACGACTTACCAACGTTAGGAAAGAAGAAATTCATACATATGTATGTATGTATGTATGTATGTACTTATATTTGTGCACCCCCCCCCCCCCCGATTCAAGTTTTACCATTGAGATTATTACTTACTTGTAGTAATAAATTCAAAGTCCCACACAGAGTTAACGAAACAAAACAAAAAATTACTTCGTTTGGCTTTTTTTTTTTTTTGTTTTGTTTTGTTTGTTGTTGTATTTATTATCTATGAGTGGGGAGCTCAAAAAAGGAGGAAGTAAGGAAGTACTCGTTTTGTGTATTAATAAAGCACTTAAAAATAGGCAGCATCCCAACGCCCAAACGATTTGTAAAGTCTGTTGTCTTTTTTTTTTTTTTTAATTATGTATTCTATTAACATTTTTTTTTTTTTTTTTTTTTTTTCAAGTATATGTATTTTTCTTTGAATTCAATGAATGAATTACTTTGTTGACTATGGACTTTGCTACATATTAAATACATATATATATATATACATTCATACTTGGAAGGATTTCCTTCCTCTGTCCATAACAAAATACCAAAGCATTTATTTCTCTTTTTTTTTTTTTAAACCATTTGGATTAAAAAAAGGTTCAATAAACTCACTTTGACATATTATGTACATATGACTCTATATACATCAAAATCGAATTTAAAAGGAAATAGGATGATGATCCATTGTGTCTAAGGGGCAACCTGGATTAGGTGGAGGATGAAGGAATAGAAAAAATTCCAGCTCTTCGCATAGAGAGATAGGATAACAGGACGTATTTTGTTTTGAGGAATACAAAAACACAAACCCAGTGACATTTATTTCCTTTAGGTGGATGACCTTTTGTTTCAAAAGGAAAACGGAGTTCTATAGTCACTCAAAGCAATGGACAGACGATCAAAACATGACAAATTATTTCTACACAACAACCTGTTGTTGGTTGAATATCCTCTCTTCAATCTAGAATACTTTTATATGTACATAGACACACCCTTACCACTCACTCAAGAAGCAACGTACGTGTGTGTCGTCTACCATAGGTAAATTAATCAGTTTAAAGCCCTCAATCACACACACTCAGACATGATAATTTATTAATTAATCTGTATAATAATTATTTATCATGATTAATTTGACGTATTGTATTTACCATATACTATAGGAATCCTGTTAAAGTTATAAATAAAATAAAATACAGAGAAAAAGTAGCATTTTCTCAGATACCAAATCTGTACTCTTAAGTCTACTTTGTATGAGCCTTAAAATATGTATAACAAAAGAACGAAATTTGTACGACGAAAATTCGTCAAAATACAGAAAGAGAAAAAATAAAAATATTTTAACTCTTATAATATACGAATCTTTAAGAAGATTCGTAGAACTGTATGTATAATTAAAGACTTGACAGTCCCACTGTTGATGACACATGTAGACAGAAAAAAAAATCTAATCAATCTTCCTTAGCTAATAAACAGAGAGAAAAAGAACATACTATGAAATAAATAGGCTTTGAAATGAACAGCAAATTGTTTTATTTCTTTGTACTGGTGACCAATCTACATACGTAGTTAAGTTTCTATGCACTTGAGTTTTCAGACTCATTTTTGTTACTCAAATCAAGGAGCTGCTCATAAATGGATTTGAATAATATATTTCTTTAGTTAGGAAAAAGATGTCCTAATTTGGAGACCCCAAACGTTTACTAATGAAGGGACGTTAAGACGATGTCCATGATGATACATTTGCAAGAGTTCCTTTACTGCTCGTTAGTACAGATTTCCTATTGCTTCTAACTCTTTTTCTGGGCAGAAGTACACAGTTTGTTCCACAACTCTGGCATAATCCCTTTCCCACATACTTGGGTTTGATAGTTGAACAGATAGCAACTAGCAATTAATCGATTGAAATACTCTTATGGGCAAAAAATATTGGGAATTAAAAAATCTTTATTTAATCATCAAAATTCATTTCATCCCTCACGGACTGGAATAGTCTGTTTAACTCTTTTGTTTTCAACAACGTTCCTCTAAATTGCATTTTAGTCATCATTTTCCAGACATCTTAAAAAAACAAAAAAAAATGGATTTTATCTCTTCACAAAAGGTTGCGTATCTCTCAAACGCTAATGAATACTTTAACGTGTAATTTGGCACAAATGTCAGTGGTAGTAGTAGGTCCAACAAGAAAACAAAAAATTTTATCCCTAGCAGAGTCTCCAAACAAATTAAATTCAAATTTCCCGGGTTTTTTTGTCATAGTAATATTCCTATAGTTTTTATTCTTCGTCCTTTCCTTTTAATCTTTTTTAAAAAGTAACACAGCACATAATTAAAAGTCCTTGAAATGGTTTTAAATGCACCAAAAGCTTCCAACAACAGGAAAAAAAAAAAAAACTTACAGACACATTTAATCCTCTGCTCCTTTTGAATTTTAAATAAGATATGTGAGAATTTTTTTTAATATGCATCCAAGAGGAATACAAAATTGGTCAACCGATTCCTCCAATGTTACTGTAGGCTAACACAAAAGATAATATATAGTATTCAGTAGAGAGAGACTCCCCGTCACAGCTTCCCTTGCATACAAATGATACTTAACATTTGCCCCTCATATATTAATAATAATATGTATTATTACTTTTTTTCTTAAACTTAAACGAGCTTCCGTATATTTAATTTGCAAAAATGTACATATATGAGACTAAAAGATTGGATTTTATTTATTTATTTATTGAGTGTTTTCACTGACGTCACAGATTGCATCATCATATGTGATGTCAATGTTGGTATATTTATTAAATAAATTAAACAAATTCTACCAACATTTTAAAGTGGATTTTTGTCACTTTTTTATCCTTTCATATTTTGAATTTTAAAGCCTAAAATGAATTGTTTTAATACATGGATATACAATTTAAATGACATGAACTTAATCTTCCTTATCCCCTAAATAAAAAAATGATGTAAGGAAATACATTAATATGCTCTGCCTTTCTAAGTACGAGTAATTTATTAATAGATTAAAAAAATATCATCATCATCTGGGATAAATACACACAAAGGTACGTATCTATATTAAAGTTGTATGATCAGTGAATATTTTATTGTGAAATTATTCCATTCCAAAAATGAGTTATACATATATATATGTGGAAATATCAAAGGCTATGATACTCCCTTTGAATAAACCATGATTCAATGTACCCTAGAATTTCGATTAGTCATTCAAAAGACTCTTAAAGGACATATGAGAGGTCAAGATATTTTGGCCCTTGAAATGATTTTAAGTCGTAATATTTGTCTAATTACTCCTATAATAACAATACTAACCTTTTGATTAATAAGGAGTGATACTAAATAGTTTTTTAAACAGATATTCTTGAAAAATAAAGGACCCTATATCTCAAATGACGTCGGCCTTAGATAAGAGCTTCGTGAAACGTTATTGATGATTTTATCAAATAAAAAGAAGTCATTTACTAAATAACTTAAGTAGTAGTGAAAGTTTTAAAAAGAAAAATAGAGAAAAAAATCCCCCTTAAAAAAAACTCAAAACATTCAATTTTTAAATGATCTTTAATGAATTGATTTTTTTTTCTTTATTAATTATAATTATCCATTGTGAAAAAACTATAAAAAAAACTTAATCACTTTGTATAGGTATATATTTTGATAATATCCACAAAAGATCAATATATATTTTTTTTATGATTCATTAATCAAAGTGAAAGATCCGAAGTAATCATTTAAGTAGAATTTTTTATTATTATTTTTTTTTTTTCAAAAGAAAAGAATTAGAACTGACAGTCTTGGACTATAATTAATGAACTTTTCTTTTCTTTTTACCTTATTTTAATTCCATGGAGTTTTGTTTTCATTTTGTAAAAAACCTAGAAATTTAATAATGATCTAGCATTTATTAAAAAAAAAGAAAGGAAAAAAACTTTTTAATAATTAGTTGTGACCTTTATATTTCATTTGGAATTTAGAATATTCATCTGTCATATTGTTTATTTTTATCCCACAATATAGAATATAAATTTAAATAAAATATACAGGTATTTATATAAATAAATATTTTATTGGTCCATCAAATTGATTGCTTAAAAATAAACGAGTATTTGAATAAATGTAATTACACTCAAACCTTCCAATACGAATCCAAACTAACTTTAAATACCATGTACAATATTCTTTTTGATCAGGGCTCTGAAGAAAGAAATTATTTATACAAGTTACAGACTATTAAACTTATAAAGTAAAAATAAAAATTGACAATCATTTCATAGCCAGGGTCAAAGTTTCTTTATTGTCCCTGGTTCTCACATGGCTGGCATAGTCGATAAATTGATATTTTAAAAGTAGGAAAAAATAATAAAACGTTTAACTAATTACCTAATCCAGAATTTCAAATCCCAATCAAAGCTAATGTTTCATGCTCAATCCACTATTAAAGGCATTTTTGAAGCAGATATAACTTATATATATATATATATATAAGTAAGTGGGATCAGGGTTTTAACTCTGCTCATTTTATAGTCAAATTTTTTATTTTATAAGGATGATAATAAGGCAGTAAAATAGTGAAGAGCAATTATGCTAATAGTAGCATCATTTTTTTTGTTTTTGTTTTTGTTATAAATATAGTCATGTGCTTTTAACACATTATTAAGTGATGTTTGAGAGTGTTTATATATGTAGATGCAGTAACATGATTCCCAGTGATTAAAGTCTTACAAATTCCATACAAAATAAGATTTATGATGGCAATTTAAACTAATCATCGTTAATTTGACTATCAAAATGAGGAAGAAGGGTACGACCAGGACCAGGCAATTTGAAATATCATACACAAATTATTCCTTTTATATATATATATATACATTTATTCAAAAAACTGTAATAAAACATCTACTGGACCTAGAGGGAAAGTATGTACTACAAGTGACGTTACTTATTATAAGGAATTTATAACATATACATATATTTTTTCATATTTGGCAATTATTTACGTGCTGTACACTGAAATATTCAATAGTACCTTTTGCAAAATCTCTCCTGGTTACAAGTTTTTAGCAGTGTATTGAAAAAATATCTGAATTTTAAATACTTTAAAACGGTCTATAATTCAGACCAGTTAAGTATCTAGATCTATGCCTAAGAGGAGGTGTACTTTAAAAAGACAAACAATTATTAAAGAACAAAATGTCGTCAGAATAGTATATCATATAGCAATTCAGTAGTTTAAGTTGAACAAATGTTCAATTATGTATTCATATATAATTTGGGGCACAAGGTCTTCGGGAGGTCCCCAAGTGTACATGTTTTTGGTAATGTCTCAGAGTAATAATACTTCAATAGTTACCCTTTTCATTTTGGGCAGCTCATGATATTTTGTAATTATTATTTTTTGATATTCTGGAAAATTATTGAACAATTAATTTAAATTGTTCCTTCCACAAACATATTTTACTGTATTCATTTGTAACCAATACGGTTAATAATTATTCCATACCTTTACCACAAGGAAATGTATGTATAACATTTCTATAAACTTAAAAAACAGCAAAGACAACTGGCCTCTTCGTCGAATAAATATAAAAAAACATTACTTGTTACCCCCTGGGTATTTATTTTATTTATTCTAATAAGAGATGTATTAACGGAGTCTTAGCTATATGACAACCATTGTGGTTTATCATACATACACACATCAGTTATTATAACCAATGATGAATTATCTATTACCTATCCAATGGAGTCAACTCTTAAAATCCGTCCAATGTAACCGTATTAAATGAATGTTCACGTCTCTATGTATGCTTAGATACAACTGTAGATATAATAAGTCAAGTAATGATGTGATTGTTCTCAAGATGATTGGCCTGGGTATACTGACCAGTTTCTATATCCGTATTTGAAGATTTGAGTTTTGACCCTTCAAAGTCTTGATATTTGTGTCAGGACAACAGCAGTTATTAAGATCTTAAAATTTCTTATCTAAAAACAAGGACTTTTCCTCAAATCTCTCTATGTCTTGCTATCATCAGGGTCTCAGTTGAGTTATTGGTATTTACCACAGCATTAAAAAAAAACAGACCTAATGCGTTTTATAACTAAGTAATTTTGACGCATTTTTATACATAAATTTGGTTGTAAATAGTTGGAGTAGTTCAATTATTGCTGGTTTAGTTAATGATCATAATTTATGCATCAGTTTTTATTTTGGTTTAAATACTGCTCTTAGAAATGATTAAAATAATGAACAAACTAACACACACACAACAAAAAAAAACCATTTTCATAATTTACCTACTTATGTAGGCATGTTGAATAAACTGAGGTTAAATGCAAATATTTGAAGCAAATAAGTATTTGCACACTATCACATGAAATACGTATTTACGTAGGCAAAGAATTATCAAATTAAATTAAAAATTTATCATTTACTTAATTCGGGAATGAAGAACAGAGTATGTATATTAAATATAAATGAATTTAAAAATCTTATATCAAATTGCAATCTTATATTTTTTGTATCTCTCTTTATCCTTCCTTCCCCATTAGAGAACGAAAAGAATGGCCCGAAATTAGTTGTTAGCTAGACGTCATTTGACCCAACTGATGAGTAATTATATTTGTTTGGATAATAGGGATATTCAAAACATCATGAGGAGAATTTGAACTCAACACCGCAACGTTTTGAACACGAATAGGAGGCATGGGTAGTTGAAGAAGCGACAGCTGACAAGGAGTTGTAGACTTTAAGGGGATACTATCATAATAAATGGTTATTTTTATACATATAATATATAACTGGTGTAGTGATCAGGGGCTCTTACTAAGGACGAATATTTCAGGATGAGGGAAATTGAGAAATGTAGGCACTTAAAAATAAGTGAAAAATAAAGGCCTTTGATATGCATCAAAACAAGACTAAAATTCATTCTTTTTATAAAAACTTTTTTGCAAGTTAGGACTTTATACAAATTGTAAATCATAATTCTCATAATGTCTTATTCAATTATAACATCAGATATTTAATTTGTAAGAAATTGTATATTTCATTGATGAGACTGTTTCTCTATGATCTATTAATAATTCACACTTATTATCTTTTTTTTTTTTTATCCATCAAACTTGTACAAATAATAAAATTAAAAAATATATTCTTCATATATTGAACAGATCATAGAACTTTAATCCTTGCATTTTCTTCATTAAAAGTACTTAAAATTCGGTATTGAAAATGCAATTTTGAATTCCAGGAAAAACAAATTTAGAAATCTGCTGATTTGATATGACAGCAAATATATATTTCTTAAATGTGTGTATTAAAATTTAAAGAGGGAAGGGGGGGGGGGGGACATATTCCTTAGCTACGTATCGAATATTTAAAAATGCAGAATATGTCACAAAATGGTGATTTAAAAGTGCATAAACATAAATATTAAATACACACCTTGGCATAAATAAGAAGTAGTTTATTTAATAGCTAACCTTTTATACTTGTCTACAAGAGAAAATTATTGTGTTCGTATTAGATTTGTGTGCAGATTAGAAAAGGAATTCATTAGTAACTGTGTTAAAAGTATTATTTATATATATATATATATATATATATATATATATATATATATATATATTTGCAAAGAAAAGAATCAAGTTTAAACGTGGAGCATTCGAATTCCTTCAACTTCCCACTCATCTTAACGAACATTTAAAAGTTAATTGTTAGTTATCTTTATATAACTATAGTACTTATTTCCTTTAAATGCAATCCTATGATATTTTTAAGGACATTAATGATTTCATTGTAATTTACTGAGCTGCTATTCTACTATTTTACACTGATCTATATAGTATATTTATTTGTTTACACGAAACATCCCTTTGCCAGATAATACATACTATACCTAGGAGGCACGAGAGTAAAACATATTTTTTTTATAAGCTTTTGAGTATTTTAAAAAGGTAAATACACATAAATATTGTTACATACTATTCATAGCCCTTATCAAGCGGATATCAAGGAAGAAACTCAATATGAGAAAGGGTCAGATCCTCTTCTCGCCGTAGTACCTATGTGTACAAGACTGTGGATGATAGCAAGAGGACTGTTTTTATGATGCAAGAGGATTTTGGGCATGGAAAAGAACATGCCGACACATCAAGAGGATATTTTGTTAGTAAGAAAGCTGAATGAGAACAATTTGACGAGATTCAAAGAGTATTTAAAATTCATAAAAATCCTAGTTGAACCCTAATTAAAGTTACCTAACCCCTATGAAGGCTTTGCGTTACATGTGGATGGAACATTTGTTCATTCTGCTAGAAGAGTCCCATAGCTACTGATGAATGTGAATAACTTTTGACAGGGCAATATCTGGAACAACTCTGTTTCCCTTGGACTTTCCTCCCTGGTGTGAAGTGGTGAGGCCTTTTTACAAACCTTCACACCCATTTCTGTTTCATGTGAATATCTGTCCTAAGGCTTCATTTGGGCCCCTTATTTTGTGTTGAGATATACATAATATGGATGTTGTTATTCAAGGAAATGATGAATTCAAGTCATTAAACTTCACTTAAGATGCGTTAAAAGTTATTCTTCTATAGAAAAATATCCATTCATATATTCAAAACTATATAAACTCTTTGAATTCATATTTTTCGTGTCAATTGATATATTAAGTCATTTCAAAAAGTCTCAATTCAAATACTGTGGAAACTTTAATTTTTTATACTATAACTCACATCCTTATATAATACATGATGCCCAATCATTATGTTTAAGTAGACATTCTATATGAGTCTGGACCAGGGATGGGTAAACTTTTTGACTACCGGGCCACTATGGGTTATAAAATTTGAAAAAGGGGCCACAGCAGTACATTGACCTGTGGGTCAAATATAATAAAGCGTTGCTTGTAGTGTGCAAGCTCAACGGGCCGGATTAAATTGTCTAACGGGCCGTATAAGGCCCGCAGGTCTTAGTTTCCCCATATCTGGTCTGGACACTGAATTTTAACTTTTATATAGTCACTCATATATGGTAAGTAAAACCATGGAAGCTATTTTTAGCGAGATTTATCGTTCCATTTTTCGATTTGATTTTTTTATAGGGCCCTTATTTCATAAAGAGTAAGTATTTAAGAAAAAATTTAATGTTTTATTTTTTTAAATATTACCGTTTAAATAAGTATCATGTTGAGCCATAAATATGATTAAGAAAGTCAATAGAACATTAATGTTCTTTTTTTTTACTATGAGTACATTTAAACTTAATCGGATATTGGTTTATAAATACATACCTATATGTACTTAGATGCAAGCAAAAATAAATCTACTTATAATCCAAGAAATGCATTAATATTATATTCAACTTTAAATGACGTATAAAGACTTTAATAGGATATAAATATATAAATCTTAGAAATAAGCTTTATAAAGGAATGTTTAAATGAAAAATACAAAAAAAAGAAGCAAAATTGATTTGGTATCATATTTCTATTTTTGATTTTTTTTTACATTACATTAAAATACAAAGTTCAGCTCAATTACATTTTTTTAAAGCACAAGGCTTATAATAAATAAAAATATATACTTGGCTTTTGAATCCCTTATTTACTGATTTAATGCACTGCCGAATGCATAATTTGTCTCTAACTGCAATGATAAATACCAGGTCTACATATACCTATGAAATGAGATTTTATTTTTCAATTCCCAACGTTTATTCATAACAAATGGACACAAATTTAATCTTCAAAATAATAACTAGCCATAGCTAGTGACACATTTCCCCCATCTATCAGGCAATTTCTGGAATCTGCTCCAAAAAAAAAATTGCCTGTCTTCGGCCGCAAACACATCATCGAGCCATTTTTTTGCTTCTGCGTAAGAATTGAAGACCTGTTCTTTTAATGCGTGACCCATCGATGCGAACAAGTAATAATCTAACGGCACTAAGTCTGGTGAGTAAGACACGTGCACCAAGGGCTCCCAATCGTACGTCTCCACCAATTTCGGAGTCGCTCTTGTTCGATGCGACGGTCATCAAGAAAAATTACTTGGATACACCGATCGAAATATTCTGAGCGTTTTTGACATATAATGCTGGTCAAATCGGCCAATTGTCGTTGGTAGCGTGCACCATCAACTGTTTTACTGGGCTTTAACAACTCGTACCAAATCATATCATGCTAAAAATCTGGATTTTTCTAAGGATATTTTTGTGATTATAAATAGCTCTTGATCATTGAAGCCGAGAATAGGCTAATCGAACTAGTTATTTACTAATAACTATTATTTGATACCTTTTTTGACAGTTAAATTATTTTGAATTCAAAGTTGAATTCAATTTGAACTATATATATAAAATTAATTATAAATTTAGTATGAAATAGGATTTTTTCATGTTTTATATTTTTAAAAGTTCCTCAAAAAGTTTGATTTAACGTATGCAGAGTCTAAAAACATTTTAAACGTTTAAATCAAAAATTTCTCTAAAAACATATTTGACACAAAAAAAAAAAAGTAACTTATAGATCCGTAATCAGAGTGTCAAGTATATACATATATATATATATATATATATATATATAACTATATTTGGAATCTAGAAGATTTTTTCTTGTTGTTGACATGAACAATTAAAAAACATTCGTTGTTCCCAACAAATGCTCTTTAATAGGGATTTATTAGGGATCCGTAGACAACTTATTAACTTATTTAATATTTGTTATTCACATATTATAAGGGAATATTTTTGCTGGCAAATTAACAAATATTTTTATGTGAAATTATACATTTTAGTATAGGATATTAATGTACTATCATATGAATAGTAATAAACAATCTTACTCTTCACTTTTTCCAGAGCAATTTATGTTTGTTTTTTTTGTGTTTTTTTTAAGGGATACAACAGATGTTTTGGTACTTAATATTTAATGATACACACAGTTATTTATGTATTATCATCCCTCAAGCATGATAAAGTGTTTAAAAATATAGCATTTTTTTAATGCAAGAGTATTTTAGATACATTTGTAAAAACATATTTAGATCCTTGAAAGCTCACATGGATAAAAAATTCAGGAATTTAATAGAGTTTCCCTTGGACGTGAGTCTACATATTTGCTCCTTCTTATGCATCAAGGAGTTTTAGTACTTAAATCCTTCTGGATATCCATATGGACTAACTGTTTCTATATATTTCTGATTTATACATGCATACTTAAAGAAAATTCCCTTTATTTAAGGTACTTAGAAGTACTGCAAAAGAAAAAATAAATAAAATCTTCCAACTCAATCTTTGTACAATGCATTTATCCCTCAATAAATGAATATTTCTACCCATTTCTTTCATATGCATGTTATTTTGCTCTGAAAAAGATTATTTGCACACATATCTAAGTAATATTTTATAACTATAATATATTTGACCTTATATTTTCGAGAAAAATTAAAATCAATCAATTCCCTGTACCATGCCTCAAATTACATATGTATAAACAATATCCGTATTCTTCATTATTAAAACACCTTCATATAAAGACTCAAGATCTGATTATGAAATATCTATTCATTCATGTACTTATTTTTTTTTGTTTTTGTTTTATGAACTGGGCGTGTCGATCTTGGGACTTTTGCATCTGAGTAGGATAATCTGTATGTATGTAACTACATATATTATCCATATTTCAAGGACTACATATATCTGTATCCTAGATATTACTACTAACATATAAAAAATTAAAAACGAGATATTGACGAAATGAAGTTCCCTGGGGGGGATTTAAAAAAAAAAAAAAAAAATTAATGACTCCCTGTTTCATCCTTATGAATTGGAATGATTTTATGGAAACGGGATGAATATCAGCGTTTCATGACCATGAGAGTACGGTATTATGAATTTAATAATAATATAATATATATGTATACAGCACGATGTTGTCCAGTCATAAAAATGTCCATCTGTTGTTGTCCTTGAAGATCTGTTGTCTCTGATGTTTTGAACACCAATAAAAGCCCCGGACGTTCAACAGTTGTTTTTTTGTTTTTTAATTATCGTAAAACTGATTATGTATGTATATTGATGGTCCTTATGGTATTTTGATAGTAATCATATCCATAATAAGAGTACCATTGGTCAATGGATAAGTATATATACAATTTATAACCGTGAGAATCAATTGTTTGCAATATGTATGTAAATGGTTTATTCAGTTCTTTAAATATTTGTAGAAAAAAGATAGACAAAAATGCAAATAATAATCTTAGTCTTTATTTTATTTATTATTTTTTAAATAAATATTTACATACATGGATATTATTTATACCTACAATAATTACTTTGATTTTAAGAAAGTCCCTCCTTCCAAAAAGTATGAATAATGTTCACTACTCTTGTATAAACAGTAAACCATAATGTTAAAATGATCATTATTGGCCTTTATTACTTGGGTGTGGTATCAAAAAGGTCTGTGTAACATATATATATATATAACTCTATTTAAAGATTCATAGTCCTTAATAAAAATGGCAATTATTATTACATGTAGGTAGTGCAACCAACCATCTGCCACGCTGCCTCAAATACAGAGATTACGTATTTATTTTACAGTTTACTCTAAAAAACATTTTAAAATATCGTTTAGATTATGTAAGTTTGTATGTAAATGAATACTCATTTGTTCGTGTACTCAAGTAATCAAGCTACTTAATTAACTCAATTTTTTTGTTAGGTAGATAATGTTTACTTTATTATTAAAAATAGTTTGAATCAACTGATCTCTTTTTTTTTTTTTTTTTTTGTGAGATGTTTGTTTTAGCACTCCTATTGTTTTATGACATCTTATATAACTATATATGTATATATATATACGTTTTTTGTCAAATTGAGCAAGATAACTTATTTTTATTTTTTTAAAAAAACCCCTTTTGATGAAGATAACTTTTTTTTTCTCACAGGAAATAATTACAATCAAATAACACTTTATCATTTTGAGGATAATGAAGTAGTTAAGTAAATAATAACGAGCTCTAATGTACAGTAGATAAACCTTTGAATTGCAAGGCCTTTTGGTTTGGGAATGAGGCTGCTCCTGTAATTTGTGTGTAGTTTTTTCTTCTTTTATTTGTTCCAATAAAGGCACATCCATCAATTCTCAAAGAGCATGGATGTGAAAACCTTGCTGCTACTTTTTGTGAATACAACTATTTGATAAATGCCATCGAATGATATGTGGATAATTTGTTTGTTATAAAGAAGCAAACTATTTCAAATTTGATTTACAAACATTTTTTCATATACAAATTGTGCATGTAATTCAATGTACTATATGTTTTACAGGAAATATATTTACGAGTATGAACATTTATATATATATAAACGTATTCTTCACTTTTTAGATTTAAAAAAAATTGAAACCATCAAAAATGAGTCAAATTTGTTTACTGAAATATGGTTGTAAATAAATATAATATAGATATAATTTGTTCATAGCAAATGATATAATTTAAAAAAAGTGAAAGGCTTACAATTTGGATCTTACAATCACCCTTTCCTCTTTCTATCCCCTCTATGTAGACGTTTTTTAGCTTACAAAGTAGAACATATTGAAATTCAGTTATGGTAATCTCTTGAATAATTATAGAAGAAGTACAATACAGCTCAACTTGTAGCATTTAGTCTTGGATTAGGAATAGAATCTCGATGGGTGTAGTCGCTACGTTTCCGTAGATTGCATCCTCCAAAGCATCACCTAGGGGTAGATCACATAGGTTATACCAATTTAAAGGCCTCTTTAGTCCATAAATCGACTCAAAATGCCACTGATATTACATTGGTTCGAGATGATATCACTACCTCTTCGAAATAATGAGTCCTTAAAACAGTCACGTAACTATGCATGTATTCAAGGAGGGACAGTCCAAATTCGGGGGGGGGGGAGGTTTCAATTTAAAAAAATACAGATTATTAAGGAAAAGTCCAAACCAATGCTTTGAGGATTTGATATCAAGATGAAACCTATAAAAACTGTTCTCGATAACTACAATATAATAATTCTAAATTTTTAATATGAAAAATTTCCAATTATGTGTTCCTATATATCTATTTGAGATGAGGGCACAAGCATTGTTGGGAGAGGGGAGCTCCCAAATGCCTTTCTCCTGTTACAGTACTATATCTATAATAATTAACCATTCATTCAAGAAAATGAACTTAATACCTCTACAGTTTGTTTGTTTGACAGAAAGTTTAAGAAATGTTTACGATTATTAAGCAGTCGAGAGCAAGAAAATACCAAGTGATTGAGGCTTCGTGACCAAAATGAGACTAAAACCTTCAAAAATTAGTATCGAGAACCAACTCAAGTTTAAAACAATTCTCCAGTTTTAATAGAATAAATATTCAATTAAGTGTACCTATATATCGACATATTTGAGTTGGAGACACATGTATAATTTGGAGGGATGCACGGCCCCCAATTGCCTCACTCCCTGCCCCTGAGAGTTACGGTACTGCCTTAAAACTTACATTTTTCTTTACTATTTATAGAAAGTACGATATATGGGCCAAACATTCCCTTCCAAATAATTACCCAACGTCATTAACCCAAAGATAATTTCAATAAACAAGAAGTGAAGTCCAGATATTTATTAGTTGTTGTTTTTTTTTGTGAAAGTTGAAAGTTACATAAACATATCTAACATATGTATATGAGTAGTCTTTGAATATCTAGATATTGATTTATGAATGTGAAGTTGGTAATAAATATATAATTTATTTAATTTATTGAATAGGATATTCCTTAGAATGGAATTCTAATAGATCCCATGAACCTTCAGAAAAAATATCAATTCCTGTAAATATATATATGGAAAAGGTCCTTATCCATTATCAAGAATGCTTTTACAGAGAACGCATTTATAAAACCATTTAACTCTTTACTTTACTCTTAATTATTTTAAATATATCTTAATGGTATTTAGATTAGGACTTTAGAGAGAACGATAAAAATACTGATTTTTAATAAATAAAAAAAAGCATAGTCCAATCTTGTTATGGCTATTTACAAACAAAATTCGTTAAATAAAAAGTCACTTCTTTTATTAAATTCGATCTTGTTCACATCAAAAATGACTTTGCATAAGATAAATACACATTTGATACTTTTAATTAGTTCCCCGAGTAGGAAAATATTTTTTCTATATTTAGAAAATGTACTAAACCCATCAAAAATGCATGTTTAGGTTTTTTTTTTTTTAATCTATACATATTTTCTTACCTTACTTATCATTACAGCCCATAGAGTTCCATAAACAGATCCACATACATAGGACTGTGTCCCGTAGTTTGTTAAAATGAAAGAAAAGTCTTTAATCAAACTTTACAAACAAAAGCATATGTCAAGAAAATTTATTGAACTAAGTGCACTTACAAGTGAATTATGAACAAGGAAATCAAATTATCTAAGCACAAAATTAGATATTGTTAATTTTTTGTATAAAAATACTTCCTCAAATACGAAACTTAGGAACCTAAGTTCTTGCTCTTATCTAAATGTCTCTGCAGTTAAATGTGAATTATTCGTTTTTCCCCCTTGAGAGCATGACTATTACAGACTCAAGGTTATATACATATAAATTTACTAATTTTCACAAATGTAAGTTTTATAGACTTTTTTTTAATAGTTGAAGCATGAAGTAAAAAATGATTTGGGATATGTACAAAGCTACTCACTATTAAATATTCGCTTTCCAATTTTTAAAAAAGTATTTTTATAATTTGTCAACATTTGAGAAAAAGTGCAAATGACTTAGTTTTTCGATTTTATCATTAAAATATATATATATATATATATCCAAAAGCAATGAATAAGTAAGTTACACACACAAACACGGTTAGAAAAATCCATTTGATAGAATAAAAGTATTATATAAATATCAATCAATATACGTTCTATGTATGTACATATATACATATATGGATTCATCTTTAAATGTTAGTTGTGGATCTTATCATGAAGTATTTACAGCTACATATATTTTTTATTTGTGCTGTAATATTACGTAATGAAGCAGTACACACGTCATATTTGCTAATAATAATGAAAATATCAGGCAAATTACATACTATGAACAGCAACTCAGAGTCATATCTCCTTCAAAGCAAAGTAGACATGTATATATATATATATATATATATATATATATTTATAATTAACAATATTTCATTTATATGTAGAGATAAATACAAGTCAGGCAACCATTGAAACAGATAGAAATGTCAGTTCAATAGATTGTAAGCTTTTTGTTTTGTGTTTCATGCATGAGTTATAGTTCCTTTCTCTTACCTCACTCAGGGATAATTGTAGTAATAATGTCTATTATTATTATTGTTTTTGTTGAACATTTAAAGACTATTATAATTTATTTTATGACTATGTTTTTGTACGTATTGTTATTTTTAGTTAGGCTTTTGTTGGTCGTTTGAAAGTACATTTTACATACAGATATATATATATATATATATATATATATATATATATATATATATATATATATATTTCAAAGTCAAAAGGAAAGAACTTGTGGATTTCGAGAAAAGGTCAAATGAAATGAACGAGTTATTTAAGTATATATATATATATATATGTTTGAGGACTCTATTTATTTAAAAAAAATGAAATTTGTTCATTCGATAAAAGTTTTATATTAGTTTACAGTATATTTATAAAAAAAAGTTGATACATTGTAACTATTTTGTATACTTTGCAGATTCAATGTGGCTTAAAGCAATTTAAAAGATCATATATATTTGAATATATATATATATATCAAAATAGGTGTAGTCAAAAAGTATGTATATGCATATATCTCTAAGACAACAAAGTAATTAGTTTGGTGGATGTCAAAGGTAAGTTGAATATTTATAAGTTGTATAATAATAGGAACAAAGGAAAATATTCTATACTAACCCTAGAGGCATGAAGGCATATGTATATATATATATATATATACATATATATACAGGGCATTCTCACAAATTTGAATGGATTTGACTTTTTGATTTTTTGTCAAAATAAACTGACATTTTTTTATCTAACTTTTTAATGCAGTGTTTTTAGACGTGCTTTCAAAACATGTATATATGTATGTTAGAACAAAATAAAACAAAAACACGTAGACAAGAGCCCTTCATATAAAATTCCCCTTATACAAACACTAAAAAAAACACAATGATAATAAAAATAGGCCCAGGAATTAAGTTTCTATATATCCTATACATATTTAAGTATAAGTTCTTTAATCAATTTTTTTTTCATTTTCCAATTAACAATTAGAATTTTAGTTTCAAATTCTAGTTAATTAGTAGTAAAAAAATCTTGACTGCTACAGTAGTTACTATTCAGTGTATTTATATAATAAACTATTTCAACTCTTAATCAATTTTTCTATTTTTCAAAACTTATTTTTTAATAATAATTTTGTTTCTCAATTCCTAGCACGCTTATGTTAATACATACGAAATACCCATTGTCCATAAGTATTAAAATTGTTCATTAACAGTGCTCCACAATAAATATGTTAAAAAAATTATATTATATATTTCTAATTATGAGAGAAAACATGGGTTTGAAGCCCTCAATTACAATTATATTATAAATTTATACGAGGTTTTTTTTTAGAGCCCAAAAAATGAAAATCATTGATATCTCTATTTAGGTCCATATTTTATTTTTGAATAGGAACTTTCACACAATTCAACTACATACATAATAAACGATATCTTCATGGTTTTTCTCAAACAAATCCTTTTTTTTTGTTAATAGTATTCTATAGCTAGGGGTCGGCAAGTATTTTATTATATGAGCCAAAAAAAACCTTGCTACTATGTGGCACATTTAAACACTTGGAGCATCCTAAATTTTAGTGGAAAGAAAGAACGACCAAATATGCTTTGATTTCCAAAAAAGTATTGATTTAGGAAAAAAAAAATTTTTTAAATTGACTCGAATTGAATTTTAATAAATTATAAATTTGTCCCAATTAACACCAAACTTTTCCCCAAATTATGGAAAAAGTAATCCTCAAAAGGTATGTAAAAACATGAAATGCCCTGAAAATAAAGAACAATTGGCCGTTTTTCTATATACATATATTAAGTTGACAGACATCAGAGTCTTAGTTGACTTGGCAGGAATCGTTATGATAGTAAAAACTTGGGAAACACATTTAGAATAATTTAACTGATTTGTGAAAGTCGTTTGTGGTAGAGATTGCTACCAAGCCCTACCCTATACATACGGTATATTTATTGCTGCTTGTACAACCACTCAGGGCTTTTTGCATTGATGGGCGTTGTCTTTTTTACATTGTGCAAAAAAAAAAATCAGGATGATAATTGAATAAATGCAAGAAATAAATATTACAATAAATGGATGACTACCTATAAGCGCCCTGGACAAAAAAAAAGTAGATATCTTTATTTTTCATTCCTTGATGAAATGTATAACAAATAAGGAACAAAGTAACTCTTAAATTTCAACATACTTTTGAACAAAAAAAAAATAAAATAATACCAAGACGGAAAGCTAAATTAAAGGTAATTTCAATTAGGTTCTCTAAAGAGACTTTTACTCTGAAATAAACAACAGCCTAAATATGAATGAAGCTTCCTGATACCATTCGGTAATGGCTTCAAAATACTTAACTGACCATCCACTTATGTTACTAATATACAGAATTGGACATTTAGTAAAATAAAAAAAAAACCTGGCATTTGTCAGTGTGCTAATGGATGCGTGGTTATAATAATAACATTCTATTAAAAAGAATTTCCTTAATATATATGTATATATATATATATATATATATAGAAATCGTCATTTTTCATGAGGAGTCCAAAAAGTGATGCAATCAATCCTTTCATTCGATCAAGTGCCAAAAGCACTTTTATAACTGCAGACATAAATCTTTTTATTTGTATTATTTTTACCTCTAAAGAATGACTCTTATTTATTCATTAGGAAGAAACGAAGGTGGAACGAATATTAAGCATATATACAAACATATGTACAGTTGTAATGACATCAGTTATGACTACATACGTATTATAAAGGTAGCCAGACATGTGTATGTACCCATGTATGTATTTAAAGCAGCTTTTAATACTTGTAAGTTATATAATAATAATAATAATATTAATAATAATACATATGAGAACGTAATGTATAGTTGGATATACCCATGTAAAAGTACAAATTAAAAATATGAAGGACATTGAAATCAAACTCATTTCTAAGGTATAAAAAACTCTTCTCAAGGATGATTTTTTTTTTTTTTTTTGATATTTTAATTATAGATTTGTTTCATGATTCCTTAAGAATTTCTTCTATATACCCACATAGGGGTAGAGAAGAATCTTACATATATATATATATATATATATATATATATATATATATACACTATTGTCGTCTCATGATAAAGATTATACAAACTACTAAAAATAGGAAAAAATACCGGGAAATTTGATTTATTTTTTATTTGAGGGGGTTTTTTCGATAGGGATAAATATTTTATTTTTTTAAGTTGCAACTACCTTCACTGACATATGTGTCAAATAATAAAGGATCAAAATATTCATTTGTGTTTGAGATACGCGTCCTTTTGTGAAGAGCTAAAATCCATCCAGTTTTTCGTTGTTGTTTTTTTTTTAATATGTCTGAAAAATGATGACTCAAAACGTACTTTAGAGAAATGTTGTCTACATAATGTTAAACCAAAAAGGTTTAACTGAATATTCTAAACATTTATTACTCTTTTAATGTTTTAAAAACCCATGGTTTATTTCTCTAGCCACGTAGCCTAATACACATTAATTTTAATAGCATATTTAAACGCAGCAGTTATTGTTTTTTTTTTTTTTTGTAATTAATATTAACTTAATCAAAATTTTATAACTGTTTTGAAAATTGGAAAAAAAAAAAAAAAACGTTGGCACATGTGCATTGCGTTTGAGGAGAGGGGAGGGGGCTACTTTGAAGGGGAGGGGGTGGGGGTGGAATGAAAAACAAATTTATTGATAATTAAATAGAGATTTTTAAAATTCCCGATATTTTTTGCCCATAGTAGTCTACGTTGTATGCATCAGTTTATTCATGACGAGTTAAAAATGTATTATTAGTATTATTATTGTAAGGAGAGAGAAGGAGAGAGAGAGAAAAAATCTTAGATAATTCTTTTACTTTTTTGTTCTTTTTTATTTGTTTCTATTGATGTACATATTAATGAGAACAATGAAATATGTAGACACACAAGTGCATGTATATTTCTTTATGATCATGAACATCAAAATCATCATCATCATTACTCTTTACTCTGGGAGAAAGTGCCTCAGTATATTGGTTGGTTGTTCCTTTATAACTAATTCTATGTACATCATTCATTAAATGTTCATATACATATATATATATATATGTCTAAATTTGATGTATTGTTCAATTCCTTCGTGAAAGTTACTCTCCTAATTTATTTTCTTTTCTTGATCTTTTTTTTTTTTTGTCCATTGAATTATCTCAATTCTTCATGTGATGATGATGTTTATTAATTATCATTAAATATAGTTACATTAATAAATAAATTTACCTTACTAAAACATTCATTAGCTCAAATGAATTATAAAAACTATTTGGTGTGGGCTAGTGTATATATATAAAATACAATAACAGCTGTTATATTAATGGTTTTTCTTGATTAAAATATGTGCCTGTAACCAAACCGTTGTTAAAGTACATTTAGCCTCTTTTTGAGATATGTACATAGGTTTTAAGGGTATCTGAACTAAGGTATTTTTTTTTAAATTAGTCATGTGGCTCACAAATCTATCATGACGTAATGATCACAATAGTAACTAAGTGGATTTAAAAGAATGGTTTTAAAAAAAATATTTTTTGTTTTTTGATTTTAATATCTCAAAGCCTTGGTTTTAGGTAAAGCTGTTCACTATTTTATAAAAAAAAAAGTTATTAAAAGATGTAATGTTTTGGCTATGAAAAAAAAATTATTTTTTTAACCTGTCAAGAGTCTAAATTCTTATTTTTTAATTTGTCTAAAAATGTTAACTTCTTTTATATTTGATACCCCAAAAAAATTATACTATTTTTTGAGGTATAGTGATTATGGTTTTTATAAATATATTTCTATCAATTACTATTTATTTCATGAACAAATAATATACACAAAATATAAAAGTATTTACTTTACCGAAATTAAAGAAACGGATCAAAAATCTCATTTTTAAATTTGCATTTTCTAAACTTCATAGATAAAAATTGTGTCATCTATTTTATTTTGAAGTCGTTTTAAGTAAGCTACTATTGAATCGTTTATATTTGTTCAAAGGTAAACTTGAGTAGAAATGCAATAAATATCAAAAATTGAGATGATGTAGAATAGAATGGGAGACAATGAAATGAAGACAGCTAAAAACGTTTTTTTTTAAACTATTTGAAATGATGTATGACTGCTTACTGCTATCCACAGTAATGAAATATAATCAGCTATATATGTATCATTTTTAAACTCTTTGGCTTTCAACCATCTTATTGTACACAATCTTATAATAAACAACATAATATTGAAACTATAAAGATTATACTTCCTAAAAAATATTGGCTATTAATCAGCTATATTTGTTTTGTAGCAAATATCTGTTGATATGTGTGTACTCACTTTTAGTGATGTATCGAATATCTAGTAATTCAGTTATACAGATGTGGATGCAAATATCAACATTTTAAATTTGCAGTTGTGAATATTTTAATATAAGGATGGAAATTCTAATCAAAGTACCCCAAACAACACTAATTCATAACACTTGGTCAAGAGTCAAAAATCCTAAGGGGTATAAATATAATAAAAGTTACTCAATTTTGCACACAAATTTCAAATCTGTATTTATTTTTTTTTTTTTGAGAGAGAGAGTCTTATGATTTTCGAGGAATCAAACCCAACTCTTCGAGCTTCAACTTAAGCCTTGAAGAATACTGTATTTTGCGTATTAAAAGATAATAATTTACTTTTAATTTGTGATGCAGATTCCATTTCTAGTCGTAAGGGGGATCTTAGAGGCGCAAGAGACCCAAAAGCCATCCCAAACGTTTTTACTTAAATAACTCCTTGAATATTACATAAAATGTATCAATGAGGAATGCATTCGAAAGCTGAGATCCACAGCTTTCAAATGAGATGTCAAGTGCTCGGTAAGACTAAATCGTCTATCCAAATGTGTAAATTTTCATACAATTTCAATCAAAAATACACAAGACATTAAAGATTCCATCTGTGTAATTAACTCCAAGACTAGAACAAAAGGAAACCTTCACAAAACCACCCACACTTTAACAGCTCTGTAAAAACCCTCTAACATAACACATGTTATCTCCACCTATTTGGTTGTGCAAGGTACCCACAGTTCTCTGGTGGGTACAAAAATAACTCTCATCCCCGTGTATAATGTTAAATGATTCATTTTAGGGCTATTAAAGTAGTGTTGGCAGTTTATTTTTTCCTCCTTCAGAGACACAAATCAACCTCGTCCAATCTGTTGGTCAAAGGTGATATCAGATGATTAATTCAGGTCTATTGAAAGCTTTGTTTTTTTTACGCTCAAACGCTGGATGATACTAAATTAGTACTTTAGGGTTTTTGAATTGAAATTGAAGTTTTTATCAATCCAATAGTTATTATTAGGTTTACCCCCTTGTGTAATATTAAGATTTTTGGTCAACTGTCCATCCCCTGTCTATCTAAAGGGTTTAGTCCTAGGGGTTTGTTATTTTTTGTCCTGATACCATTGACTCCAAAAAAAAGTAAAAAATAGATGTACTCATTACTAATAATAAATATTTTATTCCATATTTCCTTACTGTAAAAAATGTTAAATCTTCAAGCATCAATGACTTTTATGCAGAGAACAGTTGAATTCTTCTTCTATCTATGTGCTCCTCGTCTCTATAAAAAGTTGACTTTTAACTGTAAAATAATAATACTAATAATAAAAAGACAAAAAACAATGAAACAATATAAAACTGATGATACTAATAATTTGTTGCCTCTGTAACTACAAGGAGAACAAACTTTTTATTTAAGTTTGATTTCTACTCCTTAACCAATGGACTCTTTGGTGTTGTTAAATATTTAAAAAATAAATTTGGTTAAGTAACAAAAATAATAACAGAATATGTAGGGTTAAATGATGACAATCTATTATATAACTACTTGACTATTTATAAGTTTGTCCATGAATAAACACACAGTGCTCTTGACAGTTGAGATATTGTTTTTTTGTTTTTTTTAAAAAAGGGTTGATAAACGTCATTTTGAATATGTATGTATGTATGTATGTCAATGTTGGAGCTCATAAGGAGACTAGAAAAAGACTCTCCCTTCAGTATTTTTAATATATATATATATATATATATTGACGATTTCATCATCAGAAAGTTTCCTTAAAAAGAAGAAATATTTTTTTTTTTTTTTTCAGTATTCATTTTTACATTTCTTTAGGTAAAACGTGACACCATCAAGTTAACATTAAATAACAATGCTTCGAGAAAATTTTTTATTATATCCACTTACATATATATATGTATTTATAAGTAGATATTTATTCAAATAAAAAGTGTAATTGTTGAGAGCTATCAAGAATGAATAAAATTCAGGAACATAACCTTTATATATATATATTTTTTTTAAATGTTCATATAATACATAAGTGGACCTAATTCAATGGAACCTGTTCCTTAAGAGCTTCATTCATTATATTAACTGTATTAACAATAACTAACATATTTGAATGTATACTTTGTAATGTGATAACTGATGAACAGATAAAACAATGAGGTTGAATACTGAGTTGTTGTTTTTTGTAATAAGGCATCATAATGACCCATTCCAATTCTTCTTTTTCAATTTGTTTGAACATTACTCTTCTTTTTCGGTTTGGTTCAAAGAATAATTTATTCTTTTGGCAATATATGTATATATATATAAAAAAAGAGAAAAGCTTTCAAAATAACAACACATAAACTGTTTAAATAAATAGTTTTTTTATAGACATTTTAAAAAACCATCATAACTTAACATAATATTGGCAAAAATAATTTTTGAACATACACAAGGTATACACATATTTAGGGAGTAAAATATTACTTCATGTTCTCTAAATATAACAAAAAAAAGTGTATTTATATGTAAAACCAATGCATGGCGACTCTAAAGAAGAAGAAGGAAAATATATTAAAAAAGTGCAAAATATTTGCAACTACTGAATATTTTAAAAAGGCATTCAATTTCTCCTTATTTTTCTTTTTATTTAACAATAATGCAAAGAGTATTGGAAAAAAAAACAAAAAAAAAATTGTGTTTTTTTTCTGCCTATATATGTTTTTTATACGAATCAAATTTGCATATTTGGTTTTCTAATTAACAAAATTAACAACTCCTTGAGGATATTTAAAATTTACAAATTTGGTCATTTTAACCGTTTTGTAAATAACATTACTTAAGAAGCTTCTTATTATTATTTATCAAATGAACAACATGTACTATAGAGAATCAAAAACCATCTATAGCTTTTCAAGTTCAATATGGAACTAAGCAAGTTCAAAATGGGAATTAGCAAATTCAATATGGGAATAAATACACTGAACTTGAACTTGCTTATTCCTTTATTGAATTTGCTTAGTCCCATATTGAACTTGAAAAAGTGTAGAAGACAAAAGGATGTGCACACAATTGAGTCATTGACAGAAAGGGCATGCTTAATAGATAAAGTCAAATATCTTCTCAAATAATATATTTAGTTATTTCAATTTGAATATGTCAATATTTTAAAGAAATCAGTAATTTATTATGTATGTAGATAAATGTAAGGCAAGTATAATCTGGTTTGCTCAAGACTCTCAGCACTATTAACCAACAAGTAAAGGATGGAACTGATCGTAGTATCCCCACTAAACTGAGATATAGAGTTATATATATTACGTCTTTTATTAGGGGAATAGGGGCTCTCAATTGTTCTTACACATTAATTCCCACATTTTTCTCTGGCCATTATATGCTAAAATACATTTTTTCTTTCCTTCAGGCCAGGGAGTTAGTTTTTATCAATATCATCTGATCAAATGATTTATTTAATTTAATTTTATATAGAGAATCTCTTCGCAATCCAGTTATTGAGACACCCTGATCCTGACCACAACATACCTGATTTTAGATCTATTGTAGCACAATAATCCCTTTGACTCATCAATGCTTTTCAGTATCTATCTATCTATATATAGGAATGTAAATAATATGCAAATCGGGCTTGTAATAATCAAAGAAAGAGAAAATGAACTTGAACTTGCTTATTCCTTTATTGAATTTGCTTAGTCCCATATTGAACTTGAAAAAGTGTAGAAGACACAAAAGGATGTGCACACAATTGAGTCATTGACAGAAACCTGGCCACTCTGACAATTTAATGAATATTGAGAGGGAAGCTGGATGAGATGTTATGACATTTTACTGAGCTAATAGCTGCTATTCTCCTTTATATATACAAGAATAAATAATAACATAGATGAGAAGTAGAAAATTAACTGAAATTAATGTCAGGAAATTATATATTTTTAACTAATAATAATTATTATACGAGGACTTGAGCCCTTTTTTGTTTACATTTTATTTGCTTTATTAACCTTAATGCATGATTTCCTTCATACGCGATCTTTACTATTAGGTAGATGCTCTCCCCTCAGTAGTAATAAAGGAAAAATGATAACAGCTTTGGAAAACAAAAAGATCTGTTGTTCGAAGAGCCAACTCCACAAAGTCTAGCACTCAGTATTTTGCATATTATTTACATTCCTATCCATCTATCTATATATATATATATATATATATATATATATATATTTACACTCAAATCAGAAATATGATATTTCTGATAATCACTTAATTGAAATAAAATTATTTCATGAGAATTCATGAGACAGTCCCCGGGAAAAAAAGCTAATTAATTCAAAGTATGTATGTATGTAGATTTAAATAATAACTAGAGATCCTGGTTTTGAAAGAAAGAAAGAAAGAAAGAGAAAAAACCCAAAAAATTATATGTTTAATTTATTTTTCAAAAGAACTCACATAACACGTTTAGATTATGTCTGGAGGGAGGATGTATTTTTTCTTTATGAATGTCTTGACTCACGCCATTGCTATGTACCACAAGAAACAAAAATAATACAGGTCTTATATAAATTATAGGTTTCTTTTTACCTATGCCATGATGGTCTACACGACATTTCACCAATTTTTGGGGCTCTTATATAACTCATGATACCTTCAATCATCTCATCGAAATAGGATATAAAAAAGGCCTTACCTGTAATTAACAACTGTGTCTACTTTTTGAATAGGCTCGATGAAAATATTTTGTTTCGACTTATAATGGATTCAACTTTATTCTGCAGGGCTATAAATTTATGTTAAATAAGTCACTTTGAATCATTCTATGTAATTTCTAAATACAGAGTTTTTGTCAAAAAATTCTGAAGATTTTTGCTTTATTTTACAATCAAACTCTTTGATTTTTAAATTCTTTTATAATAATATTTATTTAATATTAAGTGTTCATAGTTCCATACTCTTTTGTATTAAAAAAATAACTCAAATAATTAAAAAAGTCTACATATTAATGTGAATTAGCACCGTTAAACAAGTTGAATATTGGTTTATAATAAAAATGGAAAAAAAGCTAATTTCTCACTTTTTATTTCATAAAAAAACATATGGATAAGTTGGGTTTTTTTTCTTCAAATAAACATATTACAATGAAGGAGTTTATGAATTAAATTTTCTGATCACTAGAAAAAAAAATGTTCTTAACTGTTCAATGTGTCTTTTGGTCTCAAAAAATTAGGGAAACATTTTTTTTAAATTTGTGCTGTCAAAGATTTTTCCTAACAATTTTTTAATTTATTTAAATAGAAAATGCAGAAAGTTGGAATAAAAATAGTTAAAATTTCTCAAAAAATAAAATTGTAAAATCATTTTAATATCATTCCTTCATATTGGAAATGGAATAATTTTTTTCCACAAGCATATTTATATTATATGTAGTATTATATTCTAAGATAATTGGTAGTAACATCATGCATAAATAATTTTCAACAATAAATATCTATCAAAAAGTGTGTTATGTTTAAATATGTAGTTAAAATCCCAGTTATTACGAATAACTCTAAGAATATCTAACAAAAGTTATTCTTGGTATTAATCCACATTTAAATTTATTTGAGGGACTTTGAGGGACCAAAAGCTCCATTTTATAATGTCTATTACATTAGAAGGACAACTCTATTATTTAAAAAAAAATATTTTAAATAAAGATGATTCTACTCTAATTTTAATAATTATTTGTTCCAGCAAATATTTTCAAATATAACTTTAAATAGTTGTTATTTGAATACAAAATAAATATTTACTGATGCGTCAATTTCAACAGGTGAAGAAGCAATGCGTCACAAAGTACTCAAATTTCAAGTGAGTTTTTAAAATTAATATAGACTAAATAAGGTTATAAAAATGTTAGATTATCCGTTGGTTTGTTAGAATGCCAAATAGGATTTTATTTCCTATTAATGCATTGAATACTTATTATTATTTAGGTAGAAGAATGTACTTTAGTCAAACGTAAAGAGTTTGTGAGACTTGGAAATTTAAAAATTAAGTAGAATATGACTTGAAATGCTTTATTTGAATACATATCTAAATTTAAAAATAGGTTTGTATAATTTTTTTTTTGTAAATTTTTACATACTTCAAAAACAAGAAAATTATTAAAATGTACAAGTCAGCTCTATCTGAATGAGCTTTCAATAACAATAAAGCACTAGGCATTAGTTATTTGATAGTTTAGTTATTTAATTACTATTTATTTTTTTTAACAAATATCCGATTTTTTTCTATCTAAAAATGTAATAAATTGCCGAATTTTAATCCTGTATTTTATTATACAAGGTAATTTTCCAAATTTTAATTATGTTCAGTACAGTTTGAGGAAATTTCGATGACATTTTTTTAATATAAAATAACCAGAAACAATAACTACTGTTCATATATCAAATCCCTATACTGACAATATAGTCTGTACTGAATCAGTAAGCCTATTAATCAATCGAACTTGACTAGGCATACAACAGATATTTATATAAGTGGGTGTATACTTTATATTGAATCCCTCATTTAATTTATTTGCCTAGTGTGTAATTGGGCTTTATATGTGTAAGTATATAAATCCTACATTTCTTAGTTAGGATTCATTATTGGAATATTTTCATGATTATTAATAATTAGTATTGTACAACTCCACTCTAAGTCAATCAAAAAATGCCTAAAATAATTATAACAATAATCAAAGAGCTAAAGAGTAATGGTTCGTCATATGGGGGCACTCAATTAACTTACCGTATTTTTCGGGGATTATACGTCACTCCGGATCATAAATCGTACCAGCCAAGAAATGCATAATTAAGAAGGAAAAAACATATATAAGTCGCATTGCGAAATGATATAATAATGTATTAATAGTTTCACACATAAGTCGGACCAGAGTATAAGTCGCACCCCCGCCCAAACTATGAAGAAAAAAAACTGCAACTTTTAATTTGAAAAATACGGCATTCTATATTTGTTCCTTAATTATACACAATTCTTCTCCTTTCGGTTTAATTCAAGTCCTTTGTTGAAAGGACATGAAGGAGCTAAATAGTCCCACAATTTTTGTTCCTATGTCCATTAAAAAATGTGGAAATTGGGATCCAAAAAATAAAAAAAAATCACGTATAATTGATATAGAAAAACTAATCAGAAATCAACACAAATTAATTAAACCTTTGCCAAGGACATCCTTTAAACTTATGTACATCCATAACTTCTTTGTCTAAAGTAGTTGGTGGTTTTGAAGGAAAGATATGGTTTTATCTCTTGAGATAAAGCATCATGTACTTATATAAGTGAGAGTACATATATATATATATATGTATATATCATTTTTGATTGATGGATTAATTCAGTGCAGACAAAAAAAATGTGCTTTTTTTTTCATTCAATTTTCGACTTTTACGTTGGTTTTTTTTTTCTTCATATCTTTGATATTTAGTTTTCTCAAGATTAAGTTTGATCTTCTTTTGTTGTTGATGTTGTTTGTTGGAGATTGGATGATGGTTTTTATATTTATATATATATATATATTTCTTTTTATTTTATAAAACTACACAAATAAACTTTTTTTTTTTTTTGTTTTTTTCTGTTCTCTTCTTTGTTAGATGGAAATTGTCTTAAACGTCTTAAATAATAGAAGATTGAGTCTTAAAAAAAGTACGTATATATAAATATTTATACCTATATATGTATAATACCATGCAAAACAATCTTATTTATATATGTAAAGGCAAGTGGAGTGCCTGGCAGGCAGGCAGGCAGGCAAGCAGGTTCACGTCTTATTTTTATATTCCACCAAAGTAGGACTTTATTATAAAGGATTATTTAACAGATGTTTCACAATAGGTATACATATAACTACTCCTATCTACCCATGTTAAAATACATATGTTTAGTGATTGAGTTTGTATAACATTTTGTATAACTTGAATCATAATTTATGAATAAATCCCCACACGGAGAGAGAACCCTCATTTTATTATAACCGTCCTTCAAATAAAAGAAAAGTTGTCTATGAAATATGTATGTATGTATGTAATAGGTTTGATATCTTCATCATCCAGGTGTGAGTGTTTTATGGTAACATAAAATATGTTTTTGATGAATATATGATTGCTGTTAATATATATATATATATATATATTCTATAAATAGGAAAGTTATTTAATATTGAATATTCAAAAATTAAACGTTTCATTTCTAAGTATAAAAAGCATTTTTGATCAAACATCAATAAAAACAAACATTGATAATAATTAAATAATATCTATAAACATACAGGACAAAGGCTTTCATAATAGGAGACATTTTTTGCTTCTTATAAATTCTTAGATACATGAAATAAATCAAAAAAAGCTTACATAAATTTGTAGCTATGTCCAAGTAATTTATGTGTTGTTAATTTAATAAATATAGTCAATTAAGAACAAAATTTATTTAAAACTCCATAAAAACTTTGTATAAAAAAAGTGTTTAATTATACAATCTTCTACAAGAAGTAACATGTTGTAATAACATTATTTTGTAAATAGCGACATAGAAAATTATATATATTTTTTCATAATTTACATGGGTCCTTCACTCCTGTATTATCCCGAATCCCAAACAAACTTATCCAAAAACATAGACTCTATAATTTTACAGTGGATGAAACTGGAAAGAAATATGTTATTAATTTTTATTCGCAACAAGGAAAGGTATGTTGCTGATTATCTGTACTAATTGTAACTAAAACTTAAATAAAGGACTTAAAAATCAAATTATTCTTTGATTTGCCATTTAAAAAAAATATATGTCTACATATATCAAGTTTTAGATACATTTAAATAGGTATCAGGGGTTGAAGGTGGATTGGGAGAAGAGGCAAAATAAAACACTTCAAAATGACATTTAAAAAAAAGCATTGCAAGGAATTATATTTTTTCAAATGTTGATCGTCTACTCACCGGTCATGGGGTTGATTTTTGAAGAAAAAAAAACGTAACTCCTTGTATGTATATTTACGCATACAAATTAGTGATGTGTTGAATATGTAGATATACGAATGGGAATATCCAAATTTATAATTTTTTTTTTTTGATTATGAATTAAAATGCTTATAAAATACAGATAATTTGTGGATGCAAATGCCATTGTTTATTAAATCATTTTGACAATATATATTTTGATTTAAATACATATCTATTTGAAATTTGAATGAAAGTAAAATTACTTTGGATAACATCTTTTTACCTCAACTGTTGTTGTTCAAAAATTATTTTTATCTTCAGACTTTACTTTACTTTATTATCTATCTATTAATAGATCAATTTCATTTCTCCATTTCTTTTGTCATTTTAGCAAGATTACCACATGGTTAATTCTAAAAGAGTAAGACAAAATGCAGATAAATATAGAGATCAATTGGAGATTTATATTTTATACATTTAAAAAAATATAATGGGGCATAGTCATAAGGCTTTTTTGTTCAATAGGCCGTTCTTGGCTGAAATTGTAAGTAAAACCTATGATATATTAACAAAAAAAAATTTTTTTTCTTACTAAAAAAATCAAACGGAAGTAAACACACTTTTTTTTTGAAAATAAGGGCAAGGACAAGTAAGAATTTATTTTCAAATAAATATTGACCTGTGGTTTTTTTTACACTAATAATTTATAAATAACACATTAAGAATATATTTATAATAAATGTATTCAAAATTTATATAAGAAAAGGTTTAATTGATGTTTAAAAATGTAAATTATCTTGATAAAATGCTGGGAAAATGTGTAACATAATTAAAACAATTTGACTTATTTTTTTACTTTAATGTCCCATTTTATTTTTTATACAAAAAACAAAACAAAAAAAGTTTTTTTTCTTTTACAAAAGAAAAAAAACAAAACCAAACAATCTCTAATAAAAGTTTTTTATTATAATTTTTATTTATAAACTTGATGACTTGGCTATATTTGAAGAATGTATTCTCCTCAAGTGATTCCAACATCAAAGTCTATAACAATTAATCAATTACAGATTTGGCCCATGTTTTGAATCTTTGTTTTGACATGATTTTTCATTTTTGATTTATATACTTAACTATATATATATATATATATATTGATATAAACAAAAGAATGATTGGCCTTGAAATCCAAGCTGTCAATTTGTAGCCAGAGGTGTATTTTTTTATTATTATAAAAACTTTATTATACATAAAGAATCTAACTTAAAATAGTAGTAAGTCTGGGGAATGAACCTTGACATCAGAATGTTTCTTTTTTTTTTGTATATACTCTACTGAGAATAATACAGAGTTGTATCCTTTTAGCTAAAATTAGGTTTTTTTTTCTTTAATTGTTTACAATTGTGTTTTTGTTTTTTTATTTGTTCCCTTTTTCAGATAATTTTTTTTTTTTGCAATTTCACTTTCTTTTAGTGTTTATTTTATATATTTTTGCTTAACCTTCAAAAGAGCTGCGTTGCATCCTACAAATGCATTCTTGGAAATTAAATAATAATACAATTAGATTTAATGAATTTTTGTACAGAATGCATTTTTAATAATTGTTGGATCATATGTATGTAATTTTGGTATATAAATATATATCCACAAGGTTGTAAAATAATGCATTATTGCTTCAAAGCAATATATGTAGGTTTTGATTTTGTACTTTTGTATTTTTGGGTTTCCAAAGTAGTAAAGACTGATATTATGTAAAAAAAAAAAAAAAACTATATTAACGAATGATGACTCTGATTTACCTCTTGGATATGGCACAAAGTAAAAATCCAGGAGGCTACTGCATACTTTTATTCATTAATGATAATATCACATCGGCTCAAAAGAAAAAAATAATCTACTTTCATTATTTTATGAGGGGCAATTAGATGAATGTTCAAACTCACGGAGATTGCCACCAGAGATATTAGCCCATATCAACATTAAGTATTATCAAGTAACAATACAAAAGCAATTAATGAAATTTAGTATGTAAAAAACAAAAAGAGAGTCTTAATAGCTTTTTGAGCCAGAGACATTGTTTATAATATGTGGAACAAACTTTAATGAAGAAAATAATTTTTTTTACACACTCATATCTATTCATGCTGCTGGGTTTTTGTATGCATGGCCTAAATATACATTATACATTTTAAAATGATTTATAAGGACTGACCTCAATTAATCTAAAGATTAATGTATATATGAGATGGTTTTGTTTTTTTTTGGTTTTTTTAAAGGTACTGGAACTTTCATCTCAACATGAATCCAGTTTTTTTTTAAATACAAAAATAATAAAAAATTGCACCGTGGTACAAAAGACTTTATTTTCATTATTTCTTTATTTCCATCTATCTTTTGCAATAACTCTTCAATCAAAACGAGAGGATTTAAAAAGGGTTTACTATTGTGCAAAGGTATCTATGAATTGACTAGGTATATATTTACGTATATGCCTATAAGTATGTAGAATAAAGCATGATTAGGTAATACTTTTTTTTAAAGGCATATATGTGAGTAGTTAATATTATAAACTCCGCGTCAGGGAAGATTCGTCGTAAGAAAAGTCTCAGTAGGGAAAATTCCTCGTAAGGATTTTGTAAATTTCTTGCGTTTCATTATTGAGGATTTCTAGATATTGGTAATATCCCTTGATTCAAATATCTAGATATGCTAATAAGTAGGATCTGAAGCTAAAAGATTTCTTATTAGGATAGCAGGTTCTTGAAAACCTGTAAGTAGCATATTAGAAAATTTCTGTACAAAATAGTTCATTTCCTCAAAAGTATTGATTATTTAACAATCAGGTTGAAAAAAAAATATGATTACTACCGTTATCCCCAATATTATTTATTATAACTCAAGTGGCAAATTTTGTTTAGAATTTATGTTAACAAATAAAAGGAATTCAACACTATCCTTGAAGCACCATAAATCAAAATCCCAATAAAACTAATGGATACTTAAAACCCATGCTTTCAAACCGTATATACAGACAAAATTGCTTTAATAAAGATTCATCATTCCTTATTTATTTCTTCAAATGTGTTTTTATTCTTACAAGGGTGCTCTGACTATGCAGACAATAAAAGCACTAATTGGAAAGGTAGAAATTCCTCTTTTGAATTATTGTACAGAAATAAATATCTAAATACATAATCATACAACCATTTATTATGTACCCATAGTAAGAAAATTTCTCCTTCAAAACGATTACAAATACTATGGATCAAATTAACCTGAAGCTATAATAACCTCGTGATTCTTCAAGCAATTAAGTATCCAGGAGGTATTGAGTCAAATACTTTTGCCTCTTACTTTATTTTATTAATGTAGATTATATGTTTACATAATTAGAGCAATTTCATAATAGTTGTAATTTTGATTCGTTTTTTTTTTATAATTGCTTTTATTAGTATTCAAAAAAAAAAAAAAAAAAAAACCATCAGAATGCCAACTTTAAAGGTTAAAGTGATGAGGAAAAAATTAGACTTTATATTATTCCTTAAAAACATGAATTTTAAGAATTAACGTACCTATAGGTACAAAGTTATGTTGTGGTTGTTGTTGTTGGTTTTCCTCCCTGAAAGTTCGCATTCCTCTACGAGTCTTTACTCTTCCGCTCTTTTCATTTGTTATTGAAAACATTTTTCAATTTACTCCTCTAAGATTTGTATAATTAAAGTTTATTATTCATGACAATGACTCAATATAATTAATGAGAATAAAGAAAAATTATTCATTCCATCACATTTAAAACCAATTTGTGAACTAAACAGTTTGGTAAATTATTTTGTGAGGGGCTCAAATAAAGTATAGGGGCTTATTTTGTATGTATGGTATATTGAAAGTATATATATATATATATTCCCCAAAAATTTTAAAACCATTTTCATATTCCTTATAGTCTATATTTTAAATTTCAATAGGGCAACCTTTTTATGTTTAATTTTGAGAAAATTAGGGTTTTATCTTGATCCATCGTATTTTTTTTTGCTAACGTTAAGAAAAAAGTTCAAAGATGAATTACGGTGTTCCATGGGGAGTTTTCAATTTATTAAGGTGTAACAAATTGACTGATATATATCTCAGCTATTTCGTCGTTAAAATTGTATTAAAAAATATTGAAAATTAAAAAACTGATTTTGTAAATAACTTTGTGACTTCTCCCAAGGTAAAATTGAAAAATGATGTCAAAGAAGTAAGTTTTGAATAAAAAATCAAAAAGCAAAGTCAAGGTATTATTTTACACTAAAATGGAATAAAGCAATATCTACAAAAAAATCTTTTATAGACTGTACGTAAAAATAAGTATATCATCGTTAAGAAGGGAAACAAATATACTGGGAGGAAGAGAGGGGAATGTACTGCGTATAACGTGCATACAACATTTATCTATCTGCCAATTTCCTTTGAAATTTGAAGTTTTAAGGCACATAACGCATTATTCAACAATTGATAATTAATATCTAGGATATATAATACATATTTTACCTAATATTAGATAATCTTATTTCATATATTTTTTGAAAAATCCAAGTAAAATTACTTGAATTTACTAGATTAGCTAATAAAGTTAAACTCAATACCCTGTTTTACATTAATGAAAGTTAAATTTTTGAAGTACAAATTTCCGAAGGTGTTCAGAATAATGAAATTTGCTTGATAAAGTACATATATAAATGCATTAGTGGATCATTATTTCCAATGACTCAGTATTGTTGATGAACCTCCGTAATTGTTTATAAAATTAAAACTCTTCGGCTCTCTGTCGATCTGAGATTTTAAAGCTCCAAAAAAAAACTACGATATGAATGGAGTTAATTATAGACATTTGATCCCTTTGAGACACTACAAAAGACGTAGATTACTTTTCCCTGCCTCAAGCTCCATGGTATCCTTGGGAGTGTTTTTAGATTAAGTTGGGTTTTTTTTTATGTTATAAATATACTTGAAATTTCTGTTAAGAAATATTACATACAAAAATATTTGCATAAAATTAAAATTTGAGATATCTTGTTTGAAAAATGGAGTCTCTAGGGTTTGATAAGTAAGTACTCAAATCATTTATATTCGCTTTTTTGTGCCAGGAACTCAAACCAAATCAGAGCTAGATAAAGGGTTACATCAGTACATCAATATGTTGCAGTATTAGGCTATTAATTAAAGAGCCTATGATATGATAATATATTAATAACTCTTTATATTGTTTGTAAGTTCAGTTATTCTTCAACTTTATGATTTATGTTTGTGTATTTGCTGTTTATATATACATTTATTTTAAACATAAATCTTTTTTTTTTTTTTTTTTTTTTTTTAGTACCCCTAAGGGTACAACTTTATTTTATCATTTCTTTAGTTAATTTCTATAATATTTGATTTCATGACATTGATTATAATCTAACAATAAAATACTGGTGATACATTAGAGAATTGGGAATAGACATTGCTATGGCTTAGTGATTAGTTTATAGATAAAATTTGTTAAATTTGGAGGGAGCGGTGTTTTAGTGGTTCTAAATTTGTATAAAATATTCTGAACTTTGGTTATGATAAAATTAATTTCATTTTGATTGGGGCCTATATATATAAATGAAAAATGACTAGATTTAAGGATTACTCGAAATTTTTTGAAGGCTATTATTGTTAAAATATCTCTTATCTCTTTTGTGACACTGCATTCTGCTAGGAAGTGGCTTGATGTCTCTTTTAAGCTCTTGCAGAAGAAGCAGTGCCTATCTTCTGGTGTTCTGCCATGGATGCTACCAGTAGTTAGCGTGTTTGTTATAACTCTGTATTTGAACCAATATAGTGAGAAGTCGAAGTATTCATTGGTTAAGCTTCTGATTATGTTTGCTAGAGGAGCTTCTTCTTCAAATTTTTTCCTTCTCCGCTCCATCTGTGTTAAATACTGTGCTTTAACCACGTCGTCTGTTAGGATGGCCCGAACATGTTTATTTTTTATGAACCTTATAAAATTGAAAAAACAGTCCCTTGGTCCTATTTCTCTCTCATGACTAGTGATATAACTTAATACTCTCATCATTTCCAGTGTTTCATTCGCGGATAAGTTTTTTTCTTCATTAAAAAGTTCGCCTACAAAGTCTAGTCTTTTTTTGATGGCTGTATTGTTTAGAAATTCTAAACGATTGTTCTGTTTTATGGGCTCCTGCCATCTCATCAGAGGGAGAATCCTTTTGATCAGGTCTTCGTTAATTGCAGCAACGTTATTCCAAAATTTACTAACATATTTCAAATTTTTTATGATTTTAGAAGGGCCATTTCCTCTCATTTCTGCCATTGATATCCCTCCAGCCTCTTTCAATTTGTACTTTAGTATGTCATAGTATGACGAATTTTCATCTAGGAGTCTTTTAAGCCAGGTAAAAAGGAGAGACTTCCAATAGGTGTCTATTGGTAAAAGTCCTAGTCCTCCATATACTTTTGGACATGTGATTCGATTCCATGTTATGATTCTACTTTTATCATATTTAAAAATAAAGTTCTGGCAGATATCATTTATTCTTTTTGTGAGAGCTTCATCAAAAGGAGTAATTCGTAAAATGTGAGTTGCTTTGGGAAGAATTAGGGTGTTCCACACGTGAATTCGTCCAGGTAGATTGCTTCCAATTAGAGAGGCATACTTGAAGGATGTTTTCTTTAATTTTTCTTCAATTTTTTTAAGATTGTTCTCAGAGTTTGGTTCCAGTGTAATGTCAGCTCCTAGAATATTTGCTTCAGACAGAATTTTTATTTTTGTTTCTTGAAATGAATTTGTGAGGTTTGTAATTAAGCTTGTTTTTTGGATATTTACTGTCAAACCAGAAATTTTGGAAAACCTCTCAATGATTTTAAATGTTTCCTCCATGGACTGTTTTATTTCGCCAATTGTTCCTGAATAGAGAGTCGTTATGTCATCAGCATAGGCTTCCACTTTGCTATCATAATCTCCAAATGTAATTCCCTTTATTTTTTGAGCCGTGTTAATTTCCCTGATCAACTGGTCTACAGCGATGTTAAAAAGGCTTGGAGCAAGTGGATCTCCTTGCCTACATCCACGTCGAATTTGGAATATTTGATTTCTTTTGTCATACTCGGTGTTAAGGTTACGAAGGCAAACTGCAATCATTTTTATAAATTGCTTGCCAAAATTAAACTTTTTCAGGCACTCAATGATATGACTATGAGAGACACTATCAAAGGCCTTTCGGAAGTCGATTGCCATTACTGATATATTCTCACCTCTTTTTTGAGTTTCCCTAATGGAGTCGATAATTCCTCGAATTGAGTCTTCTATACGCCTTCCTTTAATAAATCCTTTTTGTGAATGATGTATCAGAGAAGGCAAAACTAATTGGAGTCTTTTGCCTAAAATCCCACTGAATATTTTGTACGAACAGTTAAGCATTGTTAAGGGTCTTAAGTTTTCGATGAGTCTGGGGTCTTTGCCTTTCTTTGGGATTAATATTAGGTTCCCCAAGGTGATGTGTTTTTCAAAGTTTCCATAATTGATTGCTTCTTTGTATATTTTAGCTAATAATGGAGCCAGGAGGTTGCCATATTTTTGATAAAATTCCATGGGAAAACCATCAGGACCAGGTGATTTGTTTATTTTTTTGTAGTCTTGTAAGTAAATTTTGATCTCGTCTATTGTTATATATGTTTCCAGGGAAGCTTTCACTTTGTTGGTTAATTGAGGTTGTTCCGGATTTCTTGTCCCGAAGTTTGTAGAGAAGTTGCTTGCAAGTGTAGAGGAGGCACCATGTACCTTACACATGCTTGATGTAGCTTCTTTTCCTTCTTGGCATTCTTTACAGTTATAAAAACTTCCATAAAACTCAGTAACCATTTTACTAATTTTTTGTCTATCGTGAATCTCCTCTCCATTTGTATCAAGCAGTAAATTTATGTTTTTGTTTTCCATATTTCTCTTTTCTAAATTTTTGACCTTTTGTAGAGTTATCTGTTCCTTGCTTATTTTACTCAGACCAGCTCTTATTAAGCAGCCTCTTCTTGAGTATTGAGAGATATTTGCCAATTCTTCTTCGGAAACAAATTTTTTGGAGCCGTCTTCTTTCAATCTGGACAGTTCTTCCATTTTCTGCTTTCGTTCGTTGCTTTTCTCTACCCCGATTTTTATGTAGCATCTCCTAGCACAGTCCAGGATTAATTTTAGTGCGTGCGAAGCTGTCCCAATTTTTTTATCTTCCAACTTCTTGATGACATCAGTTATTATTTCGGACACTTTGAAAGTTGTCTTATCATCTTCCAGCAAACTTGTGTTCAACTTCCATTTTTTCTTTTCTCTTTCTCTGAAAGGAATTTTAAAAGTTGTCAAAATAGGGCAGTGATCTGATTGTACCCCTTCTATCGTTTTATATTCAATAGTATTAGAAACTAGTCCCGACGTTGCGAGGACATAGTCCAATCTAGAGCTCTTAACTACGTTACTTTCCCTTTTTACAAAAAATGTGTGGGCTGGACATTCACTTAGTCTCGATGCCACATCTATCAAGCCTTTCTTTTGCATTATTTCTAGGAGAGAGTTTTTGGCATTCTTATTATTTTCATGTTTGTAGTTTAAAGTATCGCGTTTTTGATTCAAAACCAGATTCAGATCTCCGATGAGGATGACTTCCTCATTTTGCTCACCAGTCAAAAAATCTGTGTATAGCGATTCAAAAAATTGAGGACTGTCCCGATTTGGCCCATAAATGGATATTATTTTCAGTTTTTTCCCATTCCAGTCCAAATTTAAGACTGAATAATTTCCATTTTTGTCAATTGATTGTAATTCCGGTTTAAATTTTTTCTTAATAGCAACCAATAGTCCTCTCGAAGGATGGCTTGATTTTTTGACTTTTGCAGGAACTATGAATATTTCATAGTCCATGGGGAGATATAGTTTCAGTTTAGATTTTATTAAACGAGTGTCGCAAATAGAGATAAGATCTGGGTCATGTGATAGAAGGTTACTGATAACTAACTTCCTCTTTTGCCCATCTGAGATAGAATTAACGTTAGCAGATATAATTTTCATATGCATTCTGCAGCTTTAAAGGTTTTGGGATATCTAGTCACATGTTTACATTTCAATTTTTCCGCTTTGTGATTAGTGTTTGAAACAGAGTTATTATTTGTATGAGTATTATTTAGGTTCATTTTCAGGTTAAAAGTTATAAAAAGGAACTTTAAATTAAAAAAAACAAACAACGCAAAGGAAAAAGGGGCCAGCAATACAGAACCAACCGTACAAATCTGGGATAAAAATGAGAGAGGTAAATAGTCAATCAAATTAAATATAAGTAAAAATAATGAACAACCTTGTTGGTGCTTCATAATAAATATGTATGTATAATAGATAAAATAGATGGTAAGGGCATCACTCACGTTTCGGTAAATTGGCCTCACAAGTCTACACAGGGATCACTCCCATTTCCATGACACTTAACTCCCGAGTCCTCTTTGTGTCTCTCTCCTTGTCTTCAGATTTTCTCTTATTTTTCTTCTTGGATTTCGTTGTTTTTTGAGCATCCTTTAGAGGATCTGGTCTTTCTCTTAAGACTTTCGCCCATTCCTTCGCTTGATGTGGGTTTTTGACTTGATTGGATTTTTCATTACGATCTTTTGTAAGAGGAGTATCGTTTTGATGGGCGCTTTCGGCGTTGTTGATATGATCTTCTTTTCTTTCTTGTCTCGGAGCTTGTCCATCTTCTTGGTAATTATCTGATTGTTCGGTTTCTTCTTCACATTCTTCCTCTCTTTCATCCTCTCCCCCCGACGTTTGATCCTCATCTCGCTCCTCTTGATGTACCTCCTCTTCGATAAGCCTTGTCTCTTCCCATCCTCGAATTCGAATTGGAAGACCTAATACTTCCAGAAACTCTTTTTCGAATTCCCAATAAGGTGTTCTTCTTTTAGCTTTACATTTCATCTTTATATGCCCAAATTTTAGGCATTTAAAACATTGTATTCTCTGAAAAGTTGAAAATAATTCGACTTTTTTTCCACCAATCGGAACTATTGAAGGCAATAATCTAGTAGGTTGAATATAGAATTTGAGTTTCCCGGACATTATTTTTTTGAATTTCATCGCAAACTCCTTTACGTCTTCTTCATCTTCCGTGAATTCCATCCTGTGGGGTATATCTTCTATATTGCTTTTTATTTCTCCGTGTATTTCCATTATTTTCCTCAGGGCGCCAAGATTTATCTCGGACCCGTTCTTAATAACAACTTCTACAGGTTCTTGTAGCATCTTAAGGTTTTTTAAACCTCTGATTGAGAAGAATATGCCTTCTCCCACTTTTTTATTTCCTTCGATGTGATTTAAATTTTCGATTACATTTAAAGGAGTCTTCAATGTTATGACAATGTAGCCGGCTTGGCTTTTGCAGTCGTTTATCCTAGTTATGTCATCCTCTTTTAAGTTTAGAGTTTCCAAAATTGATTTGTACTGTCTAATAGATGGGCTGAACCCCCTAAGGGGGTTACTCTTTTCGTCTTTCCAGTCCAAGTAAATTTTACTCCAGACTGAGCTTCTGTTTAGATGTTTCCTTTGATTCTTGTTTTTTGCCATATAAGAGTAGGATTTTTCATTGGCCTTATATTCCTTTAGTTGCAACTCTGAGGATTCATTTCTTTCTTTCCTTATAATTTCTTTTGTATTTGTTTGCTTCGCATCGATAGTGTATGTTCTTTCACCCTCAAAATCGCATTCCTCTCCCTCTTCTGTTGTCTCCTTTGCTAATTCATTTCCTTCATCAGGTGGTTTATCATGAGGGCGTGCTGACATTTTATATCTTCTTATGAATTGATGAAATGAATTTATTGAAAAACAAACTAGGAACGACTACGTCACTTTTACGCCGATGATATCAGAATCCTTGAGAATGAATTAAGTCCCGATCCCCCTCAAATCCTCAAATTCTGGCGGGACCGAGGGTCTAACCGTTGATTTGCGTATTCCAAAAGGGTCCTCAATATCTTATCTACACTTGGGTATCCAAAATTTTCACAATAAGACACTAGGACACAGTTGAATTATTTTTTTTTTCACCACGAGAAAAAGACACTTCCTTCCCTCGTGACAATATACATAACATATACATATACAATATAACATAACGCATTATTCAACAATTGATAATTAATATCTAGGATATATAATACATATTTTACCTAATATTAGATAATCTTATTTCATATATTTTTTGAAAAATCCAAGTAAAATTACTTGAATTTACTAGATTAGCTAATAAAGTTAAACTCAATACCCTGTTTTACATTAATGAAAGTTAAATTTTTGAAGTACAAATTTCCGAAGGTGTTCAGAATAATGAAATTTGCTTGATAAAGTACATATATAAATGCATTAGTGGATCATTATTCAGTATTCTAAACAATGGATCAGCTAATATCCATTTGTTTTTATCCCAATTGTCTGCATAAAAGGGTTTTAGTTAAGCTTCCTAAAGGTAAAATGTAAGAATAAGGATGATAAAAATGTTAAAGCAAAAACCTTGTTTTTTTGTATTTTCCTACCTCAAAAAGGTGAATTAATAAAGTGTAAAATAATTTATCATTTTTGTGCCTAAAGTGTGAAATAATAATGATTATTGAAGTCTCCTACATAAAAGGTAAAGCATAAATTAATCATATATGTACATATATTATGGCTTTATCTCAAAAACAGGAAAGTATACAAATGTTATACTTCTTGTTAGAGATCTAACATCGTCTCTACCACTACTCTTTAATTGTTAGTTCTGATTGTAGATCTCTCTCTCTCAAGTCGAATTAAAGTTTGTAAAGCTTTTTGTTGCTTATATATCAGCTATTAAATCAACAATGGTCAAAAGGCATAGGGACAGAAGTATACTATTGGAGACGAGAATTGTGCGTACAAGGCCGTTGTTTAATTTCAACTGTTTGCAAATGGGGTTTGATAGTGTTTGAAATTTTCTTTTTTTTCTATATAAATAAATCACTTGTTAATTAGTTTCCAATGAATAATACTTGAGGCTAGGGAAGATAAAGAAAATTCTTCTACTCAAAGTGGAAATAATTTTTTTTTTATTTTACCTTTGAGAATATTGTATTTATTGATCAATGGAATAATTCAGCTAATGTAAAAAAACATACAAAAAATATAGCATAAATATGAAGTAAGGTTTAAAGTATATAAAAGATTTCAAATTTTTTCTTCAAACCAAAAAATAAGAGCCTTATTTTGACCCTCCTCAAAGCCACAGCATTATTTTAACTTTATATTTATTTTCAAAACTCCTGTAACCTCTGTTAAAATATTAAACAGCCGCCTGAAATAGTTCATTATCACAATATGCAAAAGGATTTATTTGACAGATTTTATCAAAATAAAAAGATGAAAAATACATGGAAATCAAAGCAAATTGTATTTTAACAGATTCAATTTGAATTGTCATCTATTTACTCTATCAAAAAAAAAAAGTTAATATTTATAATAGTTTGTAAAAAGTAGTAGTAACTTTAATGCAAGTACACATTTATAAGTTTTGATGTAAACAACCTCGAAAAATAGACTGCATAACTTTGAGTACAATACTATTATTTTTTTCTTTATTGTCTATAAAAATTCAATTGACGTCTTTTTAATATATATATATATATATATACAAAAAATATCTAATTGACCGTTGCATTCTTTAGAAAAACAATATTTAATACAATTATGAGATAACAAGGTCAAAAATAAAGCCTTTATGTACCTTTTAAAATATGCATATTTTAATAGTTTTATTCATATTTTTTCAAATTAGAAATAACTAAGGTTGTATCCGTCCTTAATTAAAGGACATAAAATCGGTCCCATCAAGACTCATCCATCTTATGCGCCCTTGGAAAAGTTTTAAAGTGCTCTCTTCAAAGTATTATTTTCACTTTGGTTATAATATATTACAAAAAATATCATCAAAATTCATTTCATCCCCTCTCAATGGAGTCAAAACGGAAAATTCGATTGTAGCTGTTCAATCAAAAGGACATGTATCTCAAACATACATGAATATTTTGACGTGTCAGTGACAGTAGTGCCAACTTAAATGACAAATATAGTTATCCCTATTGAAATCCTTCCAAGAAATTAAATTCAAATTTCCCCGTATTTTTTGCTTATAATAGTAATTCGTTCATTTAAACCCAGTGTTGTGGTCAAAACACTATTACCTGAGAGATTAAGACCTTGAGGAATTGAGACCATGACTTGTAGGGCCCAACAGTTCATGACCAAGACAATTCCAAGACTTTGAGATCAAGACCAAGTTGAGATCAAGAGAGAATTTTTTTTAATTTTATTGCTTAGGCCTTGATCTTGGATCTGATACCAACCAAGACATTGTGGAGCCAAGACTCATAAGATACAAAGAGGTATGAGACTAAGAGCAATTACAAGGTTTTAAGAGACCAAGAGGGAAAAAAAATGTTCCTGTTTCTATAGAGAAGGAAATTTTTTGTCAAGTTTTCTTGATTCTGAGACCAGGGCCTGTAAGAGAACAAGACAGGCTTATCTTGTATCAGAACTAATATCGATTTCGAGAATCACATCACTTTTAAAACTTTAAGTATCCTTAATTATTATTATACCAATTCGTACAGACGCAAATTACGTTATTATATTTATTATTCTTATAAACATTTGATGGCTTTATCTTGATAATTGCGAAAAATTGATGATAACCTCACTGGTTAATATATATGATGATGTCATTAAACAAAAGTTACTCTACAAGGCAACTTTTGAGTCAGACTTGATTGTGTCATTAAGATTTAGAACGGGAACGTAAATTTTTTAGAATCAATATATACAGAGTAAAATTTTACAATGGTTTAATAATATAAAAATATAATAAAATTTATGAAAATGTATTAAAGAAATATTATTCAATGCAAGATTAAATTGTAACTTATTGTAGGGAATTTTTAGTAAATCCTTCGGACTATAATTAACTAACAAAAATATGAAACTTGAGCAGAGTATTCCACCCAGTATCATATTCTATCATTTAGATATGTGAGTAAAATATTGGTTATAGAATATATGTATGTATATATAACAATTCAAATAGTAATTTAATAAAAAATAATATTTCAATAATTTTAAGTAAGATTCGAAAGGAATATAATTAACTGTAGAGCAATGAACAATAAGACACAGTTGATTAAATTGAATGGGATTTCCCCCCCCCCCATTTAATACCTTATAGAAATTAAAAGGAGCCTTCACGCTCACATTACACAAACTATAAATCATAGCAGAAAAAAAAAAAAACTCTAGTATATTTTGGAAAATGATGAGGCTTTATTGATGATTTTTCATTGTATGTAATTTAAGTAAATTTATGGGCAAAATACTCAATATAAATTTGCAAAAAAAAAAAAAAAAAAAAAATTATACATATTTCATCTGTTGACTATATATTCTAAGGTTGTCATCAAAATAAAATCCTTTGATCCTTTGAAATTGCTTATAATTTCAAAGAAAAAATATTTAGGTTCTTTATAAATATGTACATACATACAATGGAAAAAGGTGACCTTAAAAGGATTTCTGCATGCTCGCACAGATTGCCTTTTATCAATGGGCATTACTTCCCTAAGTGTTAATACGTAAGTATATATATATATATTGATAAAACTAAATTATACTACAGAAAAGGAAGGTAAATGCTTTGTAACCACCAAATTTCCACCTATAACTAACAAACAAACATGACTTAAAAAAATGGGCGTATGACATGCCTGGCATTAAAATATTGAAGATGGAAACTTGATGTCACCAAAGTAGTATTCATCTTAAAAGTGAAAAAGGTCAGACTTTTTTAACAAATAGTTGATTGTATTATTTTATACATATATGTACAGGGTTGCTATAAATTATCCTTCCATCAAAATTGTCTCCAGTTGAAGAGTCACGGAAATTGGTATTTAAAAATTGTATTTTCCATAGAATACATATTCAGTGTATACTCTGCATGTTCTGTTTTATAGTGGGTCACAGGCTTAAGCTTCTAAAAAGCACAGCTGGCACGGTCACTTTTTGGGGGTGAATTCATATTCATACTAATGGGAGCAATATATATATCGATTAAAATTCTGTCAAATTAAAGGTAACATATATTAGTTTGTGTCCAAAGATGTAGATGGCCCCCTCCCTCCCTCATCCCCCCTGGGCCTCCTCTTTTAAAAAAGCAAATATTTAAATTCATTTATACATATATGTAACTAGTCCCACACACACAAGAAAAAAAAAAATAATAATCTATAATTAAGCCCCTAAATTGACATGCGTTTGTGTAAAGTATGGTATTTAACTATATATTCATAGAGCCCTGCAAGCCAATCTTGAAACATGATTGAACCTATCTATAATTTTACCTTTTCAACAACAAAATAAAATAAAAAAAAGATCAGTTTTTTTTAATGTTTAGCTCACGTTATTTTAATTTCATAAACATGAGTCTCGAACTATTTTTTTTTTTTAGAGCAGGGAACAACAGAGTTTAGATATATATTATATATAGAGAGAGGCTAACTGAATGTTCATAATAGATGCTGCATATCTAACTTGTTAAAAGTGTGAATATGTATTCTCATGAACAATCATCATCTTAAGGATCTCTTTGTTGCATGCCTAATTATTATTAATATTACTAATACTATATATGTATACTTGTTCAATTCATTCTTGAAAATATTTTAACTCATATCCTTCAGAATAACAGACTTCAATATTTATATATATATATATATATATATATACATTTAAGGTATATATGGATACCAATTAATCAAATACACAAGGTTAACTCATCAAAACAACTAGGAGCAAATTACAATACTTTTAATGATTAAAACCATATTTACCTACGAATTTATTTTTTGTAGGAAAATATATGTATATACTTACAAAAGATATGTGTTTTTAATGAAAAAGGTATTTTGTTTTGTAGATGCCTTTAGAAACATATGGTTAAAAGAAAAAGGGAAAAATAAAAAAACTCATTGGAATGGTAGAAATATAATTGAATCAAAATAAGGTTATTTTGCGCCGTGAGGGTTAACTCTAATCTAGGTATGCGTGCCATTGTTTTATTTTGTTTTTTTCAATAAAAATGACCACCCGTATGTTTTGTTTTGTTGTGAATGCTTCAAATCTACCGGGAGTCAATTAATTTTCAATAAACGCAAACGTGTTATATTTATCACAACAAATGTATATATATATATACAATCTTTAATACTCAAGGGTGGGTTTGATTTGAAGGCCATATGTAACTGGCTAGAAAAAGAGTAAATATTTTTTGACAATAATAATAATTCTCAAAAATTATTTTTTGAGGAATTGTTTTGTATGGAAAAAGAAAGAAAAAAAGTTTTTTTTTTACGAAGTCCTTATTTGAAATCACATAAAAAGATATACAAATATTTATAAATTTGAATATCGAACTAGTAGATATGTGGCTCTTAGCAATTTGTAAATATTGGCCAAAATAAAATGTAGTTTTTCTATACATAGTTTATTTAGTGACATTTTTTTAATTTTTGAGTGTTTCACTTCCTGTTCCGTTCCGATTGGCTCTCACCATTTGTTTTCATATTTTTGATAGATGTGGTCATTTATTTTACAGTCAAAATATGTTCCAATGAACTGTACAATAGAATTATTGACCAAGCAGTGCATTGCATCATAATATAAAATACTATGTCAATTAAATACGTTAATAGATTAAAACAGCTAATCTATTTTGTCATCACCTTTAACAAGACTTAATAAAAAGTATAACATAAAGTAAGGAAAGGCATCTATCTGTTTTGAGATATTTTCTTGTCTACAAAACAACTTTTTTTACACAAGATGTCGCTTTAAAGGTAGATTTGAAATACTATAATTATTTTATTTTTGGTATATTTTGAGTTAGCCTCTTGTAACTTTTACTTTCAAGAGTATGATTTTTTTAAATACATTTTTAAACTTTTTAGATAATGAATAATGCTGTTTCAAAAATTAACATTCTTTAAAGTAAAAGCTACAATATATAGGCTACATATTTATCTAACTTCTGGTTTAGAAAATAGATGCGAGCATAATCAAATCATTTCTATACTTGGATAAAGGTTTGTGACTACTGATATCCAAATAAGAAGTATTTTCTTCAGATCCTAAATACTAATATATCAAGGAACCTTTTCCTGATACGATGTTTTTTGCATTCCATATCTTTAGATAAGACATTATTTTTGAACTTCGGACCAAGGATATTCCAAATATGTAATAAAGCCATTATGTAGATAGATTTGCTAATATTTCTTTTTTCTGCATTTCGTTTCTTTTCATATATTTTTGCATATAGGTAAAGGGAAATGCCAGCAGAGTGGTTGATATTTAAAAGTTGATTTATCACCTTAGAAAAAAAAAACAACGTTTAGATATATCTATTATAATTAATTATTTTCCATCACTACTCTATAGTCTTTGACTTTAAAACCTATACATGTATTATATTGACTTGGCTTTAATTATAATAACAATTAGTGAGCCACACAAGAGGACCTCTCATCCTTTTAGCTCCTAATACATTCAATACCTTCTTCACAAAAGACTCAAGAAATGAATCCCTTGACGGTGAAAATAATAATAATAATAATAATATCAGAGTCACATTAAGGAAATCGTTTCCCTCAAATTTTGCCCTTGAGAAGATAAAATGAGGCACGAAAAGGACATTTTTCCGCCAAAGCTCATGAAGGAAGAAAGAAAAGGAACCACTTCACATAATTGAAAAATAAATCATATGTATGTACTTAGGCATAAACAAAGTTTGTTCCTTGCTGACAAAGGAACTCACTCACTCTCTAAATGGTCTCATTTTCTGAAAATGAAAAAAAAAATATATGTATGTTTGTATGTACAACAAGGTAGAGGGCTTTATTTTTCAAAACATTTCCTTGAAAATTAGCTCATGTTACATATATACCATTACTTACTTTATGTTTGGTAAATGGAATATATAAAAAAAAAACCCGGAGTTGTAGAGAAAAGTGAGCCTTTATTATATGTGTGGTATTCAAGGGCTATTTGAATGTAGAGAGGTGACTTATTTCATGATTTATTTGACCCTATAATTTACTTTTTCCTGAAGAATCTAACTTCTATATTACATAGATAAAAAAGTAATTTTTTTGAATAAAAGAATGGAATTTATGTGAGATCGCAATGGAACGAACAGGATTATTTGACAATTTGTCCATAAAATGCTTTAGGGAAAAGAGGGACTAACTGGTGTGAGGGTTAGTCTTGCACACTTTAATGTTATGGAAAGTTTCTACAAGTTGTATCTAATTGAGCACTTTTGATGGAGTAATCATCTAATACGAACATTTATTTATAATTTCATTTTAAATTGCATTAAATAAGGCATATATCTTTATTTTATAATATTTTTGGACAAAATGATCCTTTATGTAATAGTCAATTTTTTGATAATGACTTTACGATTTGTGTTAAACTTTACAAATATAGTCTGGTTTCTGAATCATACGTACTGTTCAGAGCCATTTTTCAGCTTACAAATGCATATAATCTAAAAATAAAGTAATTTTATGCATATACCTTGCTCAAAACTTGAGATAATGTATTTTGTTAGGATAAAAAAGTACCTTTTTCTGTAGTTAGCTTAGTCATCATTCATCACGGCGTAACCCCATTAACATATAAATTTACAGATTAATTTCGTTTCAACTGCATCTTTTTATACATTGCATGGCCCTTATATCAGTGTTCTAAATGCTGATTGGTTAATTTTAAATTAGCAAACTAATAAAACCAAATGATTTTGAGCCTTTTCTTTTTTGAGATATCTTACAATGATAACATTGTAAGATATAGCTAGAGATGTGAAAAAGGTTGTAATCCCGGTGAGCGTAAATATTAAAAAAATATATATAATCTTTCAACAAAAAAAAATTGTATTTATAAACTAATTTTCCTAATTTTGTATGATTTTAAATGTAGTTTTTGCACCTCTATTTAGTCACAGTAATTACAGAAATACCTCAAAGCTGTTATTTTTTAAAAGCTCTATTACTAAAAATATGGAACTTCATTTTGTACTTTTGACGGGTTTTTTGAAGATGTTTATAGGAAACAAACAAACAAACTTTTCTATTTAGGTGACGTCACACCTTCCCCCACTACAGTATCAATGTATTTCACCTTTTGAAATATACATTCAAATATCTAATGTAAATCCAAGAAAAACATGTTAAGCTATTAAATTGAGTTATTCGCTTACTTTCATCTCATAATGAGCTACTGACAATTACATCGACCTCTTAAAACATTGAGAAAAGTGTCAATTGTGATCTATCATAGTCCTCTTCTTCTTTTGTCCCAAATATAATTGGAGATATAATTCATGGGTGGTTGTATGTAGACTCATAATTAAGGAACTGACTCCTTCTTTTTAAGTTCATACGTCATATAAAAAGAATAAAGGGAATTAAATGGACGATTGTACAGATATCAAATAAACGATGATTACTTCATATTATGTAGTTAAGTATATATATTTTGACAAAAATATATATATATATATGTATATATTTTTAGAAGTAAAAGATTAATCAATTCTTTATTTGACAAATTTTGATTTTGTAATATCTTTCGAATGCAAGTTTTGTCTTAATTTAATATTTTTTTTTCTAAATGCATTTATTTTTTTTATTTTCTATTTTTAAACTATTATTTTCTCCTTATTATTATTATTATTATTATTGATACTACTAATAATTATATTTCTATTTTTATTATTGATGAACCATTAAAATTCCTTCTTCATTCAAGATGACATTTTCATATACCATACCTATGTATATATGTTTGAAGTAAAAGTAGGGTTGACCTCAGTATATATGTATGTACAATAATTGAATTGCTACATGCTCAATGTCAAACAAGGGGATAGAATGAAGAAGTTATTCCCCTCAATTAGTCAACGTGTTCCTATTGTTTTTGAAAATTATTTTATTTTCATACCTTTTGGACTCATGGAACTCAGGAAATGTGTTCTTCTTGTTCCTATATATGGTCTCGGTAAACACATTTCAATGTGTACAAATGCTAGTTATAAAAAAAACTACTGTTAATTATAGACGGGGGAGCTAGTTGATACCAAAAGAGCAGTTTGTGACATACACCTATGAGCAAAAAATATCGGAAATCAGAAAATCTTTACTAAATCATCAAAGTTCATTTCATTCCCCTCAAAGTTGTCCCTTCCTTCCACCTGATGCAATGCACAGGTGCCAGCGTTTTTTTTGTTTGTTTTTTTTATTTTCAAAACAATTACAAAATTTGTATTCAGTCAATATTAATTACAGAACAATAGCTGCTGAGTTACGATGTGCTAATCAAATTAAAAATTTTGAGGTTAGTAGGTAATGTATCTTGAGGAATAAATCACAGATTCTCCAAATTTTAAAGGAATACTGTTCTGAATATTGATGTAAGCTTTTTTGGTTTGCACAACATTTCTCATAATTGCATTTTATTCATCATCTTTCTGACATTTAAAACAAAAAAAAAACGAATTTGTTTTGTTATTTTGTGACAGATTGTATAAAAAGTATTGTATAAAAACTTTTATGACTGAAAAAAAATCGATTTTAGCTGTTCACAAAAGGATGCGTATCTCAAACACTAATCAATATTTTGACAAGTAGTTTGGCACAAAATGTTAGTGACAGTAGTGCCAACTTAAAATACATATAAAAACATTTTTCCTTATCAAAATCTACAAAAAAAAGTTATTTTGCTCATACTATTATGTTCTTAGTTAACATTTCAATGTGTTTAAATGATTAGTAAAAAAACTGTTGACTATAGTAGGGGGAGAGGGTTCAAAAACAATAATTATCCATAAATAATAGATAAAATGGTGTTTATAGGTACATATAATTGAAAAAAAAACTTAATTTAAACAAAAATATATATTTCAGATTCTTTATTCTCAAATAGTTAATTAAGAAACCATTTTGGAACCTTTAAGTCCTTTAAGACGTGTTATTTTCTACTCACCGCAGTTTAAAAGAAAAAAATTCTTCATTTTCCCCCTCATTTATGTATTGATCACGAGAAAACGAGCATGTATCAACTAGACTTTAAGAAAATTTTTAATTTTAAATTCTAATATCTCTCTAAATCAGAGGTGTCGAAGTCAAATGGACGGAGGGCCAAATAAAACATTTGGCTACAAGCCGAGGGCCGGACTGCCCAATCTTCATTAAAACCAAGATTTAATCTAATAATAGATTAATATCATCACGCGGGCCAGGTAAAACCCTCTCGCGGGCCTGATGTGGCCCGTGGGCCTTGACTCTGACATATGTGCTCTAAATATTTCACGGATTCACAGCATTTAGCTCTTAAATTAATTATAATTATCTTTTAAAATCAAAAGGGTTTAAAAATGTAAGCTAATGCTTACATTTCAGATGGCAATTCATGAACACTAAAAAAAACTACTCAGAGGTTGTAAATTCTGAAAATATCTCCTCGCTGAGAAGTAAATATATTCACTATCCTACTCAATAAGCCATAAGTAATGCACTAATTGTAATAAACATCAATTAGTACTGAGGCACAACTTGACGATAAACTTGCTATAAAATTAAAATGTCTCAACGGACAACACTCCCTTTTCCCTCCCCCTTACCCCCATGGCAAGTATAATTGAACACCAAACATAAAATAAGGTCAAACTAAGTATCAAGTTAATTTAATGTGGATCTTGTATCCGTATTTTTTTTACCAAGGGTACACAGAGAGTTATTTTCTCTAAATATGGTTTAATATCTAATAAAAACGCTCTAAGGAGTTGCAACTCCCTTCTAGGATTAGGAATGAATGTGTTTTTCAAATCAACAGCTATTTAAATCCTTTAGCAACCTTTTCAAGTTCAATGTGGAAATTAATAATAAAATACAATATTCAGAAAATTTAACATAATAATAATAAATTTTATAATCAATAAAAAAAAAGATACAAAATTAAATATATATAGTTGTTAAAAAGCCAAATTTCATTTCATTACTTAGAGTCTCATATCAATAAAATGAATCACATCTATATACAAAACGATTCTGAATGCTAGCAATACAATTACTACAAATCATTGAGGTAATTTCATTGAGTCGTTCTTCAATTAATTGTTTCAGAGCTGTTCTTGATCTTTGCTCCGAAATGCTACTGTAATCATTTCTTTCAGCATTTAGAATATTCTCAATTTTTCTATATAACTAGTTATCTTTTTTCACAAAGGCTTTCAAAATTGACCCAACATACTCAAATGGATTGAGCATAGGACTCTAAGGCCCAAGTCTTAAAATGTATTGAATTAAAAAACTCTTCTTCATTCAAAATATTTTCAATTCCCATATTGAACTTGCTTATTCCCATATTGAACTCTAAAAGCTAAAGAATATTACTCTATGATAAACATATTTTATTCATAGCATTCATTTTTTTTATTGTTTCATTGGTCCATACCTAATTACCCATCAAAATAGGAATTACATCAATAATAATAATAATTAATTTGAAAATGATTTGTAAGCAAAAAACAAAAAAAATCATTGCTAAATACCTTCATATATTGTAATTAATTCCATTATATAACATACAAAAAAAATATATATATATATATATGTATGAGATTTATTTTCATTTCACACTCATATCTCATAAATTGAGTTACTCTGTATTGAAATTGAATTAATTAGTTGTATGAATGAAATGCAGGCTTCGAATTCATTCCCCATGAATAGTATTAATTAGTTTTTTTTATTATGTATGTATATATATATATATTTATTTATAAAGAACTGTAATTTTCATACATATTTATGAATAATACATACTTCAATTATACATTAAGTAAATTGCAAGGCCGTATTTGCTATTATTATTATTTCCATACAGAAAAATTATTCACGGCTTCATGAATTTATTTCTCGTATAAGAAAATATAATATTTATTTATTTCGTCGAAGGAAGAAGAATATATATATTTTTAAACGTATGTACATCGGATAAATAGGAATAAAAGTACTAGGATATATTAAAAGTATATTTACTTATAAATACATGTGCCTATTTTGAAGACATTTCAAATCAAAATTCCTTCACCTTACAAAGTAAAAAAAAAAATTAAAAAAATTGACCTTCTGACAGTAGCTTATATATATATGTATATTTGTTTTCGTATATAAAGATATTGATACATTTTCATTCACTTAAAACTACTTATATATTTGTAGATATATATCAGTGCAGAGTAGCATTTAGTAATGTATACACATAATATGTATTTAAAATGCTAAAACCTTTGGTTTATATGCAAATGTACTATTAATGTATCAAATCGTCACATTTTCATCTTCAAAATGCTCAATTTTATCAAATATTATCCTTATCCACATTTGCATCTAGTATCTACCAATTTCAAATGAGGATATACCATGCAGAGCGTTTACATTGAGTTGACGTCATACTTGTCAGCCATTTTGAAAAAGAGAACCCAACTTCTAAATAAAATCAATATACATTCACATCGTGAATAAATAGTCAATTAATTAAAAGTGAATATTTCGTTAGGATCATCAATATTATTATCGATTATTCCTTCTTTTGAGTCTCTAATTCATCTGGAACGAACTTAATTGTAAAATTCTAAGCATTTTATAAGTATTTTCACCACTAATTCACGACAAACTTTTTTGTTTTTCAAAAGGAAAATGAAAAGTTTGAAAAAACACCTGGTAGCTACCCTTCTGTATTTTCCTTGTTGACAACTTTTTAATATTGGGCAGAGTGATTATTTTTTTATATATCAAAATTATAAATAATAATAATATTTTTTTTATTTGAGTTCATAACATGTAGAGTCAGCTGCTTTAAAACAGAAGAGTCAACTGATGAAAAACAGCTGAAGGGAGAATACATAGTTTTTTTTGTTTATCCTAAATAGCTCATTGAGATTATCAGTAGTATTTTATACCCGTTTCTTTTTGGCATCAAGATGTATTCAATACAGTTTTGCTGTTTTTTGTTTGTTTTTTCATACTTAAAGGCGTTTGACAAAGTTTTCTTCATATTTTTAGAGGAAAAAATTCTATTTATTTAATAAAGGTACCAATTTGATAGTCTTAAAAGGACTTTCCTTCAATTTATAATGCAGTTTTTTTTTACGTAGGGGAAAGCAATATAATCGTCTTTCTAGGACTATTTTCCATAAGACCATATCAAGCATTTCATACATCACTAGGAAAAATATGTGTGTTTATAAAATAGTGATGTATCAAATACGTATGCGGATTCGAATATCAAAATGTATATATTTACAAAATGCAAAATGTTAACTTTGCAAAATGCAAAATTAGACATGCCCTGCAGATATGGGTTCGAACTCAATTTTCAAAATTATAGACTCTGAACACTCCTCCAATATACAGATAATAATTTACAAACACGAGTACTCAATGTAACTTTTAATTATATCATTTACAAAGATACATCCAATCGTTCATTTGTAAAAGTTTTTTGCCATTCATACGTCAAACAAGTTCTTACAAACTGACTGAAAGGTAATGTTTAAACGTCTTTGCAATCAATTTAAATGGGAGATAAATTGAATTAAATCTATGGATCTTTGTTTGATTCTGGTCCGTTAACCATGAGTTAAATAAATAGAATATGTATTCAACATTTGAACAGATGGACAAATAAACTCTAAATAAACTTGCCAAGGAGCATTACAGAAAAAAAAATTTAAATTACTATATCCAAACAATTTCTATTTGTCATTGCCAAGAAGTCAGCATTTTCTTTTCTATGGTATCATTACATGGAATCTGTAGAATTGTAATTTTGATCTTTGTAAGTTCATTGTGAAGAAAATAAAGTTAAGTACAAAAAAAAAAAAAAAAAACTACCTTCATATATGATTATAAATTTACATTCATGTATCCCTTTTTTAGGGGTCATTGGTTATTTTGTCAGAGCCAAGGGATTTTATTATGAGTTCTTATTGATGAAGAACAAGCCATATGGAAAAAGGTATCAGTCTTCAAAGGCAGTCTTTGTAAAATATCAACAATTAAATTTGAAAAAGACTTTTTTTTTGTACATACACAGGTGTAAATATTCAAAGGTCTTGAAAAAGTCCTCATTTTTAAAGATATAATAGGAAAAAAAATTATGTGTCTCTATAAGGCTCTAAATTTTTTTTAAAAAAGGTAAAAAAAGGATGCAATTTTATGAATTCATAATTAAAAATGGTGTCCTCTTATAAATATAAATATATATATATATATATATTTGTAAAATTAGGAACTTTAGAAAAAGTTTGTCTATAAAAAAAGAAATAATTAAATGAGTGATTAAAAGTTCTAAAGTATATTTCTTACTCAAAGTCTATAATTAAAAGAATATATTTTATAAAAATTTGACTATTAATAACAAGACATAAGTTTGAACTGTATTTCAAAATCACACTTGGAAGAATGTTTGATGATATTTTAAAGTCAGCGAAATTTTTTCGAATATTCATATATGTATTTTTATAGAGCTTTGTCCCTACTTTTCATAGGTCATATTTAATTGACTATGATATTCATTCTACCTATTGCTTTGCATATATATAGTACTGTACTTACTCTTTAGTCTCGTCAAGCCCCCAAAAAAAGAAAAAAATACCGGTTCATTCATTCTGAAAGGACTGATTATCTTCATTTCAAGACTTTTTGCAAATTTTTGTATATTCGTTCTCAGATATTTTTTCACGATTATTGTAGTTTTTTTTTCTTTTTTTATGGAGTATTTTATAGATAGTGACCTAAAATAGGTATTATTTTTATTATTAATAATAAAAATATACTAACAAATAGGCATATATGTACATATCTGTATGCATATTTATTTATAAATGCCTCTCTGCCTATTTCTGTCAAGAAGAAGAAGAAGAAGAAGAAAGTATCTATAACACAGTTAAAATACATTAAAGCTATGAATAAATTGTGCATATATATATGCATATTTTGCAAATATCATTCTCAAAGTAGCATTTTAAAAACAATTTTTAGTATTTAAAGAGGAATTTCCGAGTAGTAGCAGTTAATTCATGAACATTTTATAAAATATGTATATGGGTATTTTCTTCGGTTGAACTTTAAATATATATTATGTATGGTAGTGATTTTGAGAGATTTCCAGGTTATGTACATAGAATAACCAATCCATTCGTTACATTATTATTATTATTATTGTTATTATTATCATTTGATAATAATAATTTATGATTTTAGTCATTTCAATATGTAAAACAATAATTGACTTTTGTAAAATCGTGATTTTTCTATTAGTATCAAAGTTCTTTTTTTAAATAAAAAAATAAAAAATGATTATTCAACTACCAAGATGGACTCTTACTTGAATTTCAAAGTAGATTTACCATTGGTTGCGTATGTATTGTATATTGAAATTTCTCTTAAGGGGGCTGTAATATATATATATATATATATTAAAATAAAAGAAATGGTTACGCAATTCCAAAAAAGTCTTGATGAAAAGAAAAAAGAGCAAGTTGTATAAGAAACATAAATTAAAAGATTTATGCCTTCAATTATTCTTTGGGCAAACGATTAGTTTAATGGACAATGAATAGGCTGAAACTTGCATAAATATACATTGAGGTATATATATATATATACATAGATATAAGGATTCATTTTGCTTTGAATTGAGCATAGAAGATTATATTAAAAAATATATATATAAAAAGAATCTCCTTAATAAAATGGTCCTATTAATAATGGTATATATATATATTTAGAAGAGACCATTGGTTGTATGCCCTATCATTCAATGCAATCTTCTTTACTTGTTTTGATCATGTTAATGATAACACTTGTGAAAAATAAACTGCATTATTCTCATAGCGCTTTGTGGGGGCAATGAAGTCATTAATTTAGTCACATAATAGACAAAATGAAGAAGAAAAAAAATCATTTATTAAAGATCAATATTTTATATTTTTAATATTATAAAAGGAATAAAGTCTTTTTTTTTCTCTCTCTCTCTCTCTATTAAATCAAATTTAAAATAAATTTGCATTAATCATATAATAAATAATTTAGAGTCCCTTACTTAACAAGTGGATGTCCCCCCCCCCCCTGTCACCATAGTGTGTGCAGTTTGCCTTCAAATGCAATAACTCATGTACGAATATAAAATAGCGACCTATATTTCTCTAAAACCTTCTTTACCCTGCATAACTACACAAGTAACGAACATACCTCACTAATGCCTGTTTGATTCTTCATAATGAATCTGAATGTAAAATACAATAATATAAATAATAACACGTGTCAACAGACACAAATCCTAAGGGGTATAAGTATAATCAAAGGTATTCAATTTTGCAAGCATATTTCAAATCTGTAATTTTTGCTTTTCGAGAAATAAAACCCTACTTTTTTAACTAAATTTAGCCCATTTTTCAACTTTAACTCCAATGTAAGCGCAGAAACATACTCATTTTATGCATTAAAAAATAATAACCCACCTGTGTATTTAATGCAAATTCAATTTATAATCTTTGTTTTGATCTATAGGGACTCCTAGGAGCATAGGTGGTGGAAGTAGGCCCAAAAAACGGCTAAAACGTTTGTACTTAAATAACTCTTTGAATATTGCATAAAATGGATGAATAGTGAATGCATTTCAAAGCTCAGACTCAAATCTTTCAAACGAGATGATGTCAATAGTCAAATAAGAATCCTTAATTAAAAAGAAGAAATCCTTCATCTAAATGTGTAAATTTTCATTCAATTTCGAGCAAAAATTCGCTAAAAATTATTGACTCACGGTAGAGCTACTAAAAAACAACCGCAGTAGTACCGTGCAGAAGGATTTCAGCCTCAATAACTACACGAGGTAAGACCATAACTCACTAAATGCCCCTATGATTCATAATGCCTCTGAATGTAAAATGCAATTATACAAATGATAATTATTTCTTTCATGGTGAAAAATGAAAGGTTTTATGATGATTTATGTAGATTTATCGTGGTTCTTTGAAGGAAATAATAGTTTATTTATTTACAAAATAAGTAAATTTATTCAATTGATAGTTGATTGAATTTTATTTTTATTTTTTTCTAACCAGATAGCATTAAATTACTCAGTTGAAATGATGGGTTTCATTACAAATTCCATCAAGTACTCAAATTCAAAATTTGAGAGTACTTGATGCATGCAATGAATGTTTTGTTTAGATTGTTCATCCATTGTCTATTTAATTGTGAATCCTTTTTGCAAAATCTTAGTTGGGAAAGATGCTAAATTATTTTCATAGTAAAAAAATATCCTTGGCTAAGTACATATATATATATACATATATATATTTATTCAAGGGAGAGTCATAAATACTTGTATCTTGTGTGCAAACATTTTGCAATATACCAACCTTCTTCAATTACGTACAATATATGTACATTTAAACAAGATTTCACTGGTTCCTTACTTTATTTTTGCAATAACTTCCAAATCTCTTCTTGTATGAATATATATACTACATATTTGCTAACCTTAAAACAGTGGCTGCAAACCCGTTTTTATGAATAAGCAAGAACATTCTACAATAATTGAGGAAGGGAACATTGAAACAGTCTCCATCAACCTCAAGTTGATCTCCAAGAGATCATTTGACTTGACCCAAATCCTCTAAATCGACCATTTTATGAAACTTTTAACCTGATAGACAATCTCAAATTCTCTCTCTTAGGCCACAAACCCGTTTCTATGTATAAGCATGAACATTGTAGAATAATTGAGGGAGAGAACTTTAAAGCAGTCTTCATCAACCTCAAATGATATAGGTCCAAATCCTTTAAATCGACCATTTTTTTTTTAAGCTTTTAACCTCATAGGCAATCTCAAATTCTCTCTCTTAGTCAGTCATTCAAAGCGCATTTTGGCCTCGAAATCAGCCTCCAATGATCTTGGGTAACCTTATGTAGGGTTTGACATGACATAACATATGTTCTATTTTCTGGATCAAGTTTTCTTTAGTTCACTCGGGCCCTCTCGTCCTCCTGACTGATTAATAGTTAATAGTAACTTATTAAAGCATTAATTTCATACAGGTTCATACATTTAAATTTTGTCCTTTTATTAACGAAGAAATAGAGAGAGAGAGAGAGAAGGATAGATATCGATCAATGGTTAAAATATAAATTTATTTTTATAAAAAATAAAAACTTTCTCAATCTTATTTTATTTTTTATACTTTTAGAGTTTTTATTATCAAGGAAAAAAAACAGAGAAGAAGAAAACATCTTGGGGGTATCAAAATATTGCTATGTACCACCAACTTTGCTTTTCTCTCAGCCCTGGTATGTTTCTGTGACAAACAAGAGAATATAACTCTTTTTTTTTCTTTTTTTTTTACATACTTTTACATATATCAATGTATGTATGTACAATATATGCATTTCCAAGCATCTTTTGCCCTGGGTGGTCTCATATGTATGTATGTATACCTTAATATTTACATCCATACATATTATGTACACAGATAATATCGAACATGTACGTACATATACTAAGATTTCTCTCCCGGGATCCTGGGAACAGGTTTTCAAAGGATTTTACACCTACAAGAAATTTCCGGGACACATTTCATTTTGTTAATTCATTAGGATATTCGTTAAATGAAAAGTTGAATATATATATATAATATCATTCATGATTCTTCATTTGAGATAAAGTTTTTAATAATTGATGCACTGAGTAGACCCTCAACAAAAAAAAATGATGTCCAACTAAACACCAAAATATTTTGTTTTTTTGTATAAAAGACATTTTATACCTTGTATTTGGAACTTCATTTACTTAGGTTTCTGGAGCAGTTAAAGATGTCTCATATTTATGTATAAAAGGAACTATTATTCTTAAGATAAGTCTTACATATTATGGATATGCTTTACCAAATACTTGTATGAACAAGTATATATTATAATTAAGCAAATGCCTTATCAATAAAGTAACTTTTTTTTATTCTTTAGGAATAAGACCTTCTTAAAACTTAAGGGTTTTTTTCTCTGTAAATTCAATAAATGAATTGAATTTCATAGTGTTTATGATTTACCATTTCATTCGAGAATCTCCTAAAATCCTTAAATTTAGAAATTAATATTCTGGAATGTCAATAAAGAACCGGTAAATGAGAAACTGACGTGTGTATATTTTTCACTTTTTCTTTTAGAAGATTTAAAAAAGGTTCAAAAAGAAGGTTCTTTGCACTCTATTGTACCAATATGGCTGCCACGTTTGCAAATGAATGTTTATCTAATGAACAAATCAAACAATTTATTAATATATTATTGATTTATCATATTAAGTCAATTTCCTTTACCTTCATGCTATGAGTAGAGATGTGACAAAAAGTCCTTTATAAAAAGCATTGAACAGTTTCATGAGTTGCTTAAATATTTATTTTCTAAGAAGCTCTCATTTCTTTTTCTTAATTTTCTTAAGGGGAAACATTAATTTTTATTGGTAGGTACATATGTATGTTTGAACATTGCAAATGAGTTTTAAAAAAGTGCTCAAAAATGACCAAAAAACTCACAAATTTGTAGATTTTTTAAGGGAATGATTTCATATTTTGTTGTCTTAGCAATGAGCTCAAATTGGCTGAGCTACTCTGAGATAAAGGAACTAAGTCTGTCTTATTTAGGATTGGAGGGTACAGCAGCTCAGGGATATTTTTTTTGTTATACGTACGCATTAAGAAACAAAGAGTGAAATCCATCCAAAATTTTTACAATGTGTTTTTTTTTGTTTCATTGTTTTTTCTATATAACAAATGCAAGTCTAATCAAATTCAATTATTATCCATAAAAAAAGAACGTGAATCAAGTCAACTGTACTTTTGGAAAGTGGTTCAAATTTGCAAAAAGATATATATAACATATATATATATATATATATGTGTGTGTTTAGACATAAAAAAGTATTAAAATAAAAAATAAATATGTAAGGATTTTATTACAGTTTATATCAGACAGAAATAATAGATATTTTTAGTACGATTTATAGTAAGAGGATAAAAATTAATCTTTACGGCTTGTTCTTTATTGCAAGCAGCTGATGGGATAGTTTATATATATATATATAAAAATACTTTTTAAGTTGCAAAAAACTTTAGCACATTATATGGGGAATGTCTATATCGTTCACATACATTTTAGCTATTAATTTCATGCATGAGTGATTGCTTCAATTAAAGTAAAAAAAATCATACTTGGTTTTTTTTTTTTTTTTTTTTTTTTTATTCACAGTTCAGGAAATATACATACATGTAGATATAGGTATATAAAAAAAATCGAAGCTAATGTATAGTTAAAATCTATATAAATAAGCATTGTAGCTTAAAATTTTAGCATCGATGCTGAACAAGTACAAATTAAAATATTGTTATAAAATTAAATATCTATCATAAAAAAATACTCATTATTGGTACTTCCTAAAATATTTCAAAAATTTCCGGGAGATGACTTGAAAAGAATGTGAGATGCCGGGATAGTACTTTATTTCGCTTGCTGCTGAGATCCATGAAGTATCACTTATAGATGGAATTTTGAGGTCTAAAGCTGCATACCGAGCCGCAGCAGATAAAAAGATTGCCCTCAAATCTGTTGGGTGGATCAGACTATCTATAGTCAATCTCCTGGCAATTAAAGCTTTAGTACTGAGGAGGGCACAATTTATAGCTTTAGCCCTTGAGGAGAGATCCTGCCTTCCAAGACCAAACAGTATTATTGCTTTGCAGTATTTAGATGACTTGTCGTTCTCCATTCCTCTTACGTTGAGAGCAATAAACTTTTTTAAAATGCTAATCATAGGACAGTCCACAAAGGCATGGAGTATCGAGTTGTATAGGATACCGCAATCCTTGCAGGGACGATGAAATTTAAGGAGATCAGCAGATATTTGGAGTTGGGCGGTAAACTTTTTTCCGTCCGCTATTTTTGTTAGAGAACTCAGAATCCTCTTTTCCCATTCCCCTGGCAGACCTAGAAGGGTTATAAACTTAAGACAAATGTCTTGGCTCTCTTTACGATCTTGACATAAATCTTGAGACATCTTTGTGTGCCAGGGTTTAGCCAAATAGTGTTTGTTGGCTGATCTGGAAAGAGGAAATCTGAACCTCCCATCATCAAAAGAGTCATTCTTACTCAGGTCATGTAACGTGAGAATACCCTCCTTTATGGCCATTTCCTCAAGTTTTTTGGGGTGTTTCAGATTTTGAAAGAATTTTTTTTTGCTATAGTTGGACCTGATCACATCAATGGTAGAATCCTGTTCGTACAATGGAGTATTCATCCAAATGATCCCATACTTGGTTTTGTTAAATATATCATTATGTTTGTGATGGTGCCTTTTTTTTGAAAAAAAAAAATGTTCTTTAAATTTTGTATATATTTTATCTTTTATATATATATATATATATTAAAAGACGTCTAAAAATAGGTAATTTTGATCTAAAGTTGATCATGCCAAAAATGGCATAAGGACCTGTAATTTTACAGATGTCGTTTTTGAAATGTTTTTTCAACAGCAAAGATAGTGCAGTCAAAAAATTTAAGGACTCTAATATATAGACGTACTATGACTGAAATTGTACACAAAATCTACAATACGCTGCATTGACCAGTCTATTTTCGGAAAGAACACGTTCACTGAATTTTTTCATCAATAAATCGATTGTATTGTTTGCTGTGTTGAAGCCACATGTCATTTAAGTCCATCCTATACAATTAAAGTCAAAAATAATCCGTTCTCATGGCTCGATATCGATTTCCATTCACAATTATGTAGCAATTATTATCATCAACAAAAATGTATGGCCCAATAACACCACGGGCATGAAATCCGCACCAAACAGTAAGTATTTCGTGTTGCAATGGTGTCTCATGAAGCACATGTGTGTTTTTGCCAGACCAATAGCACATAATTTGCCCATTAATAAACCTATTGAGCCAAAAAATAAATTTGCCGCAAGCCCCTTAAATTTGCCACGACCGAATGTGAATTTTGGTATTAAATTTGAATAATCAGTGCTGCTCAAGGTTGTACTCCTCCATGATGATTTGTAAGATATTTGTGAGTATAAATGTAAACAAAACAAAATATGACGTAGTTCGCCGTCCCCAATTAAATAAAAATGCGTCATCCCTATTGATAAACCACTTTATAAAGATGCTCGAGCTGAATTGAACATTAAGGTGCATTTCACGTACAATTCTGTTCGAATCTTAATACGTATAATATATTATATATATAAATTAGAGTGTCCCATTTTTTAGAAGGGAATTCTTGTTATATTTTTAATTCAAAAGTAAGAAAAAACAAGCCTTAAATAAAACATCGAAATCCTTTTTAAATAATTAATTTGTCAAATGAAAAAAAAAATGAGAAGAAAAGAATGCGCGTTAAGCAAGGTACATTAATGTATTATTCTATATTTTTTATTTCCTTTATGTAGGCAAAAATTTACTTGGGAAAAATTAAGTTTAAATATATTTTAAAGATTATTTAATTAATTAAAAAAAGGTATAAAATAAGTAGCGTTATATCTCATTGTATTTGGAGGATAATCAAAGAATAAGAACAAGTTTTCAAAATAAAAAGAATCTACTCAGATAGACGCAGAGTCTCAAGCTATAAGTACAGCATCATACCTACAAATTAGAAGGAGAAGTTTTAGATTCCCTTACATGGATACTAGCAATTGAGATGTTATAGAAACCTAATATATCACCAAGGATAAGGATTTATCAAAATATTTATCTTTATAAAACAAGAAGAAGAAAAAAAAGTAGTTATCAGAAAAAAAAAAATGGTTGACATTTTGTACAAATGTTGTAACTTGTAGCACCAGTTTGAAAATGATTGACCTACATACTTGTAAATGAGATAAAGTACCAAAGGTATTTTTATATTAATAGATCAAAAATAAGGGACATTAATTAAGTGAGTGTGAAATTATAATGACGGGGTCTTATACACAGAAAGTGCAGAATGTAGATATATTATGTCACGGAGAAAGTAATTAAAGAGACGAAGAAGAAGAAGCAGGCAATTATGAAATGAATACAAAGAGTCATAATCGCAATGGGTGGTGACGGCGGTGTCAGAAACATACATTCTCATATACAAATTTAGAATTTAATTGACTCATAAATATTTACTCAAATTATTCACATACATTCTTTAAACAATGACAGCTCACTTGGTTCAGTAAGGGTCAATCCTTTACAATATATGATTGTTGTATGTACATACAAAGGATAATTTTATAATCAAATCCCATTTTGCCGAAATTAATACATAATAATAATAAAAGTAATAATAATCATATGTTCATTCATGAATTTGATTTTTTTTGTGTGTTTGTGAGTGTGTGTTTCTTTATAACAAGTGTTATATAATCATTAGTTGTGTTCTCATGGCATATAGTATACAAGTACAAGACAACTCCCTTTTTTTTGGTGTAAGAGTCTTGACAATCTCAACATTGGTATTTGTGTATGAGAAGTTGTGATTGGTTTTTTTTTTTTTTTTTTTTTTTTGTGGTGTGTGTGTAAGACACACGTCTTACATGCTTTGAAGACAACTGCTCATCATTTTTCTGTATCTTTTAATGACTACTTTGCTTGCTCTTTTTTATGGTGTTGCTGAAGGTGAACTAATTTTAAACACAATAAAGACTCGTTCATATATGTATGTTTGTATGTATGTATGTAGTTATTATTGATGAGTTATATTGAGTAGCTTTAATTACCTACTTTGGTGTGATCTTGACTACACCCATAAATAAAAATAATATAAGTTCTCTGTAGTATATTGTATGTATATAGTTAATTTATAGAAGATATGCAATTTTTTTTATTTTTTTTTTTGTAAATAATTGACATGGAAAAAATATTCTTTAGTCTTCATTTTTTTTTCTATTATAAAAGGCATTTTTAAAGGAGAGTTTATATAATATATATATATGAAGAAATTCATATTCACATTTTATACTCTTTGAGGTGGTTGTTCTTAATATTCTAAAATGCATAGGGTTGTATTTAAGCCCCAACAATATTTGTTATAAATATGTACATCTCAATTATGATTTTTACTGCTTTAAAAAGGCTCTATTCTATGGGTTTTAAAATACATGGTGGAGAAAATCTTTGATTGGGATTAAATAAAAAAAACCATTGAATTAAATTTATTTGTGAATAAATACATTTTTTAAAAAAAAACCTTATTTGGATTAAATTAGAGGTATGCCGAATCTCTTTGAGACTTAGAGACACGTTTTTATTAATAATATTTATTATAATCTAGGAATATATAGGTACTTTGTTAGATACAAGGGTGTGGGCTCTTATTTTTTCTGCACTAATGGATTTTCAGCTAACCGATTTCATGACAAATTGATGTTTTAAAAGGATGTAAGTTTTGAAGGATAATATTTGATTAATGTCTAAAGTCATTTAAAATTTGAAAAATGACGTTTTTTGTGGCCAAATTAGCCTTTTTGTAAAAGATTTTAAATTTGAAAGATTCAATTATTTTCATGTGACTTCATTTGTGTAACGTCTAAAGCATGGATGGGCAACCTTTGTTCACTTGTGGGCCAAGTTATGTTTTCCAAGACTGACTGCGGGCCAAGAGCCCTAATTATATACTTGCAAAAGTTATTTTATAATAACTTTTTTTTAAATTATATGATAGTTATAGATTTCAAAGGTCTCCGCGGGCCGGATGAAAAGCTTTCGCGGGCCATATTTGGCCTGCGGGCCGTAGGTTGCCCATGCATGGTCTAAAGTCATTTAAAATTTGAAAAATTAAGTTTTTTGGGGCCAAATTTGCCTTTTTGTAAAGGGTTTTAAAAGATTTTAATTTTGAAAGATATGAAGCTCAATTTTCATAGGGACTTTATAGGGATCTTAATTTTTCTACTTATTATTAGCCAATAATATATATTTGGGTAATTTGTTATTTTGTCAGCACCAAAGGATTTTTCACTCCAAATGAAGGAAAAATAATGATTGAAATTTTTCAACCTTTTAAAATCTCATTTGTATGACATTTTAAGCCATTCAAAGTTTGAAGAAAAAAGTTGCCTAATTTCAAATGGAATATTTCAAGATATGAGGCTTTTTATGTGACTTCATATGGATCTCAACATTTGGTATATTATTATTTAGTATATGTAAAAATGAATGGTCAAAGAGTTGATGACTACATACATATTATAAAAGTGCCGTCGTTTAACAAGTAAAATATTCATTGAAATCTGAATATTTCTATATTCAGAAGTTCAGGTAATAGAAGTTACTGAAATAGCTCATAGATAGTCTACTGATTCAGTATTCTTGCAAAAAGCATCAATGATTTATCTCCAATCATTTTCAAATAGAGCGATTGTAGAAAATAGTTGATTTTCCAGTACTCCACTTTTGAGTTCTCTATAAAATTAAAATTATAAAAATTATAATTATAAAACTAATCCATGAATAATTTAACATAATTTTAAGAGTTAATAATGAAAAATAATGAAACAAAAATATCAGTCCTTTAATTTGATTGTGACTTAAAATACTTTAAATAAGAGTACAAATGTGGACTCAATCCCTTGAATCTAGGGATTTTTTTTTTCTTGTCCATTGTGTATGTTGTTCATAAGGGGGAAGGGGCTGTCTGTCCCCCAATTTTGTGCCCTGACTCCTCTTTCAATATTTGCAAAGATCCATACCTAAAAAATACATTTATCAAACAACCCAAGTTATTCCAATACCCCATATGACTACTAAATGCCCTCAATTGTCTACGCCCCTCCAATCTTTAAACTGTAGACATACATATTTTGAAATTTTTGTACGAGGTCATTTTCCCCCTAATCACATTAACAGAGTATAATTTTAATTACTAATTAATGAAATGCATAGCATACTAGAATGCTCGCTTAACCTGATCCTGTTTATGAATGGCTTCAAGTTATAGTGTGTATTCAAACAGAGATAAAACTTAGCATCAATTATAATTTAAAGCATCGATATTTTTTTGCTCTGATCTTGAGCTCAAGGTTCTGCTCTAATTAATTATATGTGAGGACTGGCACCTTTTCTTTAGTCTTTGCCAAGCCTGTACTTGAATTGTTATACTTGAATCACGTGAGCTTTTTATTTATTTAATGAGTTAAAGTATGTATCTACATATATGTACAGGGTGATCAAGCCAAGTATAGACAAATATTTATCCAAATAACAGTACATTAAATACGTGAAACAAATTGAAACATATAAAGAAAATAGCTTGAAAAATATACAGAAACAAGATTTATATTTATTGATCAATATATTCTCCCTTAGTCTTCACTAAACGCTAAAGTTCGTCATAAGCTTGACCGTATGAGGCACGTTTGGTCTCTGGAGATATTTCTTACGAGCATATGAATAATTTTTTCTTCTTTAACACTTGAGTAATATGCAGAACAAGCTATGGTCTCTCAGATGCTCCATATGACAAAGTCCATCCGGTTTAAATCAGAAGTAGAAGGTGGCCATAATATCTTTGGCCCAAACCCTGCCATATTCTTCTTACGCCAATAAAGCTATTGGTTAACTTTTACTCCCTCTTCAATAAAGAATAGATGAGTTTTTTCTCCAGTTGAAGTTTCCCTCAGCCCACACCATCACAGAAGCTGTTTTTTTGGTCTCCAAAACACCAGCCTTTCATTCGATGGAATATTTTCCTTATTTGCTCCATAAATCCGGTCATTTTGATGTGTATGCACGGCCTCAACAGTAAATAATGTTTGATCCGTTCACAGTACTGGTGGTTGCGTACCATCTCGAAGTGTATCCAAAAGAAGTTTTTCTCTTTCCAATCGTTCGTGAGAGCAACTGGACTTTTGTTTTCTTATACGGTGTTCGCTTTTAGAAACTTTTGCATCGTTCCATAACTTACGTGGGCGTCCAAAGTCAGTTTCCTTATGCTTTTCTTATGATTTCTTCTGATTTTTTTTTCTCTTGTGTTTTTTTATCAGTTTTGTCGCTCTTACTTTACGATTTGGCGTGCCTTGTACCTTTGGGAGGGTCAACCCTGTCTCTTTCAAGCGTTTTAGAGCCTTATAAACATCAAATCTACAGACACGAACCTTCAAAAGTGCGCTTATTTCACTGGGGTTCTGTCCTGCTTGATACAATTATTGAAGGGTTGCATTTAATGTACTCATTAGAATACAAATCTGCAGAGTTTTTTATTTTATTTTATTTTTATAACAAAATATGTCTACACTTGGGTTGATCACCCTGTATATGTACACATAGTTATGCTTTAATTTATTCCCAACATCACAATCCCTCATTAGCATTTCATTATGATCAACTATTAGCTAAGGGTTGATATGGAACTAGTATTTAATTTTCACACTTGATTCATCATAGTCATTTGTTTGTTTGTTTTTTGCACTGTGTTTCACCTCATTTTATATACATATATATATGTACATTATATTTATTCACCTCCTTTATCATTCACATTAACGATCATAATTGTTTAAATTTACATATATTTTTTTTTCTTATCAACCATGGCTCAACCTAACTGGAGAAAAAAAATGGATTGGAGAGTCCGTGATACTTAATATGTTGGAATGAAATCTTCATGTGTATATTTTTTATACATATAATAATTTATGTTCAACTTTCCCTCAAGGAACGCCTTAATTCTAGGATCACTCGTAATGTAGTATTATGTACAATCAATTAGAATTACTCTTAGAGATCAACTAAACCGTAGTTTTATAACCTTTTTTTCGAAGCTGCTATGGTTTTAATAATAAATATGAATCCTATATATATATATATATATATATATATAATAGCCACATAATATTTGAGTTTCAACCAAATCAAATCCAACTTGAGAACCACTTAAATTTAAAGTATGATTTGATAGATAGAATATCCTTCACCTTTGTTATTAATGGAGTCATTGATTTTAAATGTATATATATATATATTTATCACAATCTATGTAAATACTTCAAGTTATGGCTATAATCTATTAAATATATATTGTCCTACTCTTTGCACGAAAAAAAAAAAAAAAAAAGCAAAAACAAAAAATTGATGAAGTGAGTGCAAATACTATATATATGTTGGGTGGTAAATATCAATGCATTTCAATTTTGAACAATTACGAGGTTGTTTTATCCAAATATGAAAAAGTATCATTATTATACTTGTACATTAGCCTAATAAGAAAGTTCGTAGGTGCCTTTTAAGCAATGTGTTTATTTATTTTATTCAAGTAATTGGCAATCCATGCATGTACCTGGTGACTTAAATAACAATGTGTCAACGAACCATGAGAAGGATTTTAAGAAAATTCTTGTCCCTTGAATTTGTTTTCCATTCCATGCTCTAGATAATTACAGTGAGGTCAAAAAGGGAATTGATGTCAAAATTTCAAAGAGAGTCAAGTAAACACAAATGGCATCAGAGGAGCAAATAATCCAGAGAAAATGATGTTTATTAACTAAGTAGAACATACACATATAAATATGTATTATTCAAAGATAATCGCTTTGAGGAAAATATTTACAAAACAGGTCGATGGACCATAGGTCAATAAAAGGTGTATGACCCATGTCAAAGAAACCTTATCAAAATAATAACAATAACAAAACCATTTTTATTTAAAAAAATTAAATAGTTATTATTATTATTATTATTATATAAGATGGATTTCAAAGATTATAGGTACAGATACTTCAACTCAATGGTTCATCCTTGAGCGGTCAAAGAGTGTCTACATATAGTTAAAATGTATTTCATAAAAAAAAACTACGTTTTCACTTCATTTTTTGTAGTAATACTTACTTATTTAGTGGTACTATTGTGTTTCAAGATCAAATCACCCATGATTAAAACGATTCTAATACGTTAAGGCATTGAGACTAGGCCGAGACTGAGAGGGAAATATGGTTCTTGTTTTAATGTTTTATTGCCTATATTTTAGCCTTGACACTTAGACCAAGATTTCGAAGGAGTTGAGGGAATGAGATTGGAATTATACTAAAACTTTTAAAAGTTGATATAAAGCAGGTTTTTTGATATCAAGATGGATATTGAGAGTCATATCACTCGTAGTACCCATAGAGTAATTACATTAAACTCAATCACTTGAATAAAAATATTCCCCATTGCAATTCAAACTCCTCAATGTGTCTTCAAATTAGTATTTTATGAAGATTGGAGACGTGTATTAGAAAATTAACGTTCTACAAGTACTATGAGCAAAAAAAATAGCGGGAAATTTGAATTTAAATTTTATTTGAGGGAGTCTGATAGGGAGTAATGTTTTTTTTTGTTTTTTAAGTTGACAGAACTACCACTGACATCTTAATCAAATTACACGTTAAAATATTCATTGGTGTTTGAGAAATGTGTTCTTTTGTGAACAGTTAAAATCGATTTTTTCACTGTTGTTGTTTTTTTTTAAAATGTCTGATGCCTAAAATGCAATTTAGAGAAATGTTGTTTCAAAAAAAAAAAAAGGTTGAAAGGAATATTCCAGACTGTAATATTTTGAAATTTTGAGAATCTCTGGTTTATTTATTTCTCGAGATACATAACCAACCATTCTATTCTTAATTTTAATAGCATATCTAAACTCAGCAGTTATTGTTCCCTAATTATTATTGACTTAATACAATTTTTGTAATTGTTTTGAAAATTGGAAAAAAAACGTGGGTACCTTTGCATTGCATTGCATCGGGGACTTTGAGGGGGAATGGACAACAAATTTTAATAATTAAATGAATGTTTTTTGATTCCCGATATTTATTTATAACCATAGTTGTAGCCCTACCTTAATGAGAAAATGGACACCTTAAAGGGATGGTGTTAATCAACATGGCATAATGATTGAATAATCAAGACTATGTTGCAACATTCTCCTTTATACATATATCAATGGTATAAAGAGAGATTCTTATGATTATGATTCAATTAATTTCAGTTCTCCTCATTCTAGTTTGAGAATTATTTAGATATCAGTGATGGGAATGCTTATAAGTGGATCCTTCATTAGGAATGAAATATATGGGCGTACAAGGCGTTTAAACTCATTAGACAAATCATTCACCAGAATTTTAACTCCTAATATATACAGAGTTTTTAAGTCTCACCTGAGTCAATTTTTCCACACACTACTCCTGAAGCTTTTTATGAATGTTTTGAACGTTTATAGATCCGACTTTAATTAGTTTTTCTTGGGCTGTGAGCAATTATCTACTATCAAATGACAAATTATTAGTCAGCGTGGCTAGAATAGGCTAACAACTATGAATGGCTGCAAAGCCATTTTTTTTCTTTCTTTTAGAAAATAGAAAGGTTGCGAGATATGTAGTATACAGATCAAATTCTTCTATAGATCACTTGTCAATATTAACTACCCATAATGGAGCCCTTTGGTATATGAATAACAATACTCGAGTACATTTTGTCTCATAAAATAATTATGAAACTCTTTGAACACGTAGTGAAGACTCTATACGAATTTCTAATGCGGTCATTTCTCTCCACAAATGTCTGGTATATATATATATATATATATATATATTCATAAACAAAAAACAATAATAAAAAGTAAAATAAACCAGGATGTGTCTAACTTAGGTAAGTAAAATATCAATGCATAATTTTTTTTTCTTCTTTATTTTACATGGACATTTATCTATAATATATATATTTATTAACCAAAAGATGTAAAAAGTTAAAAAAAAAAACAAAAAAAAATTATCCTTTAAAAGAATTTTAATGATCATTTTGGACTCTTGCAAGAAAATGTAAAAAAAAAAAAAGTATGACTCATACCTACCTAAATCTTCTCCTCAAACCATGGATTCATTGACATTAAAAAATCCTTTATAGATTATCGTGATTTCACATTCAAAATCATAGGTACTTTTACATATATGGTTTGATGAAAGGTCAATAATATATGTGAATACACATATGTGTATAGTAGTATTGGGCTATCTTTTCCCTGTATATAATGATGAAAGTTGAATTAATAATAAAAGTAGAAAAAAATGGACAAGACGTGTTTTGAAATAAGTTTCTTTATTTGATTTTCCACAAATATCTACTACAACCAATATTTTGATTTTTGATTTTTTTTTTTATTATTCGAATGATTGGATAAAGATATGATGTGTGATTGAGGATAAATTTTTTTTATGAATAATACAAAATTCTTGTCTATGCAGGTAGTCAATCGATGGTCTATTTTGAAATAGGTTTAAATTCTTTCATTTCACAAAAAAATAAAGATATTTGTACAAAGCCATTGTACAAATATTTGTAAAAGTGTTTTTAGAAAGACACCATACTCTTCAATCCTCCAACAATCTACCAGTAAGGATTTTTCTTTAAAAAAAAATCCTAATAACCAGGGATGTCAAAGGTATTTTGCTCTGTTTGCTCAAGTGGTTCTCAATATGACCCCTCGGTATAGGAACCAATTTATACAAGTCCTTGATTTCATTTTGATATAGAGTCATACAATTCTGGATCTTGTTCTGGTCATGGGGATTTCTTTTAAAGTCTTGGTGTTTGAAACTAAGATCAAAGCAATTAAACGAAAAAAAAATATTTTATGAATAGACACATTTTTGTTTATCTTGTGATCGAATTTTCGAAAACGTTATTGGTGTTGATTTGGTCTATAGTGAGATGGTCTGAGCTACATACTTGGGGCCAGATCAATACAAAAATTGGAGTATTGTTGTTGTTTTGGGCCATACTTCTTAAACTTCGTTATACTAAAAAACATAAATAATACAAAGTTTTCTCTGACTCCAGGCCTTACCCGTGTGTCCTATGTTTCACAATTATTCCTCAGCTTTAGATATTTGTATAGGTATGGCTGTAAAACTATAAAGTAAGTCCTAGTTTTATAAATAAGTATGGAGAAAGGATAATTTATCAATACATTTCAAATTAGACCTTGGATTAGTAACCTGAAAATCGTACAGAAACTTTATTAACTAATAGTCAACCTTTGAACACTATAGGTATTTTGATTTTTTTGCTACCTATACTCTTCATGACAATGTTGAACGACTCATAGTGCCTTGTGACTATATTTTTTTTTTTTTTTTTGACGCCTCATCGGTTTAAATGTCAGAGTAGTCATTAATTTAAATCTCTATTCAAGGCATTTAGTTTTTTAAGTACATTTGTACGTGATCTTGATAAGGATCATTGATCGATGATGCTCTGTTTGTACAAAATGTTCTAATGGGGTTAACATGACTTTAATACTATTTTAGTGGTCATAATCGGGCATTAGGATCTTATGATATATTACAAATATGGTCCTTGGTTTATTACAATCATATACATGTATGTATCTACGTAATAAAGATAAGCAAGTATGAGCACAATCTAAAGTTATGTGTGTAAATCCAATTAGATAATAACATGATTTATATTTGGGAGAAGTGAGGACAAGTTTTGGAAATTGAATAAATAGTTGTTTTATGTATTTACAAGTACAGAGAGTAACAAGCGGCATTTATGTTGGTGAAGTAGGGTCCAACTGATCCATATTATGTATATATATCGGAAAGCCAATCAAATCAGTTCATTTTTTTTGGCAATTTTTGATTGATTGATTGGTTATCAATCATAGTTCCCTATTTTTTGCTTTCCCTTTAAAACAAGTTCTAATTATATTGATCAACAAAATCAAGCTTTTTTTTGTGTGTGCCTTGAGATCAAAATGGCAAAGATTTAATAGAGTTTAATCCCTTAACTCCAAATTTGTCCTCAATTTCTTCAAACAAAGGCCATAACTTTTTTTTGTTTTTTTGCCTTTTTGGGTTTTTTAAAGATTTAAGATGTTGTAGTAGATAGCGATAAATTGTGAATATATATTAATCAAAATCTAATGTTCAAAGATTCTAAAACCATTTGAAAAATGTCTTTATCATGTTTATCATTTAAGTGGTTTTTGTTTAAGTCCAAAAATTGTGGGTATTTTTCTTCAGAGGCTCATAGGCTAATAAACTATAATTTGATGTAAAAACCCTCTTCAAATGCAACTTTCTATTAATCGTACTTTTGATATAAGGGCATTGAAATATTTTAAGGATAAATTTCTTTAGGGGTTTTAGAAGTAAAATCCATATATATTAGAGAGCCATTGGTAGGGAAGAATCAAGGAATCAAACTCTACTGCGTTCAGCCTATTTCGATCTCATGGCATTTTTGCTGTTGACCAGTGTTATTATTATTTTATTCAAATAAAAAACAAATTGACAATTTTTTTCATTTAAAAATAAGGTTTAATGGCCACTTTAGTTGTTATTGAATTAAAATTATTGACATTTTTAACAACAATACATATTATAAATTGATTATGCCTTAAAAAGTTGTTTAACTATTCAAAACCTAAACTTGGCTGGTAGAGGTATTTTGAAAGTTATTTTTTATATCTTTAATTATGACAATAAATATGCACCATTTAAGGTATTATTTTTGATTTTCATAATTTTCGTGCTATTTTTGAAAATTATTTACTGTCAAAAAACTAAAAATTTGCATAAGAGCAACTATTGTTAAAAAGAAGAAAAAAAGTGTAATTAAAGGTGTCATTTTTTAAAATATTGACAAATGATTTGATTTGCTAGGATAATCAGGAATATTATATGTATTTACAGTTGCCAAAATGACAATCCTAAGGCCTTAATTTGATTATTTTTATTGGGATTTAATTCAAGGGTGAATTTGAAAAAGTTAAAAAAAGTATTGATTGATTGATTGATCACTTAAAAGATTTTTAACCCCCAATACATTTTTATTGGTCACAAAAAAAAATCTTAAATGGTTGGCTATTTGTACGAATAATACATATATTATCTAAATTGTACATTGACAAAAATTGACCAGAAACTCCAACTTATTATCATTTTATGGCTATGATCAACGTGTTTGGACACAGGAAGGCTAAACAGCTCTGACATCCGTGTTCTTTGAAATAAGTTGGCCTTATGTGTAACGTAATTAAGTAATTTATGGACCTTTATGTTCAAAAATTTTGCAATCAGAAGTGTATTAATTGATTTAAAATGTATTTTTTTAAATACTTAAATTATTTCTCTCTTAAGAAAAAACTTAAAAAATGTTTTGACAATTGAAATGGTTTTACTTTAGAAGAAAGACAAAAAAAAACCAAAACGAACAAAAACAGAATAGTTTTTTTGGGGGGTTTTGTTTTTTAATTTTGCTTTGAAATTAACTCATGTATGTAACTTAAAAACTTTCCTCACTACATCACATCAATTATGAGTCATTGAGTCATCAAATTAATCAGTTTCAAAGTAATTATATATATATATATAATGTTTGCTTTATTTTGACTTTTATTACTCTCTTCATCTATACTTTTTTTAAAGCCATATGTCTAGAGGGTCATGGATATACTTAAATAACATGGGTAGATTTATATTTTTTGACCTGTAATAGAGGAAAAAAAAAGTGAAATCACTTCAACTATTTTTTTTATTTTTTTTTTGTAATGTGACAGCTTTTGAAAGTAACAACTATTCAAGATTATTATTTTCTTCTTCTCCTTAAAGGTTCGTTCCATTATTATTCAATAATATAAGGATTTCCTTTGTCCTTACGGGTTCCTTTGATGACAAACAATTTAAGGTCGTATGTGTAGAATGTTATTATTATTATTATTCCTTGTTTTGTCTATTCTTTCCATTATCAAGATCTTCAAAGCCTCTTGTAAAATATGTGTCTATAATACTCAAAACAAATATATGTTTATTTGTCTGTTTCTTAATTTGAAGTACACTTGAATAACACCATCAGTACTTTGCTACTATTATAAATGATGAATTATTACTATAAATTGGGAAAATTTAATGAGCATATGAAAAGGTATCGCAAAAAGAAATCCACTTACACACATTATTTATATATTTATGGATTCAGACATATTCTGTCCGTCTTTGACGGACAGACTCTAAAATAGTTGCTTTACCATTTGGAATTCATTTGAAATTTGTGTTCTTTGCATAGCTTCAAAATTAAAATTACTAGGTCTTTTTTATCCTTTTGTAGAGGGACTCACGGCAAAACAGAGCAAAATAATAGGCTCAGACATTATATAAAAGTTGTACTTTCTATATTCTTTCATATCATAGTTTACTATTAATTTTATTTTATTTTTTGCCCCAAGTGACGGGGTGGCGTCAATAATACAGCCACTTTGGCACAAAGCAATTTTTTATAAAAATTCCAAGACTATAGCAATAAAGTTGAATTATTACTGAATTTATAGACGGTTCAAAGCACTCTGGCGTCTATGAGATGTCTGTATATATAAATTATAGAATATGTATTTAATATATATTGATATTTGTATAAAAATTATAAAAGAATCTAACGAAAAAACAATTAAATTTATTTGAAAAATAAATTTAATATAGATACTAAAAATTGTTTTTATTGAAAATTCAATCAAATAAAAAAGATATGAGGAGGGAAGCCTCCAGGTTCAGCTTGTATATATATATATATATATATATATATATATATACGAAGAAAATGTGTACAAATATAATAAAAAAATATACTGGCCATTTTGAAATCTTTTATTTATAAAAAAAAATTTACCTATGTATGAATATATTTATAAGGAATTATATATCTATATGAATATTACGATGTCCAACATGAATAATGTTATTTGTACCTTTATGCCTAAAAAATCCCTTTGATAAAATCTCTACATAAATTTTTCTTTTTGGCATTTGAGCAACTAAATATTATTTTTTTTTTCACAGTTCCTTAAGCCCATTTTTAACCCATCAATGCAATTACAAAGAGCTTAAAACAAGGGTAATTATTTATTTACAGATAGATTTATAATATACAATTTAAAGACAAATTGTTGAGCTGATGTAAGTCTATAAATAAATATATTTTTGAGGTTATATATTTTAAAACAGAAAAAAAAACAAAAAATTAAAAAAAAAGATGTTTTTCTTGAAGATACTAAAAACAAAACAAAAATAGTCTTTATTATGACGACTACTACATTCTACAGGAGCCAAGGGCACGTCTTATCTTTAACTACACATTCCTTTTTTTTAAAGGGAGACAAATGAAGAAAATATGAATAAATGCAATCAAATATTTGTCTCCAAGGACACGGTGTGAATTATTGAGCCTCATCTAAAAAGAGAAATAGAGCCTTTAAATATCCCATTTCGTTGTTGGTCGTTGTTTGGTTTACAACATATAATTATATGCTTATAGCTTTCTATATCTTAATTTGTTTTATTTTTTTGTTTAATTGTCAAAAGAAGAAAATTAAATCATTTTGAGCAATTATTTTCAACTCTTAGCTTCTTCTTTAAGTCCTTATTTTATTGCACATACTAACCACAGTACAAAGCCACAGCAGCATTGTAGGAATTAATGAAGTGAATATCCAGTTGGATACATACAAATTATTAGTCACTTATTAATTAGTTATTTCTAGCAGCCCGTGCTTCTTGAGTTACTAGAATAATACATTCCAAATGAATCCCTAACCAAAAAGTAGCCCAAAAAGCCAAAATAGAACGTACAGTTAGTTATTCCATTCTTCTTCACTTGAAAGGGTATGTGCCTATTTATATACACTTGAGTATGACCTTATAGCATTGTAATATAAGGGTAAGGTCATAATAGTAGTAGAATGAATGGAAATTAAATTTGAATATTTTATTTATTTATTTATTTTTTCATTTTTTGGTCAGTAGAATTTGAAAAGAAGGGAAAGAGTTTTCTCTTTTGGGATTTTTTTTTTCTTCTTTTTTTAGCACAATTCCTTTTCAAGGCATAGAGGAAATATAGGCCCTTCTATTCATTTACGTAGAATTTTGTAACTTTCAGTTTTTAAATATAACCAAAAGAAGAAAAAAAAAGAAGATCAAAATCTTTTGCTGTAAAAAAAAATGGTTTTTGTTTTGTTCAAAAAAAAAAAGTTATATTAGATACTATAATAACCAAGTTGAAGTATAAAATTAGAGATGTACTCAAAGGATGTTTTTTGGAGCATGTTGAGAGAGGGAATATGTACAAGTATTCATCATCCCTAATTTGCAAATAAATAAAAAATAAAGATACAAACGCAAATTATTTTATATTTAATTATCTACATACATCGTAGAATGATTTATCATATGGAGCAGCTGTTGTTTAGTTGAGGAAGTTAGTAAATATACTTTACTATGTATGTAAGTATCAAATATCCCCATTCAAACGTTGATACTTGCATCACCATTTTTAAATATCTACATACATATTTGTGTAAATGAAAATATATAACGTTCATAGATAATTATTAGATATTAAAAACTCTTAGTATGTATCATTGATTTGAATTGATTTAAAATGGACGACTCTATGAGTCATAAGTGTGGACTTAATGGAAGCCATTATATATATTTTAAGTGTTGTTGTATTGCTTTAAGTTACAAAATAATAAATAAGAGTAGAAGAAGAAGGGAAAGTGACCAGGTTCTGTCTATTATATATATATGTATATATATATATTTTACGAGCAATTATTGCAGATGAAAAATAAATAAAATAAAAAATAGGACTTCAATTCAATATAAGATAGTATGTACTTTACCTCTATGCCTATTTGTCAAGGATAAGAAGAAGAAAAAAAAGAAGGAATTTTTAATTTCCCTTTCTTTACTCTAGGTAAAGTTCACAGCTCCCCAGGATTCCAAATATGCTTTGTATATATTTTTTTACTATGTATGTATGAGTGTATGTAGGACCGTTATTTAGGGCATGTTCCCTATGTGGAGGTGACTTTTGAGTTCTTCATTAATAAAACCCTTAATTTATTCACGTTTTGACTTGCTTTTTTTTTTTTACTAATATGAGTCATTTGTATGTAATTTGAGACAGACTCTAAATAATATGTATTCATCTAAATATTTGAAATATTTCACTGCGATATGAGTGTGTGTGTATATATCTTTTAGATCATCTGCATAGGTTATTATTAATAGCCTTAAATAAAAAAGAGCCCTTATCTATTAAGAAATCTATTACTGATTCATCAAAAATATATTTATATAAAAGGACTCCAATTGGACATCCACAAAATTGGTCTTGTCCATGTAGCAACAATCATATTCATGACTAAATATTATGCACAATATATCGAATATCCTTCTTGTATGTACTTTAGTTTTGTAGAGCTATTGAAGATAGTTTTACTTTTGATAAAGGAAAAAAAAAAGTCAATGTATGGACAGAGAAAAATTACTTTTTTTTTAATATTTTTTTTTTTTTCAAAGAAAATAATTGCTTTTTCACTGTTTGTGAGAAGCGGGGAGCGTAAAACGTTTCTAGAAGGTTAGAGATGATTTCAGGAAAATTTGCCTTAGGAAAACTCGCAGCACAGATTTTAAAATAAATTTTTTTGAGCATTTTTCTTCTAGATTTGCATATATCTGAGATCCAAGGGATTTATTTCCTTATTGAGAAAGCACATGTAAACAAATTTCTACTCCTTGGTTGTTAGATACCTAAATATACTTTTGAAAAAAATAACTATCTTGAAAATAAACATTTCCAATAGATATCAGGTTTTCATCTACTAAGCTCAGGAAAATAGATGTTATCCTTCCCTCATACCCCAAAAATATTTAGCATATGAGGATATCAAATCCAGGAGTAGTAACATAGTCTATAAATATTTAATAATAAGATACTTAAAATCCATGCTTATAACTTGACCTCGAGTTGCATAAAAGTCTAATTAGACCCCGACATCAAACTCAACTTGTATGATCCAAGTTAAGTTACTTGGAACTTGATCCAAACTTGTGGAAAAAAAACTGCCTTTAAAGAGCTCTTAGGGCTTTATACACCGTTTATGCGTTTATTTGAGAATAGAAATGAAATGATACTTCTCTTAAGAGTAAAGATTCATTTGATACAATTAAAAGGGTTAATTCACAATTCTTTTGGAATAATTAAAGCAAACTATGTATATGAAACACTGCGTCAACGGCTCTGGCTCAGCGTGTCAAACTACCAAAACATCCAACATTTAAATAAATCTACATAATTTTGTTAAAGTTAGAGAAGAAATGTTCCCAACGGTGGCATTGAAAGACTCTTCAAACACATCTTCTATTCTTTTCTTTCTTTCTTATTTTTCTCATTGATATGAGCCGTTATGAAGAACTTGTTAATTAACATGTATTTATTTCAGTATTTAATTAGAGTATATATATTTAATATAGACATCATGTTCTTATGAACTGAGAGAGGCGTGTACCTCCATTCAAAAAAATAGTAATTGAAAGAAGGGGAAGATAAAAAAAAAAAACCCAAATACAAACAAAAGAATCGTCCTTTTTATGTATGAATATCGATGATCCACTTCCTCAAGTTGATTGACTTTTTTTTACTTCTAGTAGAGACTCATCACTCAAACATTCGATACAGATCCATAAGAGTGTGTATATATAAAAATATATTTTTTAAATACAAGGAGTTTGACAAATTATTTTATTGTATATTTATCAAATTCCTTTTTATCCCCTTATAAGAAATTAAAAACTTATAAGGGAAAAATTAGGATTTTTTTTTTTTTTTCAACTAACAATGTCAATTATATATTTATATAAAATAGGTTAAATGTCAATATTTCATTGCAAAAAACAAATTTCATTCATAGTTCGTTTGGGGTTTTTTTTTTTCAATAACCTGTCGTAATTTATCTATAATTTTTGTCTCTCTCTCTTGACTTCCCTACTAAATACATTCTTTTAGTAGAATTTTCTATATACTTATTAATTTATTTTGCAAAAAAAAAAATGTAAAATATTTACATTACATAAGGACAGTTTTATATATTCTATTCTCCTCTCTTTTTCTTTTTTTTCTCGTACTCAGAGCAACCTTACAAAAAATAATAATAAAAAAAACACTACCTATTTACGATACCTTCCTTTAAAGAATGTGAATCGTTCAAGTCACCGGCGTGTATGAACGCACATCCCGTCATCTTTTCCTACTATCAACCAACTAAAGAAAGAAGAAGAAAAATAGCTCCTTAAAGTTATTTCAAATGGTGCAGGCTCTATATAATTTTTTTTTTTTTAAGTACATTTTTTTTGACGTCATGATATTTTAGTTGATCATTGAATCTCGAAGAACGAAGTTGTGCGATAGATAATGATTTTATAAAAATTATGTGAGTGATTTATATATAAGTAGTAACAAGCTCTCTATTTCATCATTCTACAAAGGGAGAAGAAGATTAAGTCAAATACTACTTGAATTACAAAAAAGCTCTCCAAGGAAAGAATTGACAAAAAAATTGTGTTGTTATATTTTTTTATATTCATATATATAAAAAAATATATATAATTTATTAGTGATTTGTACTTCCTTTTCAATATATATATATATATATATTTGTCTTCCTTGACTTCAAAAATCAAAAATGGTATCACGGAGAAAGATCCTATCAAGATCAAGAGATGAATTACATTCAGATATTTATTTCGTTCAAGATGAGGAAGATGACATTTGGCACTCAAAGGATAAATTATATCAGGTAAGAAAAGGTGTTTTTTTTTTTTTTTAAATTAATTTATTTATTCATTTGATCTATTATTCAACATGTTTATACAGCATTCTGTATATGCTTTGACTTGTACTGTGAGCACATTGTACAAGTTGCAATTACAAAAAAAAAATGAAATGAAGCATTTAATTTAAGGTACTCAAAATGTGTAGAAAATAATGAAATGACCGTAACTCAAAAGGGGTGTTTAATGTGATATCAAGGGTGTAATTTCATATTTTCCTAATGAAAATGACTCATTAACAAATATAAATAATACCCACAGATTGTATCAATTGAAAAAAAAAATATACAATAAATGATACTTATTAATTAATAGACCAAAATGAAATGATTTCCTTCACAGTCCATAGTTTTAATTACAAAAGTTGAATAAACATACAAATTTCAACTTGACCAATTTGTTTCTAGTTACAACGTGTACAAAATCTCCACTTGTTATCAAATATATAATCCAAAATATATATATATATTATATTGATTGATATTTGAGGATTTCATTCAACTTTTAAAAGGATTTTGAAGGACTGATGAGGATTGCCTAACCATAAAATTGGTTCTGAATTTATTTATTTTGAGGAGAAAAAAAAAAAAAAACTTTTTTTTTCCATGGTCATTCTACCTTATAAATTAAATTCATTGAATTTCATCATACTTAAAAATGAATAGAAGAAAAAGAAATTGCATTTTTTGGCCAATTATATTATTCTATACACAAATACTATTATAATTCGATTTGTTGCAGATTATACCAAAGAAAAAAAAGCTCTATGAAGAAATGATTTATGTTAAACTATATGCATTGAGCAACAGAGCATCTGGACTAAATAGGATATTAAATTGACAATTATTTATTATTGTAAATAATGGCAACCAGATTTCTATTATTGCTAATTTGTACTGAAGTCCTTTCATGCATATGAACATCAGGGAATATTCATTTATTCATTAATTTGATTACATACTGTTTGTTACAATTTTTGTTTTGTGTTTTTATGCTTCAGTCACTATTTTTGAACTGCAATTATTTTGCAAACATGAATCCCTCAGGATGGTTCTTTTTGTAGCCATTCAGAGGAGTAGGCCATAGATAAATATTTTCCATATTTCGTATCTACTTAAATATAGATGGAAGCAAGTCTTTATGCAGACTACTGCAATCAGCATGATAAAACAAGATGATATAACAACGTCAATGCAAAGCAAATTGACTTTGAAAACAAAACAAAAAAAAAAACAAGTCCTTGAAATGAGTTGAACAATAATTGACGCAAAAGAGGAGGAAAACAATGGAATGAGAGTCTTTTTTCCTTCTTTCTTTTAAGATTGAGATCAAATCTTAGAATATAAAGTTTATTATTATTATTATTATTGTAGCTCACAACGACCTTTTTATTCCTTAATCATAATAATAATATGAGATACCCTCCTACCACTCTACTCAAAAACCTGGATGAAAATTTATTCAGTAAATTAAAGGAATTGTCATAGTTGGAAAAAAGGGAAATGATTTTTGAATAAGTAACTTCATATTAAAATGTAAGGAGTTATAAAATAATCAAATTCATGGGGGAAAAAACCTCTTCTCCGTATCCATTTTCTAAAGTTCCTATTATGAACATCTATTTAACAATATAAATGTAATTATATATATATATATATATATATATAACTATGAAGGTAGGTAGATAGATGGAACCATTGTTAGGATTGTCTAACTATGTTATATGTAAAAGATTAATAATAATAATAATAATAATTCTAAAATGTGTAATAATATATCTACATAAAAGAAATGAGAAGAAGAGAAAAAAAACCGTCTACTCAAAACTGAAATAAGACTCTACAAAGTATAGTAATCATAAGAATAATTTGATAGGAAGATTAAAATAAATTAAAAAATATGTATATCCTTCAAAGACGCAACAAATTGTTTTTCTTTTTTGGTGTCGTAGAGCAAACGATGATGTTTACTCACTTACAAGAACGAGTCTCTCCTTCCCTATAAAAGAAAACGACATCATATATATATATATATATATATAGTTATACATGGTACATAAGTACAACCAAAAACTGTCACGATACACAAAATGTATTTTTGTATTCTTTTACAAAAAATACATTTGATCCGTCAACGATTAATTTTTGATGTGCGTGTTTCTTTAGTGAGAGAGAGAGAGAGAGAGACGAGGGAAAGATTATAGTCTAACTGTATATATAAATTATTTTTTGTAGTCGGGTATTTGACATCCATTTATTTCTATTAAAAAATCTATGGTTTTATTTTAGAGTGGTCAGAGATGAGAGGTAAAAGTACAAAATATCCAACTATAGTCACCCCATAATGATGTTTTCGTTAATTTTTACATGTCTTTGTCAAAGCATTTCTTTTACAATGGCTCAATAATTATGTAATCTGTATAGGATATGAATAATATTATATATACAAACATAAAAGTAATTATATTCGAAAATGAAGAAAAATAGCATATAACATATTTGTATAACTTTAAATTAAATTCAAATTTCGAAAAACAAATAAAAAAACCTCTTAACTTATAGTAAGTAAAAGTCTATATTTTACTTTAAAGGTCTTATTTATTCATTTGAATGGTTGACCTATGCGCAATGCGGCTTCAAGTGTATATTGTATATATATTGGGTTATTTTCATAATTATCTACTTCGTAACAGCCCATAATATCGGAGGCACGAAAGAAAGTGTTGTAAAAATATTTTTTAAATAAGCATTCAAGAGCTTTATTAATATTGACTGAGGAGTTCATATATATATATATAATTTTAAAAAATGTGTGTTTCTTACATAGATAGGTAAATAAATAAAAAGACACTTAGAAATGTAGATAAGTGAGTCATTGAATTTTGTTGCTTTTTGATGGGGTTTTTTAAAGCTCCTTTTTTTTTCAACTATGATGACTCAGAGAGGTGTAGATATTATCACATCTTCAAAGATTATCTTTTTATCTACACAATGCTACTTCTAACATTCATTCCCCCTACAACACAACACAACACACCAGCGCCATGAATTACAATTAAATCAAGGAGGAAGCTGTTTGTTTTGTATCTACGTAGCCAAATGAGTATATATATATATATATATATACAATTTAAGGAACAATTAACAAACAAACAAACAAACAAAAAACCATTTATAATTAACCAAATAGTCGAAAATGAACGTCCCACGTCGTTTTTAGGGAAGATACATTGTACATTCCAAAAAAAAACTAAAATGATAACATGAATAAATGAAAGTTTGCATATTTTTTTTTATTTTTTTATGACTCCATTTTACATATATTATTATAGGCCTTCTCAAAATATAAATAAATGCCTTATGTATGTACATAAAATGAGGGAGTTATATATATATATATATATAGTATTATTCAGGTTAATCAGTCAAAAATATTATTTATCTTTCGCTAAAATGCATTCCTGTCTTACAAAGGGCCTCTATGTAGGTACATATAAAAAAATAATAAAAAACTTGTTTTTATTTCATAATAATAATAATAAAAATAATATTATTAATGAAGAAAGTAGAAAATCTATCTGGCAGTAAAAGTCTTCACGAGACTCTTTTTGATTCGTTTTGATTGTATCTTTATACATATGATTGTAATATCCTTTAATGCTAACTATTACATCAACATAAAATAGTATGTACGCAACTAATAGTTTAATGAACTATTAGCTGTAATTTTGATGAGGAGTGACTAATGACTCCACTGAACTTTCATTTACATTTTGATTACTAATAGTTTTTTTGTTTTTTGCAAGAAATTGCAGATGCTTTTAAAAAAGAGGTTTTATTATCAGTGTGAGTATAATTATACTTTTTTATTTATTTATTTATTTTTTTGCATGCAAAAAAATGTAAAAGACTCGCATGGATAATAATACTCTCTTTATACTGGCGTAAATGTTAATTATCTTATATCTTAAGTGTCTGAAGAGAATAAATGAATTATATACGCAGACAAATATATAATCGTATGTAGGTGAGAGATTTGAGTGACTCATTTGTTTTTGTACTATGGTGATATGTCAACTTACATATTTATATATTTAAATAGGGATGATGGTAATCTTCCCTTCCGCTCAAAAATTGTAATTTCTTAGAAGCCGGAAATATCTTAAAGGATTGTCCTAATACCCTCTCTCTCTCTCTGTTTCTCTCTCTCAATATTAATCTTTATATGTAAAAAAAATCACAGTAGTTGCGATAGTCTTCTGTTCAAAATCACCACCATTTTTTTAAGATGGCAAAAAGATTAAGGGATCCGTAGCAAGACACAATAAGAGATATGGCGACCAAGAGGAAAAAAAATAATATTCTCCTTGTCTTCTTTGCTTTTGTTTTATAACAAGGAAAATTTTTCGTGCCGGCACTTTAGTCTTTGTTTCGACGAGTGAGAGCATGAAGTTAAGTTTTTTTTGGTGGATCAAAACTTTTACTGGCTACATGAGTATAAGCAAAGGAGGATAGTTGAAATGTGCTCAAATGCAGAGATTAAAATTTGAAATTATTTTATATATAATTGTATATGGGAATAACAATATTCCTAATTCAATTTCAATTTAAAGTACGAAAAAGTCTACCCATGTAATCAGTAAAAAAAAAAAAGCACTGAATCAAGATATTTAAAAATTGATTTTGAGACCTAATATATGTACACATCTTCAAATTCGAATAATAATTGCACCAATCCATTTCGTTACTAAATACATACAAAGGTCTTCTTTTTTTTTTGTTAAGAGTTGCAGTTTTGTACAACGAGCAGTTATTAGGTATAGACTATGCTCGTAATCAGAGGTTAGTCTGTTGCTGCAAATGGAAAATCAAGTTTGATAGAAAAAGAAGAAAGACTATTTTAATAAGATCTACTCAAAATTACTCAAATGAAGCAGTCTTTCATCACTTCTTTTCTGTGTGATGTGTGAACGTGTATTTGCTATGAATAATATGTAATTTTTTTTTTTTTTTGCAAATGATAATAATAATACAAAAGGGTCTTTCCTTCATTTATTGCTACCTGAAATAAAATTTGATTTTATATTATAACACACTACGTATAAGTAGATTGTATAAGGTTGCAAACGTTGCAGGGGGCGTTTGAGAAGTGCCTACGTATGTATGTAGACCTCCCTCGAGTTACTACTATTATTCTCATAATATAATATGTAAGTAGCTTTTGATATCCTATATTTTACTTTGTAAAATATGTACATACATAATATTTGAGGAACAAACGTAAATCAAAAATTATATTCATGTGTATAAAAAAAGACAACAAATGAATTTTTTAATCATCATTTCTCGTTTTTTTTACTTAGTAAAACAACCACAAGAGAAACTTTCAAATACAAAGTTCAGCTCTATCATGTCAAATTTAAAAAAAAAAACCTTTTGGCAAATAGTAAATTAGAGTTTAATCTATATTTTAAATACCTTATTTACCAATTTGATTTACTGACTAGTGCGCAATTTGGCTTTAAATATAATCTTATTAAAAGTTTGAATCATTTCATAATTGAAAATTATTCCAATTAACTATTATCGGAGCATTTAGAGTTGACTTATCAAAAGGATTTCATCTGATTTCGTAGTTCTTCTACTACTTTAGTAGCTCTACCCTGAGTATTTGATTTCAAGTGTATTTTTACTCGAAATTGAATGAAAATTTACGCATTTAGATGAAGGATTTCTTCTAAGTTAAGGATGCTTATCGGATGCTTGACATCTCGTTTGAAGGCTGTAAGTCTGGGCTCTTGAATGCATTCCTTATTAATCCATTTTATGTATTATTCAAGGAATCATTTAAGTACAAACGTTAAAGCCGACTTTTGGGCCCACTCCAGCCCCTTACGCCTCCAGGATCCCCTTAGGACAAAACAAAGACTAGAAATGGAATTTTTATTAAATACACTTGGGAATCATTATTTTTTAATACACAAAATGAGTATCCTTCAAGGCTTAAATTGAAGTTGAAATCAGCGTACAAAACTGAATAACTTTTATTATACATTTCAAATTTGTTAAACCTCTGTTCTTATTGAAGTATTTAGAGTTGACTAATTAAAAAATTATATAATCGGCACACATTAAAGAGAATTAACTCACAAGTAAGGATCTGCAGAGAACTCAACTTTGAGAAGGAATTATTTGTAAATATATACATATATTTTTTTCTAATTACATATTATGTAATTAAATGCCTATAGGAATGTTCCATTATATCCATTCATTTTCTGTACATACATCTACGTAATGTGACTCCACCATTGGTCTCCTTCCAATTTCCTTTCTTTAAAGTATATATATATATATGGTTTGAAAAGTTTTTGTTTATACCAACTATCACTGACTTACCTTAATTTCCTATGGTTTTTACATTGTTTTTTTTATTATTGTTTTCTTTCTATATGTGTGTATGGATATATAAATGCTACCACTTCATACTACCACCACCCCGGGAAGGAACTCTGTGTAGGCGTAAATGGAAGGAAAAAAAACCAATCCATTAATTGTATTTTTTTATCTTTTTTTTTTAAAAAAAATTAAAGAAGGAAAAACAGAAGTCGTAAAATTATAAGTATTTATATCCGTACTTCTTAACCTTCTTAGAGATATCTACCATTTGGTTGGTTTTTATTTTCCATTATTCTTTCCTCTTATATATATATATATATATATATATATATATATATATATTCACGACATGAAGAAATATCGCAGTCTTTACATATATTTAAAGATATTTAACTCTACTAGAAGAGAGATCGTGCTAATTGACATTATCTTTATTCCTTTAAAAAAAAGACTATGTTCATAATTGCTTGTACATTTTGTCAAAAGTTTACATATATAAAGTATATATAAAGAGATAGAGAGGAAAAAAACATGGATGTAATAATCGTTTCTTTAACTTGAAACATTAATTCAGAGTTTCATGTTTGATGTTTCATCCTATAATAATAATAATAATAACAACAATAAGTTATTATTAGAACTATGATTTTTATCATAGCCAAGAGTCTAATTATGATTGTGTCTCCACTCGTATTGAAGCTTCAAGGTTAGTTACTATCATCATACAGTTAACACCTGAGGGTTACTATATGTAGTATATATATATGTATTTATGGTTGTATAGGGTGGGTTACATAGAAGACTATGAACTTGATTGAATTCATTATCCTATATATATACATATAAAAGGGAGTGATGTGACTGTAATTAGATAATGAGGAATACGCCATCATAATATAGGAAATAAGACTTTATCATATCCGGATTGTATGTAGCTTAGATTATAATTATATTGATGAATATATAATTTCATCTTGAAAAAGGGGGTGAAAAAGAAGGAAAAATTGACCTGGAATGAGTTGAGTTGTCCCTTTTGGTAATGGTAGTTTCATACGATCTATATGATTGTTAAAGACTAAAGATCAATAACAAAAAAAAGTCTTCCTCCTTTGTTTTGTAGATCCATTTTGAAAGGTCTTGTCTTGTACCAAGAACCTAGTACATAGTACGTTTCGACTCTTTGAAGCTCTTGATCTCAAGCAATTGAAAATCCTTCTGATCTTGTCTTTGTCTCATTGTTCTTGACGTGAGTTTTGAATCAAAGTATCTTAAAGGGAATGCCAAAATTTGCTGTGTCTTTTTTTTTAATGGTTCTCATGAAGATATTTTTATTGTTCCTCTCATTTTCTTCCTTTTGCTACCTTGAAAGGCTCTAAAACAATTCACCGAACGGACAGTTCTTTCCATTACGAATACTGTATAATAAATTTTTTTATTATTTTATTAAAATGTTCAATGTGAGATTGTGGAGAGTGATGAATATATTATACGTATAATAAAAATAGTATATTGTATAATGAAAAAAGCCAGGATTTGGATCCCTATCAGGACTGTACTTCACTATTTATTCTTAATAGTACAAAATCTCGAATGAAGACACATAATCCACCCCGTGTATATGACATTTATTTGTCATTCATCTACCAAGATTACAAAGTTACTACTCACGGAGCAGCACGATTCCAGCACCATTTTATTGCACTGTAGTGAATATAATACAAATATTATTTTATCCAAAAAACATTCATTAATTTAAATAAAATTTATCTGCCACTTGATGAACAAATAATTATATCACAATGCCATTTTGAATTTCATTAAAATATGCATAATATATAGTCTTTTTTGGCGAATTAATTAGAAAGAACCCTAGAGGAATGGATTTAGATATATTATTTGCCGAATTATGCAAACAAATATTATTTTTTTTGAAAATATTTGTATTTCATGTCTGTTCAAAGTACGTGTTCCTCCTGAAAAAGACGCAAATATTTTGATTGGCTCAAGTTTTTGGTTTGATACTGTAAGCTCTATTCATGAGCAAATATTGATAAATAATATATTAAAAGCTTCTATTTTCTTTAAAAAAATCAAAAAAAAAATGCTAATTAAACTTAAATGTTCATAATTTGAACAAAGGAGATTCTAGTTGTCATAATTTCAAACTTTTATATTTGGTCAACTATGTAATTATAAATAATTATGTCATTTCTTGAATTATATTTGTACATAGACTACTATGGGCAAAAAATATCAGGAATCAAATTTTCATCCCCCTCAAAAGTAGTTCCCCTATACCAGGGGTGTCAAACTCATTTCATGTTGCGGGCCACTTACAACTTCTATGTAGACATCGTGGGCCGGACCATTAAAATTATAGCATACTTATCTATAAATAACCAAAATATCATGTCATCCCTTTAACAAGAACATTGTTAAATTTAACTAGAAATTTATTGAACGACACTTTTACAAAACATTTCACAAACTTGACCAAACTTTAAGTAACTATAAAATCGAAAATTATAATATTGAATTTTACATGAGATTACAACATGAGACTTATAAAGAAAGACTCACATGCGATCCAAGCGGATATTTCATAAATTACATTTAATTAAAAAGATTAATCCATGTCTTTTATGCATTTTTCCACTTTCATATTATCCTGCGGGCCTGATTGAATCTCCTTGAGGGCCGTATGTTTGACACCCCTGCCCTATACAATACACATGTATCCATGTTTTTCCAATTTTGCGAATAGTTACAAGAATTTTATTAAGTCAATAATTATAGAACAATATCTTCTGAGTTTTTAGAGCTGCTATTAAAATTAGAAATAAGAAGGTCCGTTTTTTTTAGTAATAGATACTTTCAGACATTTTAAAAAAACGAAGCTCCAATCGATTGTAGCTCTTCTCTATAGAAAGTGTATCTCAAACTAAGTAATACCATACTTTGATACATAATTTGGCACAGATGTCAGTGAGGGTGTCCTGACTTACAAATTAAAAACATTTATTCCTGCCAGAATCTCCAAAAAAAAAAAAAACTAAATTTAAATATCCTAGTATTTTTTGCTCATAGTACTAAGTCTTCAAGAAGTGACAATGACACTTACAGTGTGAACGTTCTCCATTTGTTTTATAGAAGGGTAGTCCATTCCCATCAGTCATCAAGTCTGTTTGGTTATTAACATTTAAGATATTATTTTTGCTTGGAGCAACCCTTAAAATAAAATAACTTTACTCTTAAAATTAAGCCCCTTACAAATATTTACAAACTCTTCAAGTAATACCCTTGAACAATTATGAAAAACATTTTTGAACTCATCCCTTCCGGTCCTCGATACTACATATTATTAATAATAATTAATTAGAATTATAAATAATTAGATAAATAATATCCCAATAATAATTATAAATAGGAATTACATATTCATTACGTCACATTGCGAAGATAAATTGCACACTGGACAAATGTGTACATAAGTAAGGGGTTTTAAAATAATATAAAGACACTTATTTATATTACATATGTTAAGAGGTTGGTTGGTTGTCTGTTTTTTTTTTTTTGTGTTTTTTTTTCGAAATACAATTTTATGCAGCTGATTTTTGTATTTGAAGTAAAATACATATACATATATATATATTTAATTTCGTTTATATTTGCTAACATAATATATTAAAATGGATTTTTTGAATATATATATGTACATACATGAGATATTTATTTCCGGAATATTTTTCACCACTACATCCTCACCCCTGCCTTTTTTTTTAGACCTCCAGTCCAACCACCACCAGCAAAAATAAAATGCAAATAAATAATAACCCTGGACAAATTATTTGATTATTACTATTTGATGGTAAAAATCACGAATTTCCTACATTCTTTTCCATCAGTTTATAATTATTATTATACTTATTATTAGTCTTACTCCTTTCCCTCTTCTTCTTCTTCTTCTTCAAATTAGGCTCATGCCGGTGAACACAGTCAGCGCACCTATTTTAAAATATAATATGCTTCATACATTGTTTATTTCATATACATGCTGTATATTTGGCCAATGACCCGTGTCCGGTTTTTTTTTTTTTATTATTATTATTATTAAATGGATAGAAGTACGCATAATATTAAGATGCGTACTTTGTTGTAAAATAATATCTACATACATACATACATACATATCCAAGGAAGGTCATGTGGATACAACAAAAACAAGTCATAAAGATTCTCTTCTTCATGTTATATTTGCATTCTACACGATTTTTTTTTTTTTTTTTTTTTTTCATTTATATAATATAATATTTCTCTTCTTCTTCTTCTTCTTCGATACTATTCAGTTGAAAAAGAGAAGAAGAAGAAGAAGAAGGAAAAAACCTTAAAGAGTTTAAGGTTCAAGTTCATTTTATGAATATTCCTTCTTCTTCTTCTTCTTCTACTTATGAGGTGGGGGAAATGGGCCTAAGAGATTCCTAATTAGATACATACATACATACACTCAATAATGATAGTCATAATATAATAATAATGAAGAATGAATTCATTTGTAATGACATTTGCACAATATCCCAGGAGAGTGGGGAATAGGAATCGAGTCACTAAATCTTCAAAGCACTATGTATACTTTGTCAATCAAATTTAAGGGTTTTTTTTTGTATTGCACCCAGGTTTTAATTCATCGGATTAATATATATTTTTTTATGTCAAAATACAAGTGAAAATATACAAATTTAAACTTTTGATTTTTTTGAGTGCACATCAATAATTCATTTTTTAACATGAAGAATGATTGAAAATGAAAATAAACTCTAGTAAAAGCTAAAGAAAATGGTAGCTACGTACTTTTGAATATATATATATCTATGTTTTGTTCTAAACTATAGAAAATTACTCACAACAGAGTCCAAATGAGGATGATCTTTGCTCTTTGAAGCTTATCAATTTTACATTTTAGGTGATGACAATTAGAATTTATTTTTGAATTAAATTAGAAATGGACATCTTCAATTTTTTGTAAAAAAAAAAACCAAAAGAGAGCCCTTACTTTTAAAGTAACAAAACTTTTTAATTGCCCAAGGATTGTAGAGGCTGAGCCCATTGACCAAATATCAGTTAATTGAGAGCCTTTTTTTCAAGAGAAAAAAGATTGAGAAACACAGTGAAAATTGCAATACTCCACTTACACAAGTCCTTAGGTATCAGCTATCGATTTTTCTTTTCATACCTCACTTAGTAGTTGTATTCGGAACGTTGATTTATAGAATCTCGAATTAGCTCTTTTTATAAAACTCCGATCAATTCTCTAGTATTAAATGAAAGTTTGTTCTCCTGTTGTGAAGGTTTGACTCACCATATGTAGTTACCAACAGATTTGGAACCATTTCCCCCCATTTCTTTGAAGAGAAAAGGTTGCGAGATACAATAAAGATAACGACATGAATATAAAATGCAATTTCTTTTAACAAGATTTGATTTACATAAACGTATTTATAATTATCAGTAATTTCAAAAGAGGTGAAGTGCTCCTCAGAAATTTGAGAGAGGCATTTAACAAAAACGTGGATGATGTGACCAACATTCAAGTCCATCTATGAGACCCTTAGACCCCCTTTCTCAAATATATCTGTGTTGAAATTAAGAAACCATTTCATAACGTAGACATCCTGCTAAAATTATTGTTCATAATACCTATGCATATAAACATGAGCACATCAAATCACCAAACCTACAGTTATTATTATTATTATTATTGTTATACCCACTAATTTTCATTAAAATTATAGCAATAACATGTGTCACGTAATGAGCAGAACGATCTGTAACTCCATAAGGATACATAAAACCATACTAAAAAAGTGAAATGAGTCAATAACAATTCCATATTATGCCGTGTAAACATTACATACATATGTACATAGAAGGACTCCAAATATGATGGCCATATACGTATATATATATACAAGTATACATACATAAATATTTATTTCAAAAGTTAAAACATCCATTTGCAGAATAAATATATAAATAAATTAATCACATACATACAATTACGGGCTCTATCCAAAAGGCAGGACTGCAGATATCTTTGGGTCACTTCCTATGCAGTATCCTTCTTATACAAAATATAGGTACATATTAGAAGCATACTTGAATAAAGCATACTGCACACATAATATATATATGTACATATGCATATGCATACGTAGGTATTATTAAATAGGACTGGAAGTCCTTGATGGCTATAAGAATATGTATCTGCTTATAACATCTCATCTTTGAATAAAGTCTTTACACTCCATGATTGGTTATGTATGTATTCATCTATTCTACATAAATTATAAAATATTAATAAATGAATTACTTTTGCTCTAAAATATACATGTGTATCTAGTGTTGTTACACCTTTATAATATTAATTTTTTTTCTCCACCATTTTATAGGTAAGATATTTGATAATGATGAGAGGAGATAATAATGAAGGAATCATTTCACCTTGAAGAAGAGGAAGATCAGGGTAGGAGGGCAAAATCATTTTTATGACTTGATGACTTTATGGCAGTATATATATATATATATATATATATACATAATTGGGTGTACATCAAATGTCTAGAATTCAGTAGAAATATGTATATATCTTCAAATATTTACAACGCTACACTCAATAATTAATTATTAACAAACTCATAATCATAAACACTCTACAATATTTCATTTTCATCTTCACAAAAGAAACCATTCTTTTATAATGGCTCCTGGATCCTTCTTGGTAATTTTCCTTATGGACAACTTTTTTAATTAGCCCCAATCAATGTATAGATAAAAAGACTTTATACATTTATGCATATATATATATATATATATCCATGGATTTTTGACTTATTTCTTCTTCATTATTAAATGAGCTCTTTGAGGAAATTATCAATTATTCCATCAGCGTCTCACGTACTTACATGATTTGATACGTTAGTCGTTCCTCTTTGATAGAAAAACAATATTTCAAAAAAAAAGGCTCAATATTTGTAGACTCTTCTGTCAATTTGATTTATTTTTTAATGTAAATGGCTACTATGATTAATGAATCCGTTCAAATATACCCTGAAGGAAAAAGTCATTAATTTTTCAAATGGTTTTTTATTCTACTATTATTATTATTATTTTGAAGTAACAAATATTTTGCGCATAGGAGTCAAATAAACTCTTTAATACGTCATCTTTTTGTATAAATTATATAAGAAATGAGTCGATTAATTTGTCAGTTATTTCTTATTTTTTGGAAGGGACTTTTTCAATATATTCATAAATACTCCATAAATAGAACTAACTAATTTAGACGTGAAAGGCTTTTTCAATAGAATTTGAGCTTGATTTTTTTTTTTTTTTTTTGGAGTAGTAATACAAATAGCAATAATAAAAAGGGCTTATGTTTGAAAAAAAAAATAAAAAAATGTTGAGTCATTAATTTGTCTATTGAAAAAAGAATTTCTTTTTTTTTTCTTTTTTTTGTTGCATTCAAGTACTTGAAATATTTATTTTAAGAAAAGTATGTCTTGAATAAACAACAACCAATAATAAATTATATATAATGTATGTATGGTAAAGTGAGATGCTCATAAATGGGACATGAAGCCATTTTTTCACACCTATTACACATTATATATCAAATATATGGATATTTTAAATAAATGGGCTTTTGTTTTAGTGTTTTAGGGTTTATATATACATACAAACCGAGATAGTTTGTCAAATGCTTGCAAATAACATTGTCAAATAATACTATTTGAAATAGAATACAAAACAGAGGAATGAACTAAAGATTACTCTACTCAAAATATATTCGATCTATTGCACCTGCTGGCTAAGCATCAGAATATATACAGTTTATCATAGTATGTTTTGACGTAATTTAATCAAAAATAATGGATTCATTCACCATTTAAGTGAATGAACTGTTTATAAGTACGTCATAGAATTAAATAATAGATTTCAAATTTGATGAATCGATCAATTTCCTTTCTCGAGAGAAGGATTCCTTTTCTAGCTTGTATTAGTAACGTGTCTCGATTAAGAAAACCTTCTTTGATAGAGACGTGAGTCTCTATGCATTAATTTCGAAGAGTCCACTTTTACTAAATGCTACTTGAATTAAAATGAGATGAAAACATAACATTCATAGGTCAGGACTTGAAGTAATATTTATTAATTACCTTTCTTATGTATATAAAAAAACAAACATCGATAAAAGTACATCAAAACACGTCCAGGAACTAAAAATTATAATATTACTCTATGATAATATTGTCCTCATATAGACACAAAAGTGACTGTATTGTATACTCATAATTATCGAATGAATAGTAATTCAATTTGAATGTCAACCAAGGTCAAAAGAAACAGATGATCTCATTATCACAGCAGTGTCACACTCTCAACAAAGTTTACGCTGTATTTTGTTGCTATGAACATTGATTCATTGAGCTCGATCTAGCTCTTGCTATTAAGCCATGAACAATACATACATTAAGGTTATTAAATGCAGAATAATTTCATACTTAGAAATAATTGGCCAACAACTGACAAATGATTTTGAATCTTATTTTTTTTTCTGTTTTCTTTTTAAAGAAGGATTGTGATAATCCATTACGATATCAGATTATGGATCATCTTTAGATAGACTTTGAAAAATGACGTCATTGAAGTGTAAACAATGACGTATTTAGAATGGGAAGAATGGGCTCCATAAATACTTAACAAACAAACGCAAATGAATCGAAAATATTTTAATTTAATTGCTACACTTTTTTTTTACAAGGATTTGAGAAAAAAAATTATCACTAATATTCGGAAAATCAAATACCTATAACTATTTATAAACATATATAGTTATTCAAAGTGGCTTTGAATGGATTCATTATAAACAAGATTGAAGGAAATTAAAAAACTTCTTTCTTTTTTTTTTCTCTCTCTTGACTGCATGTAGTCATGTACCTATGCATGTAAGTATGTAAATAGAATAATCATGACAAGGCTATTAATTTATAATATACTTATGCAAAAAAATAAAAGGTCAAACATCGAGAGAAATGTCTGTCATTTTGATACACAAGGCATTCATTATACGCAAAGATGTATCAACGACTCCTCTCAGAACACCTTTTCTTCAATGAACTCTTATTTACCATTTAAATGATACTTTACACACTGTCAAAATGAGGGACTATAAATTACTTATTTATATTATGCCTACTGAAAGGTCTTCCATGAAGTGCTCAGATATTATCAAAAAGACTACTAGGAAAAAAATATATGCCATGTATGTATATTATAAATAATATTGTGCAATGCATTATTTCTCAAATATGAATGTTGTCCATGTCTATGATTCGAGAAATATCACATTTATATATATGAAAAGTTGCCTTTTAAACATACAGACAAATGGATTTGTCTGGAATATTCTGTTCATCCCTTTGGGGTTTTTTTATTATGAAGGATTTCTGTATAAAAAAAAATTTTTGCAAACAAAAAAAAATAATTATAGGATACACTTCTTCCTATTCTTAAGAGAGAGAGAGAGTGATGAGGACGTTTGTGACACTCTTTTATTTTTGAGCCAAAACCAAAAGAATTGTGATCAAGGGGATGGTAGGGAACATTTACTAGGGTTTCTTTTAGAAAAAATTGGGACTAGTGACAAAGTGGCCGGCAAGTTTTTTCAAACATTTACCGAACAAATGTTTGAAATTCCCTTCAACTATTATTTGAATTTAATAAGCTTCAAATGATAATGAAATGATAATCAGGGCATAATAAAATGATATCAAGGCATGTATCTGATCATTTTGTCCTACTTTATATGCCTTTTTGCTGCAGTGAAATCTGCAGCAGCTGATTTAAAATCAAACTAGTGGCGGTTGTTTCTCTTCAACTTGCAATGAACATCAATCTTATTAGTTTATTTTTCTCCCTGGTGACTGCGCTGCACTGTTTTGACTCAGTTCGGAAGAGAGAAATCTCTCTCTGCTGGAACACTAGAGACGGGGATCAAACAATCCAATTTAATCCACTTTTAGTAGATTTTTCAATGCTATTTCAAGGTGGCTAATATATTAATCTATCGACACGAAATTTTCTTATTTTAATGCAATTCAAAATGTGCTTAAAGGTATATTTTTACCAAAGAGGTTGCAAAATACTAGACATTACCAGATGTTACCAGCCAAGGACTGGTAAAACACTCACAATTACATTGTATGTCTATAATGATGTAAATCCCTAATACCCCTATATATGTATATTATTTTCTTATGTCAGCCATTAACTTGTCTTCAAAGTATGGCAAATGGCCAACTACCAATTGATTTTGAGGCTTTTTTTTTTATTTTTCTTAATGAGTAAGGAGAGGTTGAGAGAGTCCATCAGGAGGACGATGTGTGTGATCCATGAATGTTGAACTGAAATACCTCTACATACTTTGAGTAGTCAAGTCATTTCCTTTCGGAAATGGGCTCTGAGGACCAAAGATTCAAAATGTTTTATGTTTTTCACACACACAAATACTATATATATATATATATATATGTACTTCATCGTCAGAAAAGTTGGCATCCCTGTTTTTTTTTCTTTTCTTATGATATATTTTTATAATAACTACATACATATAATATTATGTATTGCCCTGTACATATATTATACATTCAATTCTATTGGATAGATGTATGTTTTTTAAAATATAAAAAAAAATGACTCGTCATCATGAGAGCATCATTGAAATGATGAGAGTGTGAATTATTATATTATTTATTAGAAATCATCATTTTGTGAATGAATTATTTTTATAGTTGTTGATCACATTTACGTATGTATTTATTATATGAGCTACTGATGTGAATTAATTCATTCTTTCTCCCTTGATTTTGTGTATTTTTTGTATATATATATATATATATTATTTTTTGTGTGAGGAAAAACAAATTCAATTTCCTGTTCATTTCCGCATTCAAATTCCATGCTTTCAAAAACATATTCATGACGTATGAAGAAAAAGAAGAATCCTTCATAGCAGGCATATTTTTTCTCCATAGAACCTCTCTTGTACATTTCTTACCCCCCAAAGAAATACTTTTAAAAAATTACTTATTAAACCAGACAAAAAGGGCAAAAATAGTTTTGCTGACATTGAATGGTCTCCATTTCAAGAGCTGATTTAAAAAAAATACATAGAAATTGTATTTGCTTTAGGAATAAATGATACTGTCGAATTTGTCTACTGCTGTTGTTCCTTATTAGAGCTCTGAGCAACATTGATTGATTGTCTACGAGTATTTAAACTCCTTTTAATTCATAGTGATGAGCTATTTGTTATATTAAATAAAGAAATGACTTGGAAAATTGGCAAATATCAGCGGATTCTCTTTCTTTTTTAAATAAAAAAAAGAAGAGGAGGAAAGGTTGCGTGATGATATATATATATATGTAGATATCCCTTGATGACGGAAGAAGGGAAATTTAGACGTATACGCAGCTCCTTCCTCATTAAAAATCCCTCTTCACAAAAAAAAAAAAAAAAAAACTCAATAAGTAAGAGATTAATTAACATACATAATTTGTAATTACAGTCTACTCATGAAATGAAACCATGTATACATATATGTACATGTCCAGGGAATAATGATATATCTACGACCTAAGCAAGCATATGCCTACATAAAGTATAAAGTATATTATCTATGCTATACATATTACATACATATCCATATGATGGATGATGACTTGTACTTATACAAACATTAATGTATGTACATACATACATATCTCAAATAAACATACATGTATCTGGATATATATATATATATATACATATATAAAAAAAACAGAATTATATTATTAATGGAAGTTTTTTGACAGTTTTATTTTAGATATAATATTGCAGAGTAATTCTTCATTGTGTAATATTTCTAGGGGAATACATATGTACATACATAAATATGTAGTTAAGTTACATAGGTAGTAAGGAACTCCTTTTTGTTGATGGTTGGTCATGGCTATCAAGGCAAGTACATACATATTATGTATAACCATATAATGACCCCTCTAATGGCTATAGGAAATGGCGAAAAATATCTTTCCAATGATTGTTATAAAATGGGTGTTTTCAGAGCTTGTTGCTATTGATTGTAGTTACTATTTTATTATTATGTATCTCTTGAGATACATACATACATACATAGAGGGTGGAGAAGAGGAGAGGAGAGGAGAGAGAAAAGGTGGAATACAAATAGCTTATTAAATAATTTTTTTTTGTTTTTTTTTTGTTTTTAATATATACCTATACATATATTATTAATGGAGGTATTGGAAAAGATGCGGAAGTGGAACATATTTATGTGGCGTAGATATTCTTAGGCAGATGATGATGATGATTATTATTATTATTACATATTAACCACTTTCAATCTGAAGAAATGAGTCTTCCAAAAAAGGAAGAAGAAGAAGAAGAAGGAGTTCAGGACGAGAGAAAACCTTAGACTTTGAAAAAAAAACCCCACTAAAATGGCGATTTGTCAACTCTTCTTCTCCCCCATCAAATGTGTTTTAAATGCACATAAATTTAGCTCAATTTACCTACTATTAAGAGCTCAGAGCAATAATATCCTAACTATTCAATGATGAGTCACTACAGAGTGGGAACGAATTGGATATATATGTATATATATATATGTAGTTTTATGTAAGATTTTGGACCATATAAAATGTTTTTTTTTATTTTTTGTTTTTGGAGGAAAAGGTTGCGAGATACAATATGAGGATCCTTAGGAGTTGTAGTGTTTTGAATATTATTATTATTATTATTAGTGATTCGTTGAGCTTGAAATAGTTGTATTTTTAGACGCTAGGGGACAATTCTCTACTTTTAAAAAAGGAAAAATGTACATACATACATACATACCAACTGATTTTAGGCCTTCTTTTTTTATTTTCTTTTATTGTTTGTTTGTTTGTTTTTTGATAGGAGGAAAGGTTTATTGCACCTAGTATGAAAAAATATTATATATTTTCTATTCAACTATGTATTTTTTTTTTTTTTTGATTATATTTATTGCTCCTTGTTAAGTGTAATAATCATTGATTTCTACAAAAAAAAAACAAAAAAAAAACCTCGAATTAGCTCTGTTACTGAAGTTGTGAAATCCTCACTACGATCAAAAATAACGAATAGTCACACACTTGAAAATAATTGACATTTTAGTTACCAACGGATTTTTGTCTTTTTTTTACTATTTATTTCGTTTTTTTTTGTTTCTTTTTGACGTAGAGAGATTGTGCATTTAATTGAATACCTTCAATTTCAATTCCCAATTTGCATATTTATTGTCTGACATTTTCCCCCAGTACCCTCGTACCTACCTAATAAGACCCCCATGTTTCAAAACACTCCTTGGAAATGTATTTATATACATATAATATATATAAAATTGAAAAGGAATTTCATTTACTGAAATTTCTTGTGAAGTAAATAAATTGTTTCAAGTCAAGGTAACTGCAGTTCTATGAGTAGAACATGTTGAAGCAAAGACTAATCGCATCGTTCTTGGGGAGGGGGATAATTTGATTTGATTTTTGTTGTTGTTGTTGTTGTTCAATTGATGAAGATGAGAGTAAAATGTTTAAATGTTTAAACAGAAATCTCTCAATCTTTCCTCAAGAAAGAAAAGGAAACAAAAAAAAAAGGTCTATAAATTGCAGTAGGATATTAAATGTAATTATTTATTTAATAGCAGCTGAACAAGGGTTAATTTGAGCTTAATCAATCCGCGTTTAGAGCACTACTTTTAATAAGGGAGGCATCATTAGTCAATAAACAAATACACAGCGTATATCTACATATATTTATACAGTGACAGCTATAAATGTGAAAAATACAAATTTTGACCCTAAGACTCGGAGCGATTAGAACTAGAAAAAGAAGCCCCTTTTTTTCCCCCCTCCAAGACTTTATTTCTATTTATTTATTTATTTGTTTTTTCAAGGAGTTGAAATGTACACACAAACAAACCATATCTGAAGGTTTTCAAGGCATTATATTATATAATGTTATTGCATCATTCTTTTTTTATTATTTACAAATGTATGTATAGCTATGTTCTATTCGAATACAAATACATAAAACTTTTAATTTTCCACTAATTGACAAAAAAATATTTTGTATTAATTTTTTTTCCCCTTTTTTATTTTGTATATATATATATAAGTACTCAAAAGACTTTGAGGGAGACAAACGGTAGCTTTTGTAACCTCAGCTATACATGTAATATGCTGTTGTTGTTCACAACCCCCTCCACCTAAAAAATAAAAATATAAATAATATCATCATAAAAATTAATTGAAATAAAATGAAGAATGAAGTAATAATGTATTAGAACGTATAATAGAACGACGCCATCAAAGCTACTCCTTCCTTCCTTCCTTAACCGACTTACTCACTCAGCAACCAACCAACCAACCAACTTAGCACAATCAAATTATTCTCTTTTACTACTCACAGACAACCATTACATAAATTTTAATTAACTTTTTTTTTCTTTCTGTTTTTTTTTTCATACATAACAATATTCTGTTCTGAAAAAAAAAAAAAAAAAGAGAAACTTTTTATTTGGAAAATAAAATATATATGTATATATATATATATATATATAAATCTCAAAGGAAAGTGAAATGACCTTGAGAGAGAGTCCAAACAGAAAATACTATCCTATAATATATATGTATATACGTAAATAAGTCACTTAAGTAGATAACCTAGGTTGGTCAAAATTCTCTTCTTTTTTATTAAAGCAAAATAAATAAAAATAAAATAACAAATTTGTTAAAAGTCATAAAATAAAAGGAGATCCCTGACATTTGAGTAAATAAGAGCACAAACTATATATATATTATAATAACAAATAAACATATGTGTTTGTTACAAATGGGGTCCTTGGGGGGTTAATCGAGGTTAGAGGAGTGTGTGTGTGTCTGTGTGAGTAGTCCCACACGTTGCTGAAATTATCATATTTTATAATATCATTCACATCCGACGTTGAGTTCGTAGTATTCGAACTAATAAATAACTTATGAACATTCATTTATTCATATATATGTGTGTATGTATGTATTTCATTCAAAACAACAGAATAATAATAATAATCATAATAATAAATACAAAAGTACGTTTCATGTCTTGGAAATTAAGTTCATACTTCCGCAGAAATAAATATAATTTATTTATTTATTTCATTACCACAAAAAAAAAAAAAAAAAAAGGTTGTAAGTTATTTCCATTGCATGTAAATGAGAAATATTTACATACAATATGTAATCATTACCCTCCCCCCCCCCTCTCCTCCTCCTCCTCAAAATGGAGGTCCCTTAGACCAAAAAATCCTCACTCTTCATTGAATGTTGTTTTGTTTTTTTTAATTTTATTATCTACAAAATAAAATTGTCAATTAAACTCATTTGAATTCTGATTTTAATTAAAACATTTGTAATAAGTCTTCATGGCTGTATATGGAGTCCCATATTTGATTATTTGGATGTTACAAAATCAATTAAATATCAACTTGGTTGATATAAGGTTTCAAATAAACTTTTGAGCCTTCCTGTGATTATTATTATTATTATCAGAGCAAAGCTGGCATAATATGCTTAGTTTATAATTTATATCTAATTGTTAAACCATTGTTTTCTAAAATTATTTATCAGATCATTTGCAGATATGATCCTTGCATTGGCCCACCTTGGTGGTGAGCTCACATTGGTCAAGTAATTAAAAACTTTAGATTATATTTTTTTATATTTTAGAAAAAATCTTTTTTTTTTAGAGAAACGTAATAATATCTATAGTAATTGGTAGCTCTGTTCAATCTTAATGGGTCATCAATACATGGGTTGGGCCTTCGTTCTTAAATAATTATGACTCCATCCCAATGATTAATAGGAATTAAGTAAAATGTATACATTTAAAGCCAAATTTGACGCTAGTCAAATCATCAAATTAGTTAGTAAAGGATACAAAATAAAGTGTAAAGTCTTAATTATTCGCATTAAATTGTGTAAAATTGGACAGAAATACAGTCAAATACAAAAATAAAATAAAAAGTCGTTGAAGAGCCCTAGTTTCAATGGTACAAACTCATTACTCATTAAACAATCCTTCATTAAAATAAAATAAAATGCTTTAAAATTCTGAATCAGACCAACATCTAACCTTATCCTTGTAGTAGAAAATTATCAAAAAATTACAAATGAAAGGAATCAAATATTTTAATTGTAATGTTATTAGAATCTTTACAAGCTGAACAATCCCCGATCTTTATGAGATTAAAAAAAAACCCAATCATTTATTCAATTTTCCTTAGCAAAAGTAGAAAAAATGAATAGTTAATTGTTTTATTTCACTACTGGAGTTATCATTTAATGGACTTTAGTTATTACAAAAAAATGACTTAATATGTATGTATTTTGAAACCAGGCAGCTTTTTTTACTGGAGCGGTTGTTGTTGCTCCTTTCCGGATCGATTTGACTCAGACTTTCATCTATTAGACAACAGATGTCGCTAGGAGTATTTTTAAACCATCCCAATATACGTCATTTTTTTTGTCAGTCATCCGGTAACAATATTCAGTTCATTGTTTGTGAAGTTAGAACCAACAACGCATTTATGTTCCTTCTTAATAATGTCGAATTTCGATCCTTTAAACTACGAGTTGCTACGAAGGACAATTGGCCGATTTGAACAGTGCTATACGCCAAAGAAGCCCATAATATTCCAATCAGCGTCACCAAGTAATTTTTCTGTATGACCGCCACATCGAAGAGGAGTGACCACGGAATTGATGGAGACGTAGGATTGGGAACTGTTGATGCATGGAGCTTACTCACCAGACTTGGCTCCATCAGATTATCACTTGTTCACATTGATGGCTCACGCATTGAAAGAACAGCTCGTACAAAAAGCCAAAAAATGGCTCGATGATTGGTTTGACGCCAAAGACGGGCAATTTATTTATTTGGGTCGGGCTCCACAAATTGCCTGAGAGATGTGAAAAATGATTCTTTAGCTATGGCTATAACTTTGAAGAGTAAATCCATTTTTTATGAATCAACGTTTGATATTGAGAAATAAAGTCTAGGTATTTCATAGGTATAGGGGAGTACCTGATATACAGTATAAAGTCTCCTCATACTCTTCCAACCTATATTGTACACACCACACAACCAAAAAAACCACCACCTAGTGAAGATCGAAGGCAAAAAGGTTATGTTATTATTACCATCTACACAATTTACACACCATGCCTATAGGTATGTATGTGTATATATGATGTGTTTGTATACATATATTATCACTTTGTTTTTTTTTTTTTTTGTTTTTTTTTGGGGGGGGGGGTTTTGTTGATGTGTGTTTTGAAGGTGAAAAATTCATTTTATTACCTTTTTTTATGAATGTACATATGTAGTAGTAGACTCTGCTATGTATTTGAGAGGGGATCTTTTAGTTCATGTCAACGTTGTTGCAACATTTCAAGTCATCTTCATCCTTTTCTTACCTCTCCTCTGGCACACTACAAACCCATGTTTTTGCACATGGGATATATATATATAAGTATATATGTATATGTACTTCTACAAGGTTGCTCTTTTAAATACAATACCTATTTATGCTGTAATAGAATGAGATTACCTTATTTATATACATATTTACTTATGGCTTCTATCCTTGAGAGAGTTCCTTGGAAGAAAATATGAGTACATAATATGTATGTATATACATGGGGATATTCATATCTACTATAATGACTCAAAGGATGGATTTTAAGCATCATTTAAATGCTTATTATTATTAGGGCACATTCAATGAGACTACAAAAACTATCCTCGATAAGTTTGCAGTAACGTATATGCTCAAATATAACAACTAGTACTTGTCATTCTCATCCAATGATGACTTCTTTTCTGACGTTTATGTATGTATGTGGGTTTACGCGCTCAAAAGGTTGTTGTAATTACACATATATGTATGTCTATTGAGATTTCAACGTCAATTAGTACTTTATTGTCAGAGAGAAACACATGTTTTTTTATGGGTAGAGTCATACTACTAAGTACATGGTTTTTTGTTGTTGTTGTTTTTTTTTAAAAAAAGCCTCAATGCCATAGATTATTTATTTATTTTGTTCCTATATACTCATTATGAGATGATGAGATGGAAGGCACACTATTATTTCATAATAGTTGGCACATATTTGTTCTCATTCTACGTACAATCCATGTACAAGGTCCGCGGAAAGTTCTTTTTAATTAATTAATTTTTAATTGACTAACGAGACTACAAACATGGAGTAGAGTACCCCGGAACTCGAGACTAATACGTTCCGGAAGAGCCTATTAGAGTTGAGTTCTGAATCAACACCACCTAGCGGATTTTGGTCAAAGCACAAACTGTATTTTGTTTATCAAAGTATATTGAGGATTCCAAAGTGCTGTTTTAGCTCGAAGGCAAAGTTTCCAGAACAATTTGCGTCAAACTACGAATATTTCGAGTACTGAGGCGGTCAATATCTGGGCATGTACTGTACTTATGATGAGGTAAAATCACTTTTTGCCAATAGTGAATAAATATACATACAATGTATAAAATAAAGTTGCCAATAAAAGCCAAGAAAGAGAGAGAGAGTCTCTACTAAGCCCATATTTGAATGTTATAGAGTACTACATGGAAGTGAACAACTCTTTTCTCGTCAACTCCAAGCATCAGCAAGAATTTGAAAAAATTGAATTTCCATCTTGTGGTTCAATACATGGAAATGGAGAGTGATTCATGAAAAAACCATTGCTAAGAATTTCTTATAAATATATTAAGGATGACTCTTGTTATTAGAAATGACCAAACCTTTCATAATTATTGATGATGGATCAGTCATCTCTCTGGCATTGAATTCAAATCAAGGGCAAATCAAACCCTGTATCATGTGCACGTCTTTCAAGATCCGGATCTTGAACTCAGGGATCTTTCCTTATATTTACTATACTTTATATTTTCATCCCATTCATTTGTCTTGAAGTAACGGCCTCCTATCTGCATGGATATAGAACCCATTCCACATTCCTTAATTAAACCTTATTTTCGTATCCTGATTGAGTAATCCATACTCATTTGAATCAAAAAGGATCACTCAAATCACTAGGAGAAGTGTTGGATCTCACTGAATAATATTTATTATATAAAAAACTTGCTCAAAAGAAGTTTGCCATTAAAATATATTAGTGCTTCACGGAGTAGAAACCTTCTACATTTATAATTGCAATTGGTATTTTGGGAAAATATCTTAATTATATTCTAATTTTATTTTGAATTTCGTACAAAATCCACAGAATATACAAATAGGCGAGAATATTAAAACTCATCTTTTGAAATAAAGATGTTCTCTTTCTCTCTCTCAAAAAAAAAGGCAAGAGTACCAATTATTTTTGCTCTTCTAATAAATATATATATATATATATATATAGGATTTAATACTAAAATAAACCCAAAAACTTCTTTATAAATATAATTTTGTCAAAAAAAAGAAGTTACAAAGTATGTGATTTGAAGAATGGGGGTGAAATCATGAGCATAATTCAACTTTTAGTTTGACTATAAGCATATGGATGTACTCAAAAAAAAAATTAGGTAAAAATAGGAGATGGTTTTTTTTTTTTTTTTTTTTTTTTTGTCGTTTAAAAACAGGTAGAAATTAGAGTCACTTGAACCGTTAGAAAATGAATACTTTGTACATTCTTTTGATTTTTTTGCTTGTTTTTTCTTCCCCCCCCCCTCCTCCGCCCCATTTCCTAAGACCCTATAATTAAGGATATTTGTGAGGGGGGTCCATAGAAACAAAAAATCTATCTTTTTTAATAATACCTCACCCTAGATTATAATCATATAAATCATTGATTCATATCAAACGTATTTTTAATGGTTATTATAATAATATATGGAATTTTAAATGATTTATAAAATGAGGAGGTTTTTTTTTATTTTGTACTATTATGAAAAATGACTTCACTCAAAAATAATTCCTTTAAAATGAACACATCACATATATCTAATGAAATAAGGGGAAACTGAGTGTTGTAAAGGCATCGTTTATTTAGGGGAAAGAAAAAATTAAGTGACGTTAGGGATTATGTATGTACATATTGACTAGCCTGGAGCTGCTTTTTTTTTGTTTTTTGTGAAAGTAAGAGGAAAGAAAGACTTCTCCCCCCCCCCCTAAAAAAAAAAAATAAGTATATACCTTTTATAAGTATGTTATTTATAAATGAACAAATTATCTTAGGCATGAGCTCACATGTATTGTGTATGGAATTAGAAGGATTTTTTGTACAATATTGTTTTTAAATTTAATTCCATGGTACTGAGAGTCATTTGTTTTGCAGAACGAGGGGTCAGGCCATTGATTTTTTAGCTGTTGTTATTATTATTATTATTATTATAATAGATGCCTCTTAGATTTGTGAAATATACGATATTTACATATAGTTTTTCCAACATATATATAAGATGTTTTTTCTTGATGAATATCAAGTGATGAGACCCTTCCTTAAATTTTTGTAAAGATTTTGAAGTCAAAAATAATAATAAAAAGAAGAAGAAGAAGAAGAAGGAAAATAACAAGAAAAAAAGGTATTGGAGGTAAAAATGGACAAACATGTGTATGTTTTGACAGAAGGACGGAAGAAAAATGTATCCTCAACCGAACAAACGAAGTAGATAGATATTATGTTCTTGATAAGAAAAAATCTGAAAAATCATTCCGTCTAGGTGAACACATACATATTTCTTAGGAAAATAATAGTACCGTCCCTATTTTCCTTTGTGATGTGAACTTGAGGTTCATTTGTCAATTATTTCATTTTATTATGTATGAGGCACTTTCATATACATCTGTATGACTGATTATAAGGCAGATATTTTTTTTTAAAAAATCCCCTAAAAAAACTATAACTTAAAGTAAATTAGAATTCATTTCAATCTCATGAGACTGTAGAATATTTGTATGTGTTATAAGTATGTTCATCCATTTGGCAAATGAATGAAAAATACTCGACTCATAAATTATTTATTTATGTCTGAGTATTTTTTTAAGGTTTTATGTATATATATATATACAACAGTTCATTGTAAATTGCATTTTATCAATCGGTACGAGAGAGCCAAATAATTTTGATTGAAAATAAATTTGTATAAATATACTGACTAACTATTACTATTTTTAATTAAAAAGAAGTTTTTGCATTTGTAAAAAAAAAAAAAAATGGCATGTCAAGGTTCTTTAACCTTTCTTTCAAACTATGCTTATATCTAGTAGATATTAGCAACAGGCCTTTTAAACAACATTTCCGTTTCATGTTGTTTGAAAAAGGAATAAAAGTATTGAAAAAGTTATGGAAAAAAGGAGAAAAAAAAATATTTTCTTTTTCATAGGAACAGAGTCAAAGGATTATTTCAGTTCTATTCGATTCAACTTTTTTTTTTTTTTCATACAAAAAAAAGGCCTTTAGCATATTATATATATATATATAAAAGAATATTCTATATTTTATTTGTTATGTTACTATTCAACCTTGATGCACTACTGCCTAGAGCGGAATTTGGCTTTAATTGTAAGCCTTTTTTAAATACTATTTATTTACCAGGATATTTCATGATTTTATATATTAACAACTTTTAATTTTTATTAATAATAATAATATTATTGGAGTCCAAAATAGGGTAATTGACAAATGTCTAGCATACAAATTAAAAGGAATTAGTTGAAAAGAAAGGATTTTTTTATACATATAAATGACTCCATTTTGGAGAGGAGGAAAATATTATATACATATATTTACAAGAAAATGTTTCTATTGTTTGTTTTTCACACTTTAAAAAGCTATTACAAAAATAAGTGGATTTTTATTTATTAAAAATTCTGTCGTCAATATTTTGTGTAGTAATTTTGAATTACATAATTGGAAATTCAGGAAACTGCGCCTTATGAATGTATGTATATGGTTTGAATCATGTAAAAAAACAAAAAAAAAACAATCAAATGTAACGATATACAAAGGTATGTGAGTAGTCTACGTCATTGGAGGCACTCGCAATCAAAACTATGTATTTTGCAATCCCTTTAGACAAACAATCATAGTGTATATACATTAAAAAAAATCCATAGAATTTCCAGGGGGGACTCTCTTTCATTTCCCTTTTGTCTTAAATTCAATTTAAAAGCTAATATAATGACTTTGAAAAAAAATCAAAAAAAAAAAAATCAAATCTTGTATTGTTTGACGTATTTAAATGTCAAAAGGGATCAGAGTCCCATCCGCGCCATCTAGGCATTTCCGCATGAATTCCTAGATAGATGGATAGATTGACCAACAAATGACAAATGATAGTTGACTCTCAAAACTCTATTTGACAACAAAATACAAAAAATAATATATACAAAAAAAGTTTGTCAGACGTTTTAAGGTCGTAGATACATAAATGTTCTTTTATACTTTTTTTTTTAATCAGTTATTTAGTTACATATTATATGTACATGTATTTGCATGAAAATATTGCACGATGTGCCACAATATAGGTAGATATTTACATATCTACATTCCTAGTAGGTCAAGGTGTTTTAAGAGTGTCTCATTAATTATTATTATCCTTAATTACGACTCAATTATCAATGTCATCATACACAATGCATACCTATTGTATCATTATTTGCTTTGTATATATATATATGTATATATATATTTAGGTATATTCTCCATTACTTAGAAGTTGCAAACTATCAAACCTTATATGTACGTATCAAAATAATATTGAAAAGAGTCATCATTTGAAGGAAGTACCGGGATGATTCTGCAAGATCTTTTAAGGATTTTTTTCTTTTTTACTCATTTTTAGATCCCTGCTTCCATTAGAAGTGTATAGCTATTATACATAATTAAGGGTTCAAATAGATGGTTTTTTTTCGAAACCATGTATGTATATGGCACAGTTCATTTATAAATGGAACATTATATTACATAGAAAATATAAAGGTATTTATGATGTACAACCAAGGAATTATGAATGGATCAAAGGATTGAAGGACTTGGGGAGGAAGCCAAAGGAACGAATGGAAGAAGGCTATCTGCATTTCCTATGCGGCACGAGCATGATTGATGGCTGTTTAGTAGAGTATAATTGATGTACATACTTTCTAAAATGGATTAAATGTCATTGTGCTGTATGTAATGGCGGATATTTAGAGTAGAAAGTGGACTAGACATTTTACAATTGTGGTCTTTATTCTCTTTCTCTCTCTCTTTCTTTCTCTCTCTGCTAACAAAATCAGCATTTTAAATCCTTGTAGGTCTCTCTTTTTTTCTTTACGATTCGTAAAACATGCACACGTTACATATATTATATACGGAAGTGTTTACTCTGTATGTACACACTTTAATCGTTCTAGAAGCAATATTTCAAATAATAATAATAATAATAATTATGAATTGATTAATAGAACATGGATTGTTCTTAATTGACGTAATAGTCATTTATTCCCCTGGGAAAAAAAATCAACATATTTTTAATTATTCACATATTACATACTTAGGTAGACATGTTTGTAAAAGGTAATTAAGAGACGTACTATTACATATATATATATATATGTAAATTATACAAAACAACAATTTAACAACAAGTCAAGGGTTGTAATTTTTTTTTTTTTTTTTAAATTATGTTTAAAAGGGAATATGTTTATTTGGCAAATTAATAATTAATTATTACTATTGAATGGTTCAATTAGAGTTTGATTATTTGATGTATTTCCTTGATCATTTAACTAACACGGGCCTATACATATACTCTGGGGTTGTTGTTTTTTTGTTTTTGTCCTTTTGATAGCAGACGTTAATTTCATGTCCTCCGCTTTATGTAAACGTTGATTGGTGAAGCTTTAATTAGTTTTTTCCAATTAAACTGCGAATAATTCCCTACGATCATTCAATAATAAATAATAGTTCAATAATAATAATAATAATAAGGACTAGATATATTGACAAGCTACCAACTGAAATTGGGAGGAGAGTTGTATCTCTCTAAATCATATGACTAACCTTATTGTATCTGAGAACTTTTTCCCCAAAAAGAATGAAGAAGAAAAGGCCCAAAATCAGTTGGTAACTCTGGTCCATTCTTCTTTATTATCAACTGTGGAATTATTATTATTCTTCATTTCATAGCAAGAACAATAACATTTTACAGCTTAATAACAAGTCCTAATTCGACAATATATAAACCAATCAACGCTCATAATAACTAGAAGAGAAGTAGAAAAATCATCTACAACAAAATCCACTCAACACTTTGTTGTTGTTGGTGGTGAGATAGCGCCGTTTTAGATATATGTACATAGACGAGGAAAAGAGGGGTGATATACATATATGTATATACTACAATAGAGGTCACATCGTGATATGGGCACATATTATTATTATTATTATCAGAAGTGTATCTCCAAGGCATCAACATCTCACCCATGTATTTTTTTGTCAGCTGTTGATTTTTCATGAGTTCATACTTGAAAGTACTCTTAGCCCTCTTTGGTTGATTGCAGATTAGCTGTTGTTGTTTTTGTTGTTGTTGTTGTTGAGCCCTAAGCAACTGTCTACCATTAAATGATACAAAAAAAAGTTCCATAAGTGGACATAATTTTGGGGCATTTTCTATCTTTAGAGGGGGGGGGGGTGAAAGGTTGAGAGAGTCAATTAAAATAAATTTGTAAAAAAGTATCCAAATATAAAAATAATTTATTCTCAAATTACATGAACAGAATTGACCATAAGTAGGATGGGGAGGGGGGAAAAAAGAAGAAGTCTATATTTAGACCAAGGCCCGTCTATGTATAAGTATGCGGATATTTATAAAAGTATGGATTTTTACTCATTAAGCACACCTTATTTTTTTTTTCAAAAAAAAAAAAGTATTGAAGCTGTTGTTCATCTCAAGGTTTATGGTCTATGATTATTATTGTTATTATTATTAGTATTAAGAGGACATTTTGCCAAAATCATTTAAGAAAAATATCATTTCTTTTTTTGCCAGAAAACCCTTCCGTATAATATAATTGTACGTATAAACATATGTAAGTATCATATTGTTACTGAATAGAACGCAGCAGACAAAGTCTGTAGATTCATTTCTTCTTTAGTTGTGGTCATAAGGGAAACTTTCTTATATTATGATTAGAGTTAGAGTAAAATGTCTTTAAAAACTTAATGAATAGAGAGTGGTCTTAAAAGTTTTCTAAGGCGCTATAGTCACCTGTAATTACACTCACAAAAAAAAAAAAAAAAGAATTTCTCAACATTTTTGTATCTATTTAACTATTCTACCTTTGTAGATAGTTAAAGAGAGAAAAGGAATCACACACACACACAAAAAAACATTTTCTAACTAAAAAGTTATAAATAAAGTTATAAACTTGACTCTAAAGTGTTGAGTCGATTTTTGAATTAGAATTAGAGTTTTGAATTATTATTTTATGAGCCATAGCTTCTTCCTAATTACCTTGTCTTACATTAATAATTAATTAATTAATTAAAATACTTTTTAGTATTTCATATCATCACTAAATCATTATTAATTAATAAATAGTTACTTGATTCTTCTTTGAAATCGAATTACTAATTTATTAAATATTGAGTCTATTTTCCCTGACATCTTGTACCTGCCAATGGAAGTATCATTGATAATTAATTATTATTAATTCATTCATTCATTTGACTTATCCTTATCAAAAACTGGGAATGACTATAATTTCAAAATGAAGAAATCTTCGCGGATTAGAAAGACATTGATTCAATCATATACAATTATCTAGAGCAGGAATGGGCAAACTTTTTGACTTGCGGGCCACTATGGGTTATAAAATAAAGCGTTGTTTTTTTAGTGTGCAAGCTCAGCGGGCCGGATTAAATTGTCTAAAGGGCTGTATAAGGCCCGCGGGCCTTAGTTTGCCCATGTCTGATCTAGAGTTACAAAAGGGCTTTAGAGAAATAAATTTAAAAAAACAAAAAAAACAGGTGAAACACACGGTGGAGATTCGTAGCCCAGACTCACTTAAAAGGATAACAACTAACAAAAGTAACATATACAAATAATTAAAAGGAATTCAGAAGGTAAAAGAATTTGAGTGAATTAAGTGGTGCAGGATCTGTAGTATTTCATTTTCAAATAAATCGGCGGCAACTTATTTCCTTGTTTCCTTTTCTAATATAACATAATATATGAAGTGAAGCCTTAACAACATATTATCCACTTTACTCAATTTTATACTTGAGTCTCTACAAACCCCAATAGCAATAATTCACCTAATTAAAGGAAGAAACTATAGCTCAATTTCAAACTGAGTACTGATACTAATTATTAAAGAATGTAGCTATTGACTTGTATAAAATATACATACAACAATGATATTTCTCAACATACAAATTACTTGAACAAATTCCCCTTGTTTGACGAAACGGCAATCTACAAAGTGCATAATATACTGTAGATCGGTTTGAATGTTTTTGAAACACGCTCAAGGAGCAACAAACTACAAACCATTATGTAGAGGGAATTACTATTCATACATAAATCCAATTTGTAATCATATTTTGCTTAATTTTGCAGAATAAATTAGATATATTACTTAAAAAGTTACTTCCTTTTCTGCAATTGTATATATATGTATACATTAAAATTGGCATATGTATCATTATTCCTGCACGATATTGTATTAACCTCTATTCTAGGATATATATATATATATATATATATCTACGTATGTAAGTATGTATATAACCCATTGTATCTATATATATAAGCACATAGGCCTCATAATAATACATAGAAATAAGTAAATAAATAGATGAGATTCAGGTCTACATATATGTACAGGGTATTCCAAAAGTAACCGAACCGCAAACTTTAATAAAAATTGTACATCAAAAACAACAAATTTAATAGGTATATTTAGTGTTTACAAATGTTTAAAATGTCAATTTACAACAACCACATGTCATTTCTTCTTTTATGTCAATTTACAACAACCACATGTCATTTCTTCTTTTATGTCAATTTACAACAACCACATGTCATTTCTTCTTTTATGTCATTTTACGTTACCCCCTGTATGGTTTTAGACCTATGTCATGCAAGATACGGTGGAGTGAGGTTTGAGAAATGTTCAGCTCCTTCGATGCCTGGCAAATAGATTTTTTAGGAGAATGAAGAAATACAGCTGCCACTATATCCTTGTTTTCAGGTAAACAGGCTGGTTTTTTTGGACGACCTTCTTTAGGAGCATTTAACACATTTTTCCAGTTACTTCAAATTTGGATACAAGATTGAACATTGTGAACTTACTCGGTAGGAGTGTTCTGAAATTTGCTTCCCATCTTTCTTCAACATGCTTGTAGCTAGTCCTTGAAAAGTAATTCTTAATAATAACAAAGATACGTTCGTTTAAATCTAAAGTCCTTTCCTGCATTTTCAAGAATGAAATTGTTGTAAATTGACATTTTGAACATTTGTAAATACTAAATATACCTATTAAATTTGTTGTTTTTGATGTACAATTTTTATTTAAGTTGGCGGTTCGGTTACTTTTGGAGCACACTGTATATGTATATATATATATGTAATTTCATGACTCTTCACTCAAAAAATGAATTATGATGGGTTGTTTAATCATTTTTTCTCTTTTCCGAGAGTTGTTAATTAATTTAATGGTTCAGGAAAAAAAAATAAAGAAAAAATAAGTAATTGAAATTACCTTGGATAAATATACCCCCATGTCTGTGTTATTATTATGATACAGAATTAGTTGTGTTTTTTTTTTCATTATAATATTAGTTAATGATGATAATTATAATGGTGGTTGTTGTTGTTGAAATTGTTGGAGAACTAATTTAATTATTATTATTATTATCATTGGATTTGATTTTTTTTTTGTAGAAAAAATCCTCGTTAGGATCCGTCTAGACGCCCTAAAAATGTTTGACATTTGAGCAGAATTTTAATTTGCTTATATCTCTGTGTATTTTATTATTATTATTATTATTATACCTTGTCATTAAGTCCTGGGGGGAGGGGAGGGGGGTTCATGACATGCTATGTGCGTCCTATACAGGCAGTTACTATAATTTTTTAAATTGTGAGACACTTTTTGTTTTCGATATGGAGGATCTGTATATTTTAATGGACTACAAAATGATATTAAGATATTGTTCATCAAGAGGCAGATAATATTTATCTTGCCATATAAGAATAATGAATGAGTGTTTTTTGTATCGAGTAAGCTTTGAAATTATATTCACTATACATCGCAATAAAATGGTGTTTGAGTCATGCTCCTTCTAAAAGAGTAGTTGGTGAAAGACAAATAATCAAATGTCAAGGGTTATGAGTAGAGATTGACATTTTGTTGAGGTGAGAAAGGGTGTCCGTATTTACTATCTGGTGCCCCTGCATTGTATCTGCTGATTGTTATTTGACAGTATTAAATAATAAACAATAGTAGTAAGTTCTTAAGAATATAAAGAAGATGAATTCAAATTGATGATCAAGGTAGTGGGGTACCTCCGGATATATTTCCTTCCTTCCTTTAACTTAACACCATCTTAATGCCCATGTCTAGTATTCAGTTTTCATTGGCTACGTACTTACAATTAAGAATAAATAGTGAACACCAATCCTCATAGGGATCCTTCCAATTGTTGTCTGCTTTCGGATACAAAATGCATATTTATTATTATCTATAATAATACATATATTCGTCAAAAGTTACATTCTCATATATGTAATATTTTTGGACGTATTGTTTTAAAAACATTCTTGAATATCAGGCAATTTTAAGATTAGGAGACTGATCAGAGTGCAAAAAATATTCGCTAAATAGGGTTACTTATCATCAAATAGCTGTGAAATTGTTTATTATTATTTTAATGAGTCAATTATTCTTGCTCTCCGTGTCCTTTTCAGAGACGGATTGATTAAGTTTTATTGTATTTTTTTTTATTTTAAAAAGGATTGTCTTCGAACAAATTTGTCTGAGGATTCCTTAAAGGAAATCAATTTTATCATCAAATCTTTTGTGAGATTTATATTTTTATTATTAAAAAATTACTTTTTGATTACTATGAAGGAGTAATAAGATATTCTTTTTTTTTTAAGGCAGGGAGAAGCAGGTAAATTGAAGAAGGTACATCATTAGTTAAAGGTAGAGAATTAGTCGAAACACATACTTACATTCATGGAAGAAGAAATAAAAAAACTAATTTGTATTTTTCTCATTAAGAGCTATTAAAATATACATATATCTGTTTTTAAAAAGTTTCTCTTGTATAAAATATATGTACATATATATATTACATCGAGTGTCTCATTTTTGGGGTTAAGTTTATTATTATTGTTATTATTATTATTTGTACAAAGGCATCAAGAAAATTTTCAGATCCTTTATTGCCATTTTTGGCAGTGTGCACACACTTTAAAGATAATAAAAGTTACATTTAAAAAAAAAAAAGTTAAAACTGTACATTTTCGAACGTTTTGCTCCATTCTACATTATAAACTAGTGGACAATTATAATTGATGTCATATTGTTTTAAAGCTCTTTCTTCGTAGACTACAACCGATAAGCACCAATAATCTTTTTCAAACTATAAGATGTTTGAGAAGCGTTTAGAATATATATTGCTTCAAATTAGGGAGTAATATAGCTACTACATTTTGGCCGAGAGCCACTCTCGAACATTCTAAATTGTTTAAGACAAAATGTGCTTTAATTACTATTTTTGACAGATTAAAATCCAATGCAATAATAAGGTTATATATAGTATAAGGCCCATAGCTTTAAAAGCAGAACAGTACAAAATGTCTCATAAAATAGCCTTAAGGGACTTGAAATTTTAAAGACAGTGTTTTCTGTCTTGCCTGCCCGTATATATATATATATATATATTCATAATAAACCTATTAATTATATAATTAATGGAGCCAATTTCATTCCAGTTCCTACGTCTCAGAGTATTTAAAGTAAAGTTAAAACCAATAAAGAATATTTAGGAATATAACTTCTCCATTGAGATAAATCAAATAATTACGTATCAAATATATTACTATACATTTAACATTTTAATACTCGTGTTGTTAATGTGTTTATGAAGGAATAGAAAGTAACTTAAAGGTGGTATTTGGTTCAGCTACAAATAACCCCCTGGCAATATTACAAATATTGAGTATAGAGATAATACTTGGTTATTTATGGTTTTTGATTAGAAATCCATGGTTATATAAATACATAATATGAGGGATAATAATAATTTAAGATAAGAGATAGAGGGGAGAAAAAAATAGTACATATCTATGAAAAGTTCCCCAAACAGATGGAATCATTTCTTGTCTTTTTAAGGGTTACATAATTAGGATCTTTTGTTATGTAATTTTAATAGAACTATGTTTTTAAAATGTCATTTTAGTTCGTTCGTGAAAGAGAGGAGAACGATTAAAGACTGTGTAGAATTCAAACCCTTACTCGTTGATATCAAGTATCTACATACATAATTTGGCATTGAGTTATTTATACATGAATAGTAGTAGAAATATCCTGGTTTAGTTTTCAAATCATAGCAACGGTTTAATTTACGTTGACGAGTTTAATTTGTATTATATTACAAAATGAACTTTTGGAGAGAGAAAAAAAAAACCAATTAATTGATGTTTTTAGCTAAAGCAAATAAAATGTACAAATTTAAAAAAAAAAAAGAAACAGAGCTATAAATTGGTAGAATTAACTATAATGAAGGGTGAATTCAATTGTTATGAAGAGGCTTTGCCACGGAGTATGAACGGGTTACAAACTGTAACCCTTGCTTTTCATATTTTAGCTCATAACGTGTCACCCCCCACAACTAAAAAAATGTTCTCTGTATTTTGTGGTCAACTGTTGATTATTCTACATACTTATCTACCCTTTATTAGGACATTATTCTGAACATTGATTTTGGTTTGAATTAGCTGTTGTTCAATTGTGATCAAATATATATTATTAACTATTTACTAAATAGGTAAAAAATTTTATAGATTTGGCAATTTGGCTAACAGCTAATCACTGATTTGTATCTTTTGTATTTCTGTTTCTTTTTGTAATAAAGGTTATGAGTAGGAATGTAAATAATATGCAAATCGGGCTTGTAATAAAAAAAGAAAGAGAAAATCAACCTGGTAACACTGACAATTGGATGAATATTGAGAGGGAAGCAGCTTGAGCTGTCATGACGTTTTACTGAGCTACAAGCTGCTATTCTCCATTATATATACAACAATAAGTAATAACATAGATGAGAGGCAGAAAATTAACTGAAATTAATGTCAGGAAATTATATATTTTTAACTAATTATAATTAGTTATACGAGGACTTGAGCCCTTTTTGCTTACACTTTATTTGCTTTATTAAACTTAACGCATGTATTCCTTCATGCGACATCTTTACTATCAGGTAGATGTTCTCCCCTCAGTAGTAATAAAGGAAAAATGATAACAGCTTTGGAAAACAAAAAGACCTGTTTGAAGAGCCAACTCCACTTTTTTATCACATGCCCGAATTGCATATGATTTACATTCCTAGTTATGAGATACACAAAGGCTAACAATGTGATCAAAAAGCAACTTTATAGAAGTCAAAACATGAAAAAGTCTTCGTCTTTTAACTTTGTTCTACAAGAAGTTTTTATACTGAGCATCGAGGACATAGTCAGATATGTAAAGATGTATTCACTCAATAAGGAGATGTACATTGATGTACCGCCCCTTGAAGTAATAATTACGATGTATTATTTAATTAGGATAATTATAATTTGAATAAAACTTAAAAGAGACACCTTCCTACTTGACCCATAATTACCCCCAAGTACATAGGCACGTACACACTACATTGGTTGAGTGAATATAAACTGTAAGTTTATATTTTTAAGTGAAATTAATTGCAAGAGAAAGTTGAGGGTATGTTTTGAAGGTGCGGCCAAGGGAATTCAAATTATTATTATTATTATTAAACTAATATATGTATTAAAGAAAATAAATTTACAAACATCTGACGCGAATTAGTTAATTAGATTCCTTGAGATCCCTTCATGCAAAAGGAGGTAATTGGTCTAGCATATGTATGCAAATGTCGACTATATGTACATAATGAACATAGGACTACTCCCATAGTGAGTGAGTGAGAAGAAGAAGAAGAAGAAGGGTATATGTCATGCAGACAACAACAAATAATAATAAACATTTGTACATCTGGGATGGGATTTAAAAAAAAAAAAAAAAAAAACGTTGAATTCTACAAATGATTCTACTTCTTCACGCCTCCAGGAGAATTCCTCTTCATATGATTGAATCTATATTGAAATATTTCATAAACAAAAGAAATATGTATTTTTTTTATATACATATATATATATTGTATTCAAATCATATATCTCTTAAGACCTCTATTGTATGTAGTGTGCCTTGTACATATAATAGACAAATAAATCCATGTGGGAAGTTGAGCTCAAGTTTACCATATGGCAGCCGAGTGTATGTACATATAAAAATGAATATATTTTTATTCTAATGTTTTTAAACTTTGTATGTTTTGAATCGCTTAGACAAAAATAAATAGAGTGGGACCATGGACAAATTGGCGGACAAATAACAAAAAATAAAAATATGATTTTCATGTAACATGATAATCATTAAGCTATCAACATACTGTGTATATAAAAATAAACTTCTAATAAAGCAAATTATAGCAGCTATTGCTGCAAAGATAGCGCTTATTTTAGCATTCCTGTTAGGCCGGGAATTAGCCAAATAGTCCATAGGTCTTGCCGTTCATGTTATGCATTTAAACAACAATCTTTCATTATTTCTTTATATGTTTCAGGATCATATCCAAGAGGTTATGAATAAATGGGATAGTATAGATGACGAAATATGGGCCAAGATCATCGTATTAGAAAGGAACCGTCGCGTAGCCAAAGCCTATGCTCGAGCTCCTGTAATCACGATTAATGGCTCAAACGATGGATTCGATGGTTTTCGAATAGGTGTTGGAGGATTCGAAAACCCAATGAGGGATCCAAATACGGAAAATACCATCAGGCACATTGGAAATGTAAGTTGTTTTTTTAATCTATTCAACTATTGAAAGGGAGTATTTTTCAAACAGAGGATGAGGGCCCCAATCTATATAGATTGTTTCTCTTCATCTAACTAAGCAGAGTAACTCAAAATCCCTGATGAATGAAATTGCTATTTTATAAAATTATAAGTCAATTTCATATAAAGTTTATAAAAACGAAAAATTATAATTTTTGCTACTTAAAAGTTTTTCAATAATTAATTGTCAAATCATCCAAGAGAGGTTAATTGTGATACCTTATTTTTGCTAATTAACAATCATTATTGAAATTACTGTAAATAGATTAGTGTAAGATAATTTTACTGATTCATTGATAATGATTAAATAATAGCCTTTGTTTACTTTAAATGCAAAAATGATGGGGGAAAAAAACCATTCATTTAAAAGTTACACTCATTTTCAAAGAGAGTAGAATCTTAAATTCCGAGCAACTTTTCACTCTTAACACTTACTTTACATCAAAATCAGCGAACAGCAAAGTATATGCACAAGTATACGGTATTAAATAGGATTAAAAAATTTGCTGCCATAAAGATTATAAATGCAGGAAATGATTGATTTTGAAGTCAAGTGCTTGAAATTAAATGCTATTTGGAATAATAATATTTACTTTATTTTCTAAATCTTTTCATTTAAACATCACATTACAAATTTAACAAATATAGACATATGAACATAAAATTTAGAGAATAAAAATTTGCACTCTTACTGTTATCATGACTTTGTTCAAGTCATGATTATATGAGTTTATATGTTGAGAGTACAAGAAATATGATTATAACCAATTGTTATTATTAGGAAGGATATTTTAGCATTTTTAATATTATATTTGGAGCCGAGTTCCCTCTGGTGTTCCTACACCTTTGATTTATGCATTTTGAGTATTTAATTATTATTAAATGATGGCAACTGAGGACTGATAATTAATTAATTATAAAAAGGCATCCACTTATTTTATAATTATTATGATTATTCTCCATTATATATACGAATTAGAGTATCCATTTTATCCAATAGAATGTATCGATCAAATTCTTTTCGTCTGAGGAAAGTTTTGAGTAAGATCGATTGGATAATTCATTTTTAAAAGAAATCCTTGCACAAGGTTTTTTTTTAAAAGAATAACTTATATACTTGAAGTATTGTTTGAAAAATGTACTAACTAATACATCAAATCATAGAGAAAAACAACATATACAATCATATGTAATTAAAGTCTTCCTTTAAGAATTGTTCATCAAGCCATACAAAGATGATTACTCACCCTCTATCTCTGCTTTATTTCACAGGGTATCAAACTCAAAATGGATGATATAGGGAATATTTTAATCAAAAGACTGTCAAAAGGAGGAGTTAAAGTGAAGAATACGACAGAGGAGAACGCAGTTAGTAATGATATCCTTAAATTACCTGGAAGTCTTCTCGAACTAGACAAGCCCTTCAAAGTAAGGAGCTACATATTTATAAATCATGTATTAATTAACAATCTTCTTCAATTTTTTTTTTTTTTTTTTTTTTTCATCATCACCACAGGTCTTTGACATGAAAAAGTTTCAACAGAATATAAATAGAGAAATGAAGAGAGCCTATCCGGATAGACGCAAATTAGAGTCTCAATGTATAAGCGCAGTAGCATTTGGACATGCTGACACAGAGATTTTAGATTCACCTATATGGATACTAGTAATTAATGTTGTTGCAATTGAGATGTTGAAATCTAAAATGCCGCCACGTAAGGGTTTTTTATTTTTTTTAATGTATGTACTTTTGTTAGAAAATATCATTGATTGAAATTATAGGGAATATGTTTAGTACTCCAGTCTCAATGACTTTTATATGACGTACTTCTATGGCTCCTTAACAAATATAGGATTATAACAGTTCTTTGACTCGTAAATTAGTAGTAAATGAAACATAGAATTAATTAATAAATCAAAATGAAATGATAACATGACTGTAACATCACCTATGCAATTAAAATAGCCTATGTTATTAAAATAATAATTAAATAAAATGTGGATATGCGTACAAATTGCAACTTGTACAATCTGTTTATACAAGTTAAATATTGTACACAGCATTATACATAAACAAAAAAAACAAAATGTATTTTTTAGTGTAACCAATCTTCGTTGTATTCATTTTTAGAGAGGTTCTTTTTCCCTATTTATTATATGGTATCTCTGTATTTTATCAGCTAATTGTCATTTGACAATATTAAATCATCCTTAATAATTGATATAATTTGAGAGGACTGAAACAAAGGAGCTATCTTTGCTGAATAGCATCAATATAGACAGTCGCTTAATTGCAAAATTTAGTTAAATTGAACAATATTAAGAGGTTTTTTACAGAGGAATTACTTTCTATTTCTGAAAATCAACACCAAATGAAACTTCCTTACGATGCGTTTCAAAGTCATTTAAAAGATATTCAAATGTTGTTTTTTTTTTCAAGTAATTTGAAGTAAATGGGCTAAAGAACCCTTATCTCATGTTAGTATTTTGATAAATCGACATTGGTAGTATTTGAATTTGTAGGCTTAGAGAATCATATTATTGTAGAAATTATATAAGTTAATATTTCCGATTGTTTTGGAGAATAAACCTCCTCTAAATCTTTTTCCATGGGAATTGCAGAGTATCTTTTTTATAGACAACCACAATTTTTTACATAACAAAAACAAACAAACAATACAATCAAGCCACTTTATTATAAGTACATATATTCATCATCGATCCCTCTTCACATAATTCATAGCAATTTAATTTAATTTAATTCATTCAAATAGTTGGACCTCCATCACCCCGCATTCGTCATCACACAATGGAAAATGGGATGCATTCACGTCCATTTGGCTCGGGATCTAGCGATGAGGATCCTTATAGTGTAGCAGGAAGTGGATCCAGTGGTTCAAGTGGTCCAGGTAATCACATTATCAATAGAGGATACTTGGGTGGAAGATCACGCTCAAGGGAAAAACCACCAAAATTACCTCCAAGAGATACTATTTATGGTGGTAGTAGTAGTATTTGGGCGAAGCCTGAGCAGCCCCAAGTCGTCGCATCCCCCAAAATAAAAGAAAAGAGTCAAGGAGGTAGATTTGATGATAGTCTTTAATATACTTATATAATTTAATTTTATGAGGATCTAACTTATTTTCCTTTCTACATATTAGATGATCCCTACTATAGTGGTCTGAGGGCTCGAATTCCTAATTTTGTAAAGTCTCGTAAAAAGAAAGCCAATCAAACAGCAAGTAACAGCAAGGAGCCATCATCTACTTCCATGGTTCTATCAAGTTCCTCCAGTGGTGATTTGATGTCATCAACAAGGAGACCCATGGGACATCATCGCGTGGCCAACAATGCTCATGCAGCATCATCCGATTCCTCAAATACAAGTCTTCCTCCCATTCCCTCACATCCCTTTTGGTGGCATACACGACTCTATGCAGATCCAAATAGTATAGATTCATCAGACTCTGACTATTCGCATATCTATGGGCGACTCCCCATTCCAAATCGAGGTGGCTTCCGTAAATTCCCAACCAAGCCCATGTTCTTAAGGTAAATGGTGTGTCATTCTTCTACTTAGCAATTCTATCTATAAGATCATCAATCAAGTCTAACATCAATATTTTACATTTAATAGTCAATGGGAATAATTAGGTATGGGTCGTTATTACTCTTAATTATTTTTTTTGACTATCAAACCTATCAAATCCAATATTCGATTTGGAGTGACAACAACAACAACAACAACAGCAACAGCAAACACGTCAACAACGATCTTTATTCGCGGAAACCTATATCATTGTTTAAATTAATATTTTTGATAACTAATTAATTATAGATGTATGTTCTCTTATACTTTTGATATTGTGTTATTTTCTGTTTATTCAATAATTAATTATAATTATATATAATATGTATTTTCTTTATAAAGTTCAGATCCTGTAAAATGTGTAATATGTATTCGATTTTGAAATTGTATCATTTTTTTTTTTTTTTTACATACAACTCCTTGTATTGTTTGACTAGTATATATTATAGTGTTTGAGCAAAAAAAAAAAAATGCTCTGTAACTTTTTTATATATATAATTTTGGTTATTTGTTCATGGTTTTATTTATATAAAGAACACTTTTTAAAAAAAAATAATAATAATAAATCAGCTCCTGTGCTATATTTATACAATTTGACGATAACCCATGATTCCATAGGGATCCTGAGGTTTATTCTATTGATCATTATTATCCATTGAATTGAAGTCACAAGTATTGCGACGAGCTTTTTGAAGTTGCACTCGCAACCTCAACTCTCAAAAGGGAAAAGAAAAATTTGAATTCATTATATGTACATCGATAAATTCTACTAAAATACAAATCAATCCTTAATACTGGTTTGTAATTCAAAAAAAGGGCGCGCAATCCTTGATTTAGTATATTTTTTACACATATATAAAAATCAGAAATACTACTAATACCCTTTTTGAACTCATAATACGTAGAGTCAGCTGCTTTAAATCAAAAGAGTCAACCAATGAAAAACTGCTGAAGGGAGAACCCTATAAAATTCGTCATGATATTCAATCAAATAAAGCGTTTTTACGTCATCATTGTGGAAGTCGGCCATCTTGAAGTAGGAGGGATAAACAACCAAATTTTATACAAATAAGAACCCTTGTTCTAATTTAAGAATTAAGAAAAATATAGATTACTGCCGTCCATTTGAATGTCTCAATGAGACCAACATATAACAAATTTTTTTTTCCGCAAGATGTCACTTTTGAAGTACATAAATTCTATAAATATTTGTCTTCCTCTCGCAGAATCCATTTTGTTTTAATTTAACTAAAAAGATAAATTCATGAAAGCTACTTAGTTAGTTATATAATAATTCATAGCAGTGCCCCTAGTAGAAAATAAAACTATCTTGTAGTTTAGTAAATTTGGGTGAAAATGGATCATGTGCTAGTCATTTTTGAACCTAGGTTCCACTTTGAAAAAGTAGGAGAAATTAATTAGATATTTCTATCTTTTTTATATTATAAAAAAAAAGCAAGAGGAATATTGAAATATGTACAACCTTCAGCCATGTTATATCGAATTTTGAATCCCTTACTTGTTAATTTAATGCATTGCCTTGTGTGCAATTTGGCTTTAAATGTGACAATCAATCAATTTTTTAATTACAAGGATAATTAATTGATTCTATAACAACTCTAATTATTAGAACCTAGGGTTATCGAAAAATGCTAAAAAAAAACAAATCAAAGAGCTTAATGTCTGCTCTTTTGATCATAAGCTTATTTGGCTAGGATAGCTTTTAGTTTTGTGTACAGTTCTTGTTTACTTTTGTATATATGTGTCAACTCAACAAAAAACCAAATTTATCTGAAATATTTCAAAAATGAGTGTGAACTGCACTCATATTCTTGAAGACATTCTCTTTCGTATGTATTAATAGGTTATTTCAATTAATTAAATAATGACTCCAATAATTGCAACTGTATTATAGGAAAGAAAAAAATACCGGCCACAATCAAGAATAAAAAACATTTGGTGTTCCTGACTACTATGCAGTTACTATTAATATGATTCATGGTGAACATGATAGCAGATTAAGTTGATTCTTAATAGTTCTTAAACAGATGAACTGGTTTTCGCCAACCGCAACTAAATAAATCTCTGGGGCTATGAAAAAGATGGACGTTCTTTCAGGGGTCATATCGGCTCATTGTGCAATTGTAACATTTATCCGATTGCTCTATTGGGTAGACAACAATCCTTAATTTCTTGATTAAAAGTGATGTTTTAGCAAAAACCGTGCGCGATAGGTCTTAAAATGACTTTTAAATATTTGACCGTTTTATTAATGAAGTAAAAATTGAGTGGATAAAAGTGGATTTTCTCCTTTTCAATATTTGAAAACAAACTTGCTTTCGTGTTGACATGACACATATATATTAGTTATTATTCATTGAACCTTTCATTACATACAATGTAAAAGGTTTGGTGGTTTATAAAATGATTATACTTGCGTGGATATTGAAGGAAACTATAAGTAAGGAGTTCTTCAAAATTTTCAATCTTCTTCAACAATAAATTTGGATAAATTATCCTAATACACGGAAAAGAGTCCGAAATAGAAGTTGCAACTCTTCTCTTTCGATTAATTTTAGGGTTTTAGAAAATAAATTGTTTTTATGAGTCATTCTTTGACGGATAAGTAATAAACAATATGTAAAATGTGTTCCACTAACCTAAAAACTCATAAAGCTCTGATATATATAATATTAAATATTAATGAATAAAAATAATTTGACTTTAAATAAAAAGGGACTCTTGTAAAGCTTAATGACAACTTAGGAAAAGGGTTTTGATTTTTTGTTGGTATGTTAATTAATTAATTAATATATACGATATAAATCACTCTCAATATATATTTAAAATAAAAAGCTTTTTACGGAGTGGAATAAATCATGGGCGTAGTTGGGGACAAAGACATGCCATCCCCTTGTAATCCTTGTATATATGCCTCAAAATATACAATATTTATGTGGAAGTACTCTTGAAAGACCCATTTCCACTTTAAAAATCTTATTTGTGCCCCTGGAATAAGTACCTATACAGGTTTCTTGGATAAAACACGAATTTACGTAATAAAAAACAGGCGCTAAATGATCACGAATCAGTTCTACATTCACGTGATGTAATAGGACCTACAAACAAAGTCTGTTTTTATGTTGTAAAACTTTTCTTTTGATTATTATCATAAGTTATGTATGTTTATGTTCCATTTCATAAAAGGATATATATATATATATATATATATCAATTATAATTATCAAGGATATATTCGCATCAAACTCTATTTATTTCTTACAAGTAATCTTGAGAAAGTTTACTTCATCAATCCTCTAAGTAAAATGTCCATCTTTTACAATATTTAACGATTATATAATATTTACAAAAACCGACAGACATAGCTGAAAGAAAAAGGAAAGTATGAAGTGAACTAATAAGAGACTCGCTATCAGTTGTTCTTGGTGAATACGGAGTAATAATAATAATCATCATCATGACATCTTCCTTAAGTTCGGTTTTAATAACGGGATGCAATCGTGGACTTGGATTAGGGCTCGTCAAGGAAATTCTTAAATCAACAGGAGGAGCAGCCAAAGTGCTCGCAACTTATCGGACTCCTGAAACGTCCCAAGAACTTCTCAAATTATCAGAAACGCACTCCTCACTCATGCCAATACAATTTGATGTCAAAGACTATTCATCATACGGTACATTTATAGATGAAGTAGCGGGAAGTCTAGGTGAGAAATCATGTAGCTACTAATGAAATCCTCTTTCTTATAAACGAAACTATCCGTAGGAGGGTCTGGACTTGATATGCTCATTAACAATGCGGGTGTCAATTTACCAAAGGGAAGAACACTTAGAGACTTGACACCCGAGGTCATGTTAGAGACCTACCAAACCAATTGTATATCCCCAACGCTTATTACTCGAGATTTAGTGCCTCTATTGTCTAAAGGCACCTTTTCCAATGAGGGACAGAATGCAGTCGTTATTCAAATGAGTGCCATTGTAGGATCCGTTTCTCTCAATCCTCAGCCAGGATGGTTTCCTTATTCCTGTAGTAAAAGTGCTTTGAATATGTCTATGTCTCTCTTACAAAAAGAGCTCAAACGAAAGAAAATCACTCTTATTTCCTTTCATCCAGGATGGGTAAAAACGGATTTGGGAGGCCCCAAAGCCCCTCTTTCCATTGAAGATTGTTCATCAAAAATGCTGGACACGTTTCTTCAGTTATCGCCTAAAGATCAAGGGAAATTTTTTACTCTTGGAAAAAAACCTTTGACTTGGTAAAAGTGCATTCAACACCCTAGTCAGTATTCGTATTTTATTGGTATGCCATATCTTTGATCCCAATTAAGTTTATATATTAAACTTTATTTGTATGATTTTAGACAAAAATTTTAGTTCTATATGTATGGTGAGTACTATTATTTAATATTGTTTGGAAATATATTTATAATATATACATATATTCTTAATTATAGTGAATCTAGTTTTTGAGGAATTATTATTTAACTTTTTTTTCTTCGAAGATATGGTCAGTCAAATGTAGTCTCTGATCATAGAATAAATTGCGGGTACAACTAATGATAATACAATATTGAAGCAAGGACGTTGGGCTAAATAATATGCTAATATTGTATAGGATTTATTCGATTTGTATCGTTTGAGTGAGCTTTGCTCCCTATTCGTACAAATGCATCGTCTATCATTAATTAATTGTTTTCCCCCAGCTCCGATTTCTTTTTTAAATAAATTATTGAGTTAAAACAGCAACGATAACAAACTAATTTCATCATGTAGCGTACATCGAAAGAACTTTAAATCAATGCGACTATCTTGTGATCCATTTATCCATATATCTAATAATGGCATAGGATAATCATTAAAAACAATAGTTCCTATAATATTTTAGTTGATCAGAGAATGTTCAGTTCCTCATTCATGGGACAAGACCCTTCAACAATACCTTTGTACCCGAATTTTGATGATTACTTTATTATAGTTGTTATAATGTCAAAATACAAAAATGGAGATTTATATTAAAAAATTTGCTTCAGTCTTCTACAAATGGATTTTTACTAATTACATATTGTAATAGATTCACTCAGTTTCAACATGAAGAAAATAAGTAAATAACAATAAATAAAAAACCTAATGGAATATAAATTATTGATATGGGTTTCCCTATTGGCGACAAGTAATTGTAATCCTCTACCCTTATATCCAGGTATCTTTCCTATATACATAACATAGTTAATTAAATATATTCATATTGATGTAAAGTATTAAAATATTATCCGTATTTACGGATAAATTAGATACATTATAAATTAATATGTGTTATATTAATTAAAAAATGATTGGAATTATGAGAGTCAAACATAATAGCTAGATATATGAAGTGACCGTTTTTTGTGTGACGTCATAAAGAGCTGTAAAAAGGGAAGAAGGAGGGAAATTTGGATGTCAACTAATTGAAGTAAAAAAGAATTTCCATACAGAAATGTCCAGGAATAATCCGTATGGTCGTAATTTTCCCAAGGGATCTGCAACCAACCCATGGTGTTTGTCCGACTTTGAAATAGGGCGTCCTCTTGGTAAAGGCAAATTTGGAAACGTGTATTTGGCTCGTGAGAAGAAGTCCAAGTACATTGTGGCTCTCAAGATCCTCTTCAAAAGTCAACTCCAGAAGAACAGCGTGGAGCATCAACTGAGGAGAGAGATCGAGATTCAAACGCATCTTCGCAGCCCTCGCGTTCTTCGTCTGTTCGGCTATTTCTGGGATGACTCCAAGATCTATCTCATCCTGGAATTTGCCGCCCGTGGAGAACTCTACAAAACGCTCCAGAGTCAGCCGAATTCCCGGTTTGCCGAGCACACAGCTGCCAAATACATCAAGCAAATGACAGAGGCTCTCATCTACTGCCAGTCCATGAATGTGATTCATAGGGACATTAAACCTGAGAACTTGCTCCTGGATCTCAAGGGGGATCTCAAAATTGCTGACTTTGGATGGTCCGTCCATGCTCCGGGCAATCGGAGAGGAACCATGTGTGGAACATTGGACTACCTTCCTCCAGAAATGGTCAATGGGGAGAAATATGATAAAAATCTGGATTTATGGTCATTGGGAGTACTCATGTTTGAGTTCCTTGTCGGGAGACCTCCATTTGAGTGTAAAACACAGCAAGAGACTTATAAACGCATTGCAAAGGTGGATATTATGTGGCCGGATCCAAATTTTATAGGTTTGGAGGCCCGGGATTTAATTCGGAAATTACTGCGTATTAAACCGTCTCAAAGAATTCCATTGGAAGAAGTGCTCGAGCATCCATGGATCGTTCGGCACAATCAAACGACTTAGAAGGAGTAGAGTAATTTTGGGCTAGTATTTTTGTTTGATATTAATGACTCTAAATGTTGAGTATTCATTGGTATACGTTTTATTCATTCTACATACTTATTTTTAAAAAATGGACGCAAACTACGTCCAATGGGGTTCTATTAATATATTTATACAATTTGAAATCGAGCTCATATTATTATTGTTATCTTACAAGTAATGTATTGCCCTACGACCCCTCATCCCTCCTACACATACTTTTTGAACAGTGTAGCAATAACAAGTTGCTTTATTATATCACATATATATATGACGTCATTGCTGTAAAGCTGACTTTTCCCAATTATGAATTTGTTTCTGCGCCCCTGAGTAATTATTAAATGTCTGGGTTTTTAAATATAAGTAATGTTCCAGGATATTGATCTTCCAGACCATAATATTATATTTTTGTTTAATAAAAAAAAGTAAGATTGAAATTAATTTTTATAAAAAAGCTTTAAAATATTTAGGAAATCAAAATACGGTCATCTCTGATGACAGTTGAGAATGATCATATTTTGATGATTCCTCACTCATCCAGCATTACATTTTCGGTTTTATTTCAGTGAATAGGGTTTGTTCTATTATTTCTAAGTAAGAACAATTTTATTATTATTATTTCTTTCATTTTCCGTTTGCTTGCCATAAATTTCTTTTTTCGTTAAATAAGGGATAGATAATCTGACTAGATCTCCCTGGTTAAACAAACAAAAAGGAGCGCTTTGGCTTAGTGTGTGTGTGTTGTGTATAACTATAAGCATTGTTCATTCATTTAGGTGTTCCCCTACTAAATAATATTCATTTTGCCTTCGAAATTGATGTAAGTGGCATCAATACTTGAAATCCTTTTTAAATTTTTGTAAATTCGTTCTACTCGTAAAAATTATCTCATGAGTTCGCGTTATCACTAATCAATAGTGTTCTAGATTTTGAAACACCACTTTATTCGTGAAATTGAACCTGGTTCAATTTCACTTGATAAGGCTCTTAAGGTAATTGTATACATCGAGTTATAATTAATTAGCTTATTGGTCAACTAAATAATGGATCCTACTTATAATTTCATCAAGGCATGTAAAGGTACAGTATAATGCTTTTTATTGATCATTTTAGCCTACATTCGATGCGCTTTTGCTGCAATTAAATCTGCAGCAGCTGATTTAAAATCAAAGGTGGCAAGTTTTTCTCTGCAACTTGCAATGGGTATCGCTAGGAATGTAAATCATATGCAATTCGGGCGTGTTATAAAAAAAGAAAGAGAAAATCAACCTGGCAACCCTGACAATTTAATGAATGTCGAGGGGGGAAGCAGCTTGAGCTGTCATGACGTTTTACTGAGCTAAAAGCTACTATTTTCCTTTATATATGTATACAAATGAAAACATCAAACCACAAACATTACAATACGTTAATCCAGATTCATTATTATATTCACAAATATCATTAACTCCATTCTCCTCAATGAATTATATCCATTTTTTAATTTTTCCTTTGTTCCTCACCATGATTAGCAATGTAAATTATATGTAGGAATGAAAATCATATGCAATTCGGGCGTGTGATAAAAAAGTGGAGTTGGCTCTTCAAACAGGTCTTTTTGTTTTCCGAAGCTGTTATCATTTTTCCAATATTACTGAGGGGAGAACATCTACCTGATAGTAAAGATGTCGCATGAAGGAATACATGCATTAAGGTTAATAAAGCAAATAAAATGTAAGCAAAAAGGGCTCAAGTCCTCGTATAACTATTATTAGTTAAAAATATATAATTTCTTGACATTAATTTCAGTTAATATTATGCCTCTCATCTATGTTATTATTTATTGTTGTATATATAATGGAGAATAGCAGCTTGTAGCTCAGTAAAACGTCATGACAGCTCAAGCTGCTTCCCCCCTCGACATTCATTAAATTGTCAGGGTTGCCAGGTTGATTTTCTCTTTCTTTTTTTATAACACGCCCGAATTGCATATGATTTACATTCCTAATTATATGCAATTCGGGCGTGTGATAAAAAAGTGGAGTTGGCTCTTCAAACAGGTCTTTTTGTTTTCCGAAGTTGTTATCATTTTTTTTTCCCTTAAGAAAGTAACATCAACTTTACCTCAACATAATGTTTTACAAGTAAAGAACAGTCTGCAAAGATTATATCATGGTGAGGAACAAAGGAAAAATTAAAAAATGGATATCATTCCTTGAGGAGAATGGAGTTAATGATATTTGTGAATATAATAATGAATCTGGAGTAACGTATTGTAATGTTTGTGGTTTGATGTTTTCATTTGTATACATATATAAAGGAAAATAGCAGCTTGTAGCTCAGTAAAACGTCATGACAGCTCAAGCTGCTTCCCCCCTCGACATTCATTAAATTGTCAGGGTTGCCAGGTTGATTTTCTCTTTCTTTTTCTATAACACGCCCGAATTGCATATGATTTACATTCCTAACCATGATATAATCTTTGCAAACTGTTCTTGTCTTGTAAAACATTATGTTGAGGTAAAGTTGATGTTACCTTCTTAAGGGGAAAAAAAATGATAACAGCTTCGGAAAACAAAAAGACCTGTTTGAAGAGCCAACTCCACTTTTTTATCACATGCCCGAATTGCATATGATTTACATTGCTAGGTATCACTATCAGTATCACGATGAGCTTTTTGTAATAAACCAAATTACACAGTATTCTCCCTTCAGCTGTTTTTCATCATTTGACTCTTTTGATTTAAAGCAGCTGACTCTACGTGTTATAAACTCAAAAAGGGTAATATTATTATTTATGATTTTGATATTATATAAACAATATATTAAATCAAGGATTGCGCGCCCTTTTTTTTGAATTTGTGAATGTTATACAAGAACTAACGATTGATTTGCTTATTGGTAGATTTGATCAATGCATGAAATATCTAAAAAATAACTCTGCCCAATTTAAAGAGTTGGCAACAAGGAAAAAACAGAAGGGTAGCTACCAGTTGTTTTTTCCAAATTTTTCCTTTTTTGTGTCGAGGTTGCGAGTGGGGGGGAAAAGCTCGTCGTGTATTGTTACTTTGTTCTCTCCCGGGGGATTACGGTGCATTGGAACTTCTATCTGTAGGCACATTGGAGACGGGAATCATAAGCTATCTAAACCGATTTTACCCACTCAAGATAGATTTTTTAGTGCTTTCATAGGGTGGTTAATATAATAAACTATCGCCTCTAATGGGTTAATAGGATGAAATGACACGTGGAAATTCCTTATTTTAATGCAATTCAAAATGTGTTTAAAGGGGTATTTTCATCGAATACCGTGATCGGAGGGGTTACAAAATATAAGATATTAGCAAATTTTACTGGCCAAAGTCCGGTAAATTTCGAGCATCAGAAACACTGCTCTACTCCTCCCATGTAAAACATTTTCCTTCTCATAAAATGCCTATTGAGTCCTTAAATATAGCATTTGAGATATAATTTTAAAATACATATTTATTATTATCAATTGAATGAAGTCATTTTGAATATGTTCTAAGTTTATAGGTCAAAAATATATCCCAAAAATCATGAATTGGCATTCATTCCAGTTTTACACCACTTGCAACGCTATTGCATAGAGTGTATTAAATAAAACGGGTCAATTTAAAAAAAAAAAGAGTTTTAAGGTAATCGTATCATAAAATGGCTTTAAACGTGAAAACAGACTTGTATTGAATAGAATTTGATGCCAAATACATACAAACAGTGAAATTTGAAAATTAGTAGTTAGTAAATATCCCTATGAATTGGCTAGACTTTTAAAATTCATTTTGATTCCCTATGAATTGAGAACTACAAAAAAATGGGATAATGTGAGAAAAATATATTATCCATGCAAAGTAATAATTAATTTATTGGCTACACACTCTAAATGTGAATGTATAATTCAATTAGGCATGGGTCAAATGTTTCGATGGCGTTGAGTTTAAGGAAGGAAAGAAAAATAGCAGTTGGTACGACTACGTTGATGACCAATTTGAATTCAGTCTTCTCAGTATCATTGAGGTGAGTACTTGCAACAATTATCACATCGAGCTTTTTTGTCCATTCGCAACCTCGACTGACAAAATGGAAAGGAAAAATTTGGAAAAACAACTGGTAGCTACCCTTCTGTATTTTCCTTGTTGCCAACTTGTTAATATTATGCATAATTTATTATTTAGATATACTATACATTGATAAATTCTACCAATCGTTATTACTTGTAATATATTCAAAATTCAAAAAAAGGGCGCGCAATCCTTGATTTAATATATTTTTTATGCATCAAAATCATTAATAATTAATTATAATACCCTTTACGAGTTTCTAACAATCTAACTAATCAAAAGAGTCAAATGATGAAAATCAGCTGAAGGGAGAATACATAGTGTTTTTGTTTATCCCAAAAAGTTCGTTGTGTATAAGTAGGAATGTAAAAAATATGCAAATAGAGTGTGTAAAATAAAAAGAAAGAGAAAATCAACCTGTTAACTAGATATTTCATAGTTAGTGAAGTATTAAAAATGTTTACATAATTTTTTGTATGTACATAATATACGCATTATAAAATGTAATCGTACAATTTTATGAGACTCTAATCCCAAAGAAATGCTTCGAATTACAGATAAGTATAGTCTCAAACAACTCTAGTTATAGAACATATCCATGTTTATTGATCCTTGTTGTTTTGTTTTTGAAGGGAAGTGTTGTTCAAATGTATATAAATAACTAGAAACTAATTAATTATTATTATTATTATCTGTTGATAGTTTTGACAGTCTACTGAGAATCAATCAAGTATATTATATAAGTACAGAATTGTAGTTCTATGAGGATATATGTACGTTTTTGACCATATAGATTTTCAAAAATTCATAATTGTACCACGACGAGCTTTTTGGGATTATTTGGGATTATTATTATTATTTCTGATTTTGATGCATAAAAAATATATTAAATCAAGGATTGCGCGCCCTTTTTTTGAATTTTGAACATATTACAAGTATTAACAATTGGTTTGTGATCGGTAGAATTGATAAATATTCTAAATAATTAATTCTGCATAATATTAACAAGTTGACAAGAAGGAAAATACAGAAGGGTAGCTACCAGTTGTTTTTCCAAATTTTTCCTTCCCCTTTTGTCAGTCGAGGTTGCAAGTGGACAAAAAAGCTCGACGAATTCCAAGGGCTATGATTCAAAATTTTCCAAGAGAAAGTTTGACAAGGGAAGTTCGAGAGGCACTCAAGCCCTCCTAAAAATTAAAGGACTAGAATAAAATCTGAATATAAATACAAATTTAGAATTGTTTGTTTATTCTACTCCCTGATTTTTTTTTTCATTTTGTCAAGTATAATATATACCAATGTGTTAATCAAACTTTTAACAGTGAAATATCTTAGAAATTTAGGCAATTGAGGATTTTGTTGACGGTGTCTTCTTCTTTTATTACTATCACCCAAATACATTGAGATATAGTATTTTTTATTTTATAATTTGTGTTAGTTGAATAAAAAATCTTTACAAATTATTACTACACATTTCCTTTAAAATGTATTTTTAGCAATAGAATCAAAGAATACTTGAAGGAGGGGAGAAAAAATATCAATAGGGTTAAGTGTGCATTCTTTCTTACTCGTTTTTTTTTTTTTTTCATTTAATAGAGTAACTTCAGTATTTTATTCAATAAAACATTATACAGTATAATTAGATAGATTTTAATCGTTTATTTAAGACTTTTTTGTTTTTGTTTAGGGTCTTGTCTAATAAAAAATAGTCAATTGGTGCATTGATGACAAAATTTAGGGGGTAAAACCAACAAAAATATAATTTAGTGGCCACTACCTAAAGATTAAGAGCCTAATTTTCCTAATTATTTAAAACAATATGGCCAATGTTGACATTTACAAAACTTATTATATATAAAATCTTACTGTACCCTTTCGACTGGAACAGAAATACTTCGTTTAGTCAAGAAAAGGTAATTTTGGATTTGTAATAAAATCCAATTCACCATTTACATGTGAAAAAATAATAACATATTAATTCCTGGCTCTGACTTCCATGAACAGTCCAGTATAGCAGCCTAGGTGTGTCACAAGGATATTTTTTTAAATCGAGCCAAAGGGCTGAAATGACGCTTACTTGGTGTATTTTTACCTCAATACATCAATAAATGTCTATAATGTCAACAAATCTTATTAAGAAACGGAATAATTCTACTTTTTCGAGAAAATTATGACGACCCATTATAGGTGGCGCTTTTCTTTTATCAAATATAATTTTATATATCCTATAATATGCACGACGAGCTTTTTGGGATCAACAAAAACACTATGTATTCTCCCTTCAGCTGTTTTCATCAGTTGACTCTTCTGATTTAAAGCAGCTGACCCTACGTAATATGAACTGAAAAGGGGTATTATTGTTATTTATGATTTTGATTTATAAAAAATATATTAAATTAAGGATTGCGCGCCCTTTTTTTTAATTTGTGAATATTATATAAGTATGAACAATTGATTTGTATATTGGTGGAGTGTATCAATTTATAGTACATCTAAATAATATAACTGTAGATTATTAAAAAGTTGGCAACATGGGAAATACAAAAGGGTCGGTACCAGTTGTTTTTCCGAATTTTTCCTTTCCCTTTTGTGAGTCGAGGTTGCGAGTGGAAAAAAAGCTCGTAGTGATGATTTGGAAAGAATCTAAGCTAATAAGTAGATTGAGATACATTTCACACTCATGAAAATTACATCAAACAACAGTTGAAATATTAAAGAAATAGACCATTAACTTAAAATTTTGGACCACGTATTGCCTTGATTTGAAAATGCTACTGTTTGACCGAGTATGACGGTCATCCAGGAGGACTAGAGGAACAAGGACAGGGTGGACTAAGAGTAATTGATCCAAAAAAGAATATAAATTATGTTCTGCCGGCCTCCAAGTACGCTGGAGGCTGATTTTGCGACCAAAATACGATTTGAAGGCCTAGGAATCCGAATTTGAGCTTCCTTATGAAACTTAAAAGTTGAAAAAAAAGGGTCGATTTGGGAAATTCAGTTGAGATTGAATGACCTTCACGATATCATTTGAGATCGCTGGAGGCTGTTTTGATGCTCCCACTAAGTTGTTGACCTTAAGGGATTAAATTTAAGCACTAGCATTTAAAACGGCATGATGCAGGTCGTTTTTTCAAGGCTAGTATTTAATATGGAAATCAATGGATTGAAAACACTTTTATTCACATTTCGATCCAATGATTTCATCAAGGATTTGTGTAAATTGATTAGTTATAATACACAAGAATAGGGTTCAATTACATATTATTATGCTTAAATTAATATTTTGGTTCGGTCGGTCCTTGAAATTCTTTGCATGATTAAATAATTTATTCAACCAGATAGTTTTTCATTTAACCTCATTATTTATTTAATAGTTGAATTCTCAAGATTCCCTCGTATAAATAAATAAAAAACATAACCCCCTCTTCACATTTTGCCTCAAGGCAAAGATTTTTGAACAACATAAGTTTTTTACAGAAAACGCCCAAGCACTTTGAGCAGGAAAAAAATTTATATCAATCTATATTGTATTTTAGGAATATATTCATAGCAAGTAGACTAAAGTCCACAAATGTATATATAAAACGTTATTTTCTTGTACTCTTATACAAAACTCTTAACAATTTTATTTAAAATATAAGCAAAATTATCAGGCCTGGGTGTTCGTGTACTTCTAAACTTATAAATAATAAAATTGTCTTCAATTTGATTTTGGCCGATATAAAAAAAAGTAAAATCTTTTAGTCTCAGTCGTAATTTAAAGTTTTGATTTTAAAAAATACCTCCGAATTGGAGTTAACATTAGCTGAGATTAATTTTAGATCCCTATCAAATATTTGTTTTTTTAAAAATAAACCCTGAAAATGTATTTTTACAAACATAGAAATACAAAAATACAAATTTATTTGATCAAATTGACCCGGTAACGAACTGCAAGGAATAAAATAGGTAATTTTAATTTTCAAAATGTTGAAATTGTCCATGTCAGTAGTTTTTGACAGTAGGGTCATCAAGCTTCAGAGGAACTCCACTCCTGGACTTTTTTTTTCTTTGAATCTTTCCCAGGACTGTTGAAAAGTATTTTTCCTCGTCTTTTTTGGATAATTTTGTTGTCCGTTAAGGCCTCTTTTTTTAAGACTAATTTCCAATGTTCTCTGAGTTAATTATTTCTTTTTTTAGGGTCGTCTGTCAATACATTTGTTTTGAAGGTTTACTGATCATGATTAGGAATGTAAATAATATGCAAATGGGGTGTTTTTTAAATAAAAAGAAAGAGAAAATCAACTTGGTAACTCTGACAATTTGATGAATGTTGAGAGGGAAGCAGCTTGAGCTGTCATGATGCTTGACTGAGCTACAAGCTGCTATTCTCCTTTATATATACAAATGAAGACATCAGTAATGAATAATAACATTATTTATACCATAGATGAGAGGCAGAAAATTAACTGAAATTAATGTCAGGAAATTATATATTTTTAACTAATAATAATTATACGAGGACTTGAGCCCTTTTTGTTTACTTTTTATTTGCTTTATTAACGTTAATGCATGTACTCTTTCATGCAAGATCTGTACTATCAAGTAGATGTTCTCCCCTAATACAGTAATAAAGGAAAAATGATAACAGCTTTGCAAAACAAAAATTACTGTTTGAAGAGCCAATTCCACAAAATCTCGCACGCGGCATTTTGCATATTATTTACATTCCTAATCATGATCACTTCATCTCCCAGACTTTTTTTTTTTGTTTTTTCAAACACAATTTACATACAAATTGTAATTTGTACAAACAGATTATAAGCAAAAATTAAGAAAAATACGATTCTAGAGATAAAAATAATTCAATGATTTAAAGTTTCATCATAAGTTCGATAGAGTCATTTTTTACTGCTTTTACGACAATTAATTAATTATTATTAATTAATCGCTCATTTCATGACACATAAGAAAACTCTAGGGTCCACAATTATATTTCTTATTAATTAACATACATGTGAAACTTATATCAAAAAGTATCCACAACATATTTTACAGATTGAATTTGTGTGAAATTACAAATGTAGATAATAAAACAAGACACAAAAATGTTTTTATTTCATATCAATCGTACTGTCAGACCCTCATTTAATGATACGTTATTTGGATCAAAAACACAAAATGACATCATAAATCATTAAAATGAATTATGGTCAAATGCTAGTGCATCATGTAAGTTTTAATAAACAAACTCATATAACTCAGGCGTGTCAGATAAATTGTTAATGTGGGTCAGATCCGGGCTGCAGGCCTTAGTTTGGTGACCTCTGGTATGAATTTCTTAAAATTATATAATTTTTATTATGTCAAATTGATGTTTAATAATATACAAACTAAATTGTTATATTTACCTATATTATTTTGATAAATACATTTATTCTTAAAGTGGAAGGGAGTGAGATGCACGACGAGCTTTTTTCTGCACTCGCGCAACCTCAACTCTCAAAAGGGAAAAGAAAAATTTGGAAAAACAACTGGTGGCTACTCTTCTGTATTTTTCTTGTTACCAACTTTTTAATATTGGGCAGAGTTACGATTTAAATATACTATACATTGATGAATTCTATTAAATTCACAAATTGATCGTTAATGCTTGCTTAATATTCAAAAATTCAAAAAAAAGGGCGCGCAATCCTTGATTTAATATATTATATATTATATCAAAATCATAAATAATAATAATAATCACACTTTTTGAGTTCATAACACTTTGTGTCAGCTGCTTTAAATGAGAGGAGTCAACTGATAAAAAATGGCTGAATGGAGACTACAGTGTATTTTTTTTTATTCCAAAAAGTTTGTCATAGTAAGACATGGAATCAAGGGATTTAAAATATAGTATCACTACATATATGCATATATGTATAAGATTATTAACATTGGCCAAGGCCCTTGGAGGCGTCTGTCATAATATATACTCCGGGGGTTTCTGTCAAACTTTGTTTTAAAAAGAAACTTTGGCCATATAAAGGCCTGGACATTTGGCGTGTAGAAATCAGTCACCTATACTGTTCTTATGTATGTATATATAGTTTTGGCATCTGAATCCCTACCCAAAATAGTTACCTAGAGGCTAAATACCTCTCTTGACCTTATTACATAGGTACGACACAAACCCTTAGTATTAATAATTTCACCAATTAGATGCTATCAAATCTATGAGAACTCTACTCAGGAGAAGAGAAATTAGGTTAAGGCATTCCCAGTAGCACACAGATGTCCCCCACGACACTGACATTTATAATAATAGTTATACATATATCATGAGTAGCTTTTGAATTTAAGAACCTAATCGAGTACATTTCGTATTTATAAATTTAAAAACTCAAAAATATAAGGCTTCACCTCTCTTTGTATAAATATTACATGTATGCATGTCATTGAATACAAAGACTGCTAATTTTAATTAATTCGTACAGATTGTGTGACCTTTTCATCGTTCTAATACTATATTTATCCTCATTATTCATTTTCTTCGTTTCTTCAAAACACAAAATGATTTAAATACATTTTAAAAAAGCTATGTGCATAGATCTTGACCCATCAATAAACACGCTCCATGTTCTTCAATTGAACCTAATCTAAATGGGTTATCCGAAGGATATATCATTTTCACGTCGTTCCAAGTTACTTATAATTGATAAGTACAAAGCCAGGGAACACTGAAATGAATCGTGTTCCCTGCATGAGCGCGCCTTGAATCATTACTATCTACTCAGATATTTGTGTTTTTGTATGATTGATTCATATAGAACTTATACTTATACATCAATTAGATCCAATCGTGATGAGTGAGACCTCTGATAAAGTTGACTTTCAAGATTTGATAGATCTTGTGAGTGGTGATTCAAACAAATGGTTGGCTCTGTTTTTATCCTTTGCTCTATGGAGCTGTTTTCTTCCCGCTATGTACCATATCTCCATACTCTTTATTGGTGCAACCCCAAATTACTACTGTTTCACCTCCTATGGAACCCTTGAATTGAATACTTGTTATGAGAATAGAACAGGCCTTCCCTGTCAAACCTGGAGCTATGATGATTCTCAATATAGTTCCACTCTAGTGACAGAATGGAATCTTGTGTGCGATCAAGTGTACTATCTACCTCTTTTGCAGGTAGTAAAAGACCATGGCCCTTTTTTTCAAGGCAAACATCTTGAAACTACGATATTTAAAATGCAAAAAAAATCTACATAACCATTGCTTTTTACATTTTTTTTTTCTCATTCTCTTTAATGTCAATTTGTTAAAGACGACGAAGACCCTCTATTTCCTTGTATATGAAATATTTTAATTCATAGCTATAGTTTGTTAATTAGGTCTTATAATTTTTAGGGAATCTACTTTCTTGGGATCATCATAGCTTGCCTTTTTGCTGGTCCACTAGCAGACATTTGGGGTAGACGAAAAACAGCGCTATGTCTCATGTGCATTCAGATTGTGACTGCTTATTCTACGATTTTCAGCTCAAACTACTGGATTTTTTTAATTCTTAGAATGATTTTAGGAGGATCCTCCCACACAACATGGGTCATTATTTTGATCATATCCATGGAAATCATTCCGTCTAATAAAAGAGCTTTTATAGGCTGTCTTTTTCAAATGTTTTGGAAGCTTGGATTCATGAATCTAGCTCTCTTGGCATACCTTATCCGAGATCATTTCTATCTTCAATTGGCAATATCCCTTTTTAATCTTATATTTATTTCATACATTTGGATCCTTCCGGAATCACCGCGATGGCTTCTATCCAGAGGAAAAGTTGTAGAAGCAAAGAGATATTTACGATGGATTGCAATTTGGAACAATCCACCGGATTATAGTGAAGAACTTCTAGATGAGAAAATTGAAATTTTTATTAGGAGTGAAGTGAAGCATGAAAAATTTGAGGAGGATACCTCTTCCTTCAAACATATTGTTCAAAACGTATTGACAAATATTAAAGTTAGAGCTAAGCACATTCTGGGGAAATCTATACTACGAAGGCGATTGGGACTTATTTTATATCCCTGGATGGTCACGGGCATGTCATACTATGGGATATTTCTCTCCGTCAAACTATTGAATACAAGCAAATATATACTTATCGTTATTGCGAGTGTTATTGACATTTTGGTTCAGTTTTCAGCCATCTATTTCTTTGACAAGGTAATATATTATTGCCTCAATTAAGACTTAACATCCTAACATGTTATTCTTTATTCCCATTCAGTTTGGAAGAATTCCGACACTCATGTTCACATTTAGTGTTTGCGGCCTTTCAGGGATACTAATCTTTTTCACTCAGGCGAGTGATTCAATTATACGCCCAACACTTACTGTTGTGGGTAAATCTCTTTCAGCAGTAAGTTACCAAGGACTCGGCCTTCTAGGACCAGAACTATTTCCAACTCCAATTCGAAGTGAAGTCTTTAGTATCATGGACTCATTCTCTAAATTCGGAGCAGCTATTGCACCTTTTGCTGTTGACTTAATGTCAATCATTGATTACTCACTACCCAATGTCTTCTTTGGAATCATGATTTTACTTGGAGTCATTTGTTTTCTTTTTCTACCTGAGACCAAGGACATGGATGTTCCAGAAACGACTCAAGAGCTGAAGCTTGCCTCAGATCGTACCGTTTTTAACAAGTTAAAAAAATGTTGTAGCCGGGAAAATTCCTGATTTTGCAAATATTATGAATTTCTTTTGCTTTAATTATGATCTATACATACATATAATTGGATTTGAGACCGTTTAGATTGTCATTTCATTCTACATATGCTTTGTGTTATTTATTATTCTTTAATTTTCAATTTACAAACAAACTTTATTAAAAGTGACATTTAATCACTGACTGACTGTCACTATTTATTTGACATTTTAGACAAGTCATTTATTGGAATGACTTTGTAAGATTCTATTTAAAAATATATCAATAAAGGTCTAATATAATATTATTGAAACACTCCATGAATCAAATATTCAAAGAGTTTATTTAAATATTTTTCTGCTTGACCGATATCAGATCCCTCGGAATAGAGGGGAGAATTTGTCAAAAGTCAAAGATTAATTTTAAAATACATATTTGAATCTTAGTTGTAACCTTTCCAACGGTAAATTTTGACCGATTTGATTGGTTATTTAGAGCATTACTTTACTATTTGGTTTGTGAACTAAGTGGTAGAATCTATGGAGTGATAAAAATACAGAATTGATAATTTATTACAAGTTATTTTTTACCTCCTGATATTTTAATTAATATAAAGAGCTCTCTGAGAATTCTGATTTGTGTCTTTTTGGCTACAAAAACAGCATTACATAATATAAAGTTATAAAACTTACCTTTACTTACTCATATATATATATTATACGTATAAATATAGAAGAAAGAAAAGATATCTTTGAGTAAACTTCAAGTATCATTTGAATATATTGGTTTTGGGAAATTCAAATACGGTCACTCTATTCTTATCATTACTCAGAAATGACCCTCAATGCAATGTTCGTTAATAATGATGATTCCTAGGGCTTGAAACTTCTAGAAAAGGGGATCTGGATGTCAAAAGATTGAGAACCACTCTTATAAAATATGTGACGTTAATTAATCGACCATGAACTTTTTGTTACACTCCCAACTATGTTGATATTTAGTCGATAGTAAATAAATGTTTGGATGTCTAATAAGTTTGATATATGAAACGTTCCATGCAAGATCTACATGGACTTACATTGGATCTACCTGACCTATCTTTAGAAAAAAAAACCGTTGTGCTCCAAGAACACATGGTTTTAAAATATTACATATACCGTAAATCTTCGAGTCCGCATTTTTTTCCGGAAATTTTAAAGTCAAAATCCCTGGTGCGTACTATACATGTACTATACATGAGGTTTAGGTTTTTCTCCAAAAAAAACTCCTATACTTGCCCTGCGGAATATACATAGGGGCGGACTATACTCGAAGATTTACGGTACATACTGTGTCCAACTAGCGTGTCTGAGTGCTAAACACGGTGTCACAGACATGCTCTAAGTCTGGTTATGAAAGTAAGGCATTACTCATTTCATTTCGTAATATTCAAAGTTTTTGAATTATAAAACTCAGAATTTAGTTAAATTTCATATACATGTAGATTTTTATCTGCAGGCTCCAAAATCGATGGTTCTTAGTTTTTTGCAATCAATGATTAATTCCTGAGATATGACCTTTTTTTTTTTTTAGTAACTTTAGAAAAAATTGTGCTGTATACTAAATTTCGAATAATCATATACTCTGCAATTGTTCAATTTCATGAAATAATTTATTTTTGAAAAGTAAAAATAAGTAATAATTTTTACTTAACTGAAACTTGTTTTTTGAAATGCTCGTTTTCAGGCTGTGATTATATCAGGACCTTTGATCTCATGAATCAAACTTTATCTTAATCAAAATGGATTAATCATTTTTTAGACATAAATATCACGTACAAGATATGTAAATATGGAGAGGATACATTTTTTTTTTGGTTGGATAATGTGAATAATAATAGTAATTAATTGTTTTATCATTAGAATTGCCTTTTCTGGGGGGGGGGGGGGGGGGGGGGGGGATGTTTGATGTATCACACTGGATAATCAGCTCAGTCAGAAGTTCTTTGTTGACATAGGAGCAGAGATCAGCGTAATACCACGACATTCAGCAAGAGGTGGGGCACTCATTTGCAGCCAACGGTAGCAACATAAACACATTTGACAAGTGTACCCTATGCCTGCTTCTATGCAACCAAAGCTACAACTGGACATTCACCATCGCAGTGGTGAGCAAACCCCTATTGGAAGCCGATTTTTTAAGCCACACTGGTCTCTTAGTAGATGTCAAGAAGAATTTACTGTTCAACTCCGAAAGTTTCATGTCCACACCATTACGAACTGCCAACAGAAAATGTACGGTGCCCCTCTCAAATTTCCTGGGGATTTACTCAAATCTCATGTAATCGATCCTCCCCCAAGACAAAGATTAAGACAGTTACGAAATTTTGCAAACACCCTAGTCCCTGTTCCGACCTCGCAGCATGGTCCAGTAATGTCTTTCATTCCCCATTCTCTGGCTGGATCCCAGTACGTTTTCGTAAGACGAGGCAACCGCAAGAATCTGTTACAAATCCCGTACTCTGGTCCCTACAAAGTACTCAGAAGGACTGAAAAAACATATGTCATCGACTATGAAGGAAAGGAGGAGACAATTTCGATAGACAGACTCAAGTCAGCCCATGTGGATCTTACAGCTCCTGTGTCAGTAGCTCGACCACCAAGCCAGGGCTGCCCTCCTCTTCAAGCCGAAGAACCGGAATCCTCAACAGACATTCTGGGGGGAGGTGTGATGGCGGGCGGCTATATCACCATCAGGAAGTCTGTTATTGCTATTAATTATCATTTATCACATTTTGCCAATATATGCTTGAACACGTTTTGAATCAAAAAAGGAAAAAATCCAATCCGCTTTACTCAGCACAAAGATGTTGTGAAAAATCTCCTTCAATATTATTGTTGGATGTTGATCCCGTGATGTGCTTGAAAAGAAGTTCAAGCGTAAGTCTAGTACCTAACATCTATGATTTTAAAATTATATTTTAATTCTTAAAAGAATTACGTTGTGTATTTGAAATTATTATTGTATTTTTATCATCCATGATATTACTTTTAAATTATAATAATAAATCTCTTCAATAAAACTTGTTCATGGAAAACATATAATTCTTCATTAGAAAATATATAAAAAATAAATGAATATGTCCAGAATACAATTGACTTACAAGAAATAAATTTATCGTCATGTTTAGCTCTTCATGTTTATTCCTTGTACTCCTTTTTTGAACATGAAGAAAGGGACTCAGTCACGTCGAACTTTTTTGTCCACTCGCAACCTCGATTGACAAAAGAAAAAGGAAAAATTTGGAAAAACATATGGTAGCTACCCTTCTGTATTTTCCGTGTTGCCAACTTGTTAATATTATGCAGAATTTATTATTTAGATATACTATATATTTATAAATTCTACCGATCACAAACCAATCGTTATTACTTGTAATATATTCAAAATTCAAAAAAAGGGCGCACAATCCTTGATTTAATATATTTTTTATGCATCAAAATCAGAAATAATAATAATACCCTTTTTGAGTTCATAATACGTAGGATCAGCTGCTTTAAATCAAAAGAGTCAAATGATGAAAATCAGCTGAAGGGAGAATACATAGTGTTTTTGTTTATCCCAAAAAGCTCGTCGTGAGTACTGAGAGACAGACCAAGAGGGGGGGGGGGGTAAATTGCAAAGTCAAGACGGTAGACTGAGGGACTTTTAGTAATGTTGAGAAGTAAATGAGTATGAAGAAGTGATCATTGAGTGAGGATGTGCGCTAGTAGATAGGAGTCATTGACAAAGTCCGTTGTATACAAGAACTGTTGCAGCAATATAAGGGATGATATCGAAGTAGTATAGCCTATGATATGAATGTAAAAATTAGTTTATTATAGATAAACATTGACTCCTCAATGGAGTCCTAATTTATTTTCTCATTCTTGATATGAATTACTTATCTTCAACAGCGTTCAAATACTTTCTCATGAAAATGAATCTCTCGGATTACTTCTAAGTAACACGTTCTATTTACGGAGATCCCGTATTCTTCAAATTAAAGAAATTGATCTATGGTTCCTCAATTCAGTTCCCTTCATATCCATGAAGGTGAAGGGATGCCGAAATACTCATCATATAGTCCCTATGATGACTCATCAAGGAACACTTTGCCTTTATTTGGATATCCTTGGCCATACAATTGAACTCATTCTTCGGAGGTGTCTCGTAATTAAATAGGAGCTCCATGTTTTTGAATTTGGTTACTTTCAACTAATTTCGCAATCCTTCTGCGCGCTACTCCTTCAGTCTATTGCACTTGTTTTTTTGATAGCTCTACCGTGAGTCTTTGATTTCTAGTGGATTTTTGATCGAAATTGAATGAAAATTTACACACTTAGATGGACGATTCCTTCTTAATTAAGGATTCTTATCGAACGCTTGACAGCTCATTCAAAGGCTATGGGTCTCAGCTCTTTAATACATTCCTAATTAGTCCATTTTATGTATTATTCAAGGAGTTATTTAAGTACAAACTTTTTGGCCGAATTCCGCTCCTAGGAGCCCCCTTAGGTCAAAACAAGGACTGGAAATAGAATTTAAATGAAAATATCAGTGGATCATTATCTTAATACACAAAATGAGTATCCTCCTAGGCTTAAATTGAAGTTGATGTAGGAAAACGGCCCAAAAAAGTTCAAAAAGTATGGTTCAATTTCTCAAAGACCGTCGAACTCTTTAAAAAAATATTATAGATACGAAATCAACGTACAAAACTGAATAACCTTTATTATACTTAAACCCCTTAGAATTTTTGACATCTAAAATTTGTTGGCCTATGATTGTTCTTAATTTTAAACATAAGTTATTTAAACTAAATAAGAGTCCAATTCATCATATTTTTTTTAAAAATACTCAAACATTATTCGTTTTTAGAGGTTTGTATGTAGGTGTGTTTTATTATTTATTCATGTTCAAAAATTACTGAATGGGCCAAATGTCAATAAAATAAAAACTCACTTTCCTCGATATCCCGACATGCTACAAAAATACTATTGTACTTCTAAAACTTCAGGCATGAAAAACTTCAAGAGCCTTAAAGACAAAGCAATAAGGAAGCCCCCTTTCTTGTAGAATTTAGAATCAATTTGAAATTAGTCATCAATAAGAATATGTTTCTTAATCTTCATAGGTGACCCTAGATATTTCTTTTTAGCTACCGGCCACCCAAGTAATCAGACTCTCTTTATTATGTACAAGTAAACAGCCAAAGATAAATATGAAATGATCGTAAATTTATTAAAAATATAGGTAATTAGTATGAGCCCGGTACGAGTACTCCATACTCTGTGTATACATCTCCTCCCGCGAAGTAGGAGCTCCAATGTCCAAAAGTTCCATGCGTTATAACCGAGTGATTACAATTCTTTAATAATGCAAAATCTTTGCCAATGCACACTGTAGAATCGGGAGATCCACAGCCAACTAAATAAATCCGATCGTCTATTTCTTTTAACTTTTTCTCTGCCCATGCCATATCATCCGACACATGTACAAATATTAGCTCATGTTCGTCACCATACTCTTCATCAAAATATGTAATTGCATCTTCAAAATAGTCTTTATATATAGGATTCAAGCCCAACTTTTCTTTTCGAAACTTGAGATAGTCCGTTCGACGGTTGTGCATGCCTATAAATAAAACAGGTTTGTTGCTTTGTGTTCTATTCATCTGAAATTCAAAAAATATATACTGTTATAATGGATCAAATAATTCTAATTAAAATTGAGGAAAAACTGACAGCTTCATCCCTAACTTCTCTTAGACGAGAATCTGCAAAGTTTTGAAATTTATCCTTCATGATGAAGGCATGATAGGCTTCTTTACGGTAGAGTCTAGGAAATCGTTTTCCTCCCATTATTTCCTGCTTCATAAAGTTGGATTGTGAATAATACACCTCGATGGCTCTACCCTTTGCCCATTTTTCATGTCCTATCGTATATTCAAAATATTTATTATTTGAATTCATTGTATTTTTATGTATAATTATTATTTCTTACCCAATAAATCAATGTCTCCTTCAAATTTCTCAAACGGAAACTTCCTATAGTCACAAAATGTATCCTCCAAAATCGGCATGTCAATATTTTTGAAAAACTTGGTGAGGTGTTTATGTGACTTCCTCTCCATATACACAGTCAAACCGTACTCCCAATGCAACCATGACATAAATAAGTATGCAGATATCATGTTACCTAACCGACCTCCTGCATACATAGTGAAAATAGAGCTGGAATTTAGGAATTTAGCTTCGTCATAGAGTATACACTTTTTGTTGCCACAATCTTTACTTCCAATTTCGCAGCTGTCTTTAAATGATGATAAAAATGCAGATTCGCTCTCTCCAGAGAATCTTGGAGTTGCATAGTGGTCTTTTGTTTTGAGAACATACTCTCCTTTAGCATTATATAAAACAAAGGGAAGACAGAGTGTTAGAATGAAACGAAGGAAACCGGTGTTGAGAAATCCAATCATGGTAGATTTGATGTTGTCAGTCAGAGAAATGCTGTAGACCTCCGAATCTTGATTTTCTTTATCCATTTATGAAGTGCAAATTCAATGTTATTACATAAGTTTCTAAAACAACTTCATAAAATTGCTTAGTAAATTTACGAGTAAAAATCAGGTACATTCATGCAAAAGGAGATTTACAAAGCAAAAAATATTATATTTATTAATTGTTGCGTGTAGACGTCATTTAGTTATATTAATTAGGTTGCACATATTACAATAAAAAATTATATACTTTGATATTAATTAAAGATTGTAATTATTGAGAATGGTTCAACAAGTTAAGAAAAAATCCTGGTTATTCTATGATTATTGCACAGATAGTTTAATGAGTTAATTAAGAAAATAAAAAAAGTTTGTATGAATTAAATCGTATTTGTAGAGTTTTTAAAAAAAATGATTTTTCATTGTCATTCGTAATCAGCTTCGATATTATTTTTAAGAAAAAGAAAATGAGGAAAACATTCAAAAATGGATTTGTATTTTGTGTAATATTTGATAATAAATAGTAAAATGAGCTATTTAATGTTATTTTCTTTGGCTACAGATAGTATCTCAATAGAAAAATGAATTATAAATTAATAAATCTCTTGTTTTACAAAGAAAAACAATGCTACATTGAGGATGTTTCACATAATTATACTAATTCATAATTCTATAGAATAGTAATTAAATAATACCTATTTATATTTCATGTATAATGTACTAATTATAACTAGGGGTGGATGGGGGAAGTTGTCACAAACTCTCTATATAAAGAATTTTAGATGACAGAATGTGAATTTTTATCGATGAATCATATTTTATTGAAATTAATTATTAAATATTTACAGTGTCAATTACAATAAAGCCATCAATAACTTTGACATTTAATTACAATTTGATAAGCTGCATCTGGAATAGATTAATTAATTATATATCTCATTTTAAGAATAAAATGAAGATGCATCAAAATATAAATTAAACAATTTGTAGATAAGATTATACTGTATAATTCAACTACATTCAAGGTCATAGTAAGGTCATATAGGATCATAGCCATTGGAAATGTAGGAAGTGTGACAACTATTATATAGATTATATGAAGGACGTGTCAATATATATATATATATTAACATTTCTAATATGATATAAATATCTATTAAGTATAGATTAATATTATTATGAGGACCCTTCATTCATTTCCACGGAAGGATTTCTACAAAGACACGGAACCTCCTCTCTGACGTCATGAAGTAAGAATGTCGTCTTCCGAAATTACCGCTAAAATATCTGAGCTAATATGGTTGTCCTCTTTGTCGGAATCCTCCAGCGCAAAATCCTTTTTTCTAAAAGGTCTCGGGAAATGGACGACTACTCCCAGGGACTTTCGCTCCCTAAAAGGGGAAGAGAGATTCATGGAGGTTGAGCTCAAGCTAAATAGACCCATGAGAATATTGGGGATAGACGTGGGTAACTATTGGAGTGCTTTTATCACTGTTTGGGCCTCCAGAGATCTGAACACTTCTCATTCCTTACTCTCATCTAAAATATTACTCTCCAGGAGCGACTCCGTGACTGGAAACGCTTCAAAGGGTGAGGGAGTCTTTTTCTTTGATGGAGCGTCCTTTCAGTCCGGATCAGGGGATCCTCTCTATGATCGCATTAAAATTAAGGTCACACAGCCTTATAACATTCCCACGGATCGATTCGGACTCTCCATGTTTGTTGTTCGAGGCACTCATTCCTCAAAGTCCGTCCTTGGAGAAGGTGCTTCAAACTCTCTCGGGGCTACAGAGCAGAGAAAGGCGATTGTCATTGAGAACCTCATTGCTAAAGCTGGAAAACATGTTCTGGTTGAACCATCCAAGAAAAAATATTTAAGGGATCTCTTGCCTACCTCACCCGAGTCATCATTAAATTGGAATATCCTCCTTCGTAACTTCTTAAACACTGTGACTACATCCCCCTCGAGTTCTCCTCCTTCAGTACTAAAGCAATTCCTTCACCGAAATCCTACTATTTCTCTGACCAATGGTCAAAGAGCACTAGCAGAGTCTCAAATCTATCGACACATATCCTCTCTATCCTCACCCTTACGCAAGAAAACTGTTTTAAACCCAATTCAAGATTATAGTAATAATAATCATAATAAGAGTAGAGCTTCCGAGGAGGTGATCTCTATCTCCCCAACCAAAACAGAGCTACATCGTTCTGTTCGTAAAGTCCTTAAAGTCTCACCTGTCAACTCATCCCCTGCAGAACTACTCAAGTTATTTCATAAAATGAATCCGAATTTAGTTTTATCCAAAAGGGAAGAGGAACGGATCAAATTTGATTTCATCAAGTATTGCTCATCCCCAAAAAGGAAGCGAAGGTCTGAGAGTGTTGAAATCATACATCAAGTCAAAAAGAAATCAAGGCCCTCCTATGATCATGGGAATGATTTCGATCCTCACATATTAAAAACATTTTCGAGGGAGGAGCTTGAGCATAACAAGGTTTTGATACAGACTCGTGTGTATAAAAAGGATAAAGAACTTCCACTTGAGGGGGATAGTGTCATTTTCGTAAATAAAGGAGTGCCCGTTACATTCTACAAGACTGGAAACAGGATATTCATGGAGATTGAAAAGGAATTCTTTAGGCCCGAAGTAAAAAAAGAGCACATTGTATCCATATTTAAGGACTATACACTGGATCAAATTAACAGAACAGAGTCTAAAGAAAATGAAGCCGAACTCATTACTATCAAAGACGATCTTCATCTGTGTCCAATTTGTAATGAGACTGAATTCAAGAGTGTAAGCGAGCTAGAGGTTCATTCCTGGTCTTGCACGGGTCCTCAATTTGAAGAAGTTTCTTCTTTCAACTCCGAAAATAATAGTCCCACTCCAGGACCCAGTGGCTTACAGAGTTCCTCATGTCCCATTTGCTCCAAAAAGTTCCCTATGAATGCTCTTATGGAACATGTGTCACAGTGTGAGGAATAATATAATATATAATTTAATTATATTAAATTAGATAAGTAAAATGTGACTCCATTTATAGACTTTATTCCTGTATTTTTATAGTTGATTCCATCAGCGTGAGGGATTTATGAATTTGTTTCTAATAGCATTATTACTATGAGTGGTAGATACTATTTGATAGTACCTGATAATAATAATAATAATTATCTTTCATGGAATATCTATTGTGAATTTCTTTATAGAATGAAATGAAATAGGGAACATACCAAAAATATGTGCCCTATTGGTGTATATTATTTGAACAAGTCTTAGTATGCAATAATGGACATCCAAGTTTTATAATGGTATAATCAATGGGAACTTAATTTAAATTCTGCTAAAGCGATGAATGAATTATAATTGAAGTCAAAATCATATATTATATTAGTGTTCAAATAGTATTAAATTTTGAGTTGGAGCAAATTATCATGGCCAGGAAAGAGTTCAGACATCATAGTTATTAGTACTAGGTAGAGTAAATATTATGTAAATACTATTGGGACAGGTAGTTATACAAATTTGAAATTCGCGGGTTAGAAAGACGAATGAGAAAAGTCCTTGTATGAAAGAGGTCTAGGAAATTGAATTGATTGGAGGGCTGCTGTGAATTGGAAATGACGTCACGCCATAGTTTGACGTATTGCATTTTTTTACTTCTTTTAACAGCTCTTGGACTCTAATTTATCTACATCTTATAATAAGTTAAAATAAAGTTTTTTTTATACTAAAGGAAGGCAAGAGGAGAGAATATCGTATGATGATGAGGAGAATGGGTCTTCCAGTGCTTCTATCCCTAGGACTATCTACTCTGGGAATGCTCCATGCCTATCATTCTCGCTCTCAGTTTTACCCAGCAACGATTTATATAGTCAAATCCAATTTATTGATGGCCATTGCCTATTTCCAAGCTCTGGTCTTCGTGATCCTCGTGGGCAATTTGATGAAAAAGGTATTTTTGGGTACTCTGCGTGCTTCAGAGTTTGAGAGTCTCATAGATAGGTCCTGGTATGCCGTTCTGGAGACTTTTTTGACCTTTGCCATTTTCAAGTAAGTTCCTCTGATTTGAACTCTGACAATTATTTCCCCTCGCTCGCTCGCTCGCTCATTCCTCATTTCTTTATTATAGGGATAATTTTTCGGATAAGTTTGTGGCCTTCTTCAGCATGCTCCTCTTTCTCAAAGTCTTTCATTGGCTGGGAGAGGTGCGAGTGAATTTCATGGAGCAGTCTCCAGCGAATTCTCCCCTCTTTCATATCCGAGTCCTTTCCCTCGCCTTTATCCTCGCTACCCTCGACATTAAACTCATACTTCATTCCTACACATCCACACAACAAGATGGAGACTCTGTTCAGCTCGTCTTTGGATTTGAGTATGCGGTTCTCTTGACTGTGGTCATGAATTTCTTTATCAAGTACCTTTTACACTGTGTGGACCTTAGATCGGAGAGCCCATGGCATAACAAGCCGATTTACATGCTCTATGCAGAGCTTGTCATTGGATTTATCAAAGTCGTTCTCTATACCCTATTTATTCTTATCACACTCCGAATCTATACCATACCCCTCTTTGCGATCCGACCCATGTATCTTAATCTTAGAGCTCTCAAAAAAACATTTGTGGGCATTGTTTCCTCATATCAAGCCATTTACATCATGGATGCTCACTACTCTCAAGCTACACCTGAACAACTTGCTTCTGCTGACAATATCTGTACCATTTGTAGGGATGAAATGGTGGCTAATGCCACTAAAATTCTTCCCTGTAATCATATATTTCACAAGTCATGCCTGAGGTCTTGGTTTCAAAGACAGCAGACCTGTCCCACTTGTCGTCATGATGTTATTCAAAGCTATAGGCGTCAAAGACACACCCAGCCAACTCCCACGAATAATAACAATGTTCATGCAAACAATAATAATAATAATAATATGAACAACAATAACGGACCTGGACAGCAACCTACACCAACGGGACAGGCTCAGCAGCCTCTTCATCAGCAGGTCCCCATTCCTCAATTTCCAGGATTTAATCCTAATATATTAGCTCAAATGGCGGCCAACCTTCCACAGCAATTCCCTTTTCCTCCTCCAGCTCCTCAACCAACGACTCCAAACACAGCAACAGGACAACAAAATGCATCTGCCTCCACTCCCAACAGTAGCAGCAGCAGCAGCAGTAATAACAACACTGCTACACCTTCAACATCCACATATTCTACACTTCCTCCAGCAAACCAGTTTACCCTACCCTTTCCCTTCCCACCCCCACCCCCACTTCCTCCCATGTTTTCCTCATTCAGGCCTCCACCCTTGCCACCAGCGGATTTTAAAGGCCTTTCAGATGAAGAATTGAGAGCCATGGAGGGAAATGAACGCAAAAATGTAGAGGCTCGAATTGAATGCTTGAAAAACATTCAGGTATTGCTGGATGCTGCTATGTTAGAAATGCAACAATATTCCTCAATTTTGTCAAAGGTGGATGCTACAAACAATTTTCCAATGCCAACGGCTGAGACGGGAGCCAGACCAAAAGAATCCACTCATAATAAGACTTCTGAGACTGGTGACGAAAATGAAATAATACAAAAAATGGATAGTAGTAATGCTAGTCCCTCTCCATCGTCATCATCATCATCATCTGCCGATTCATCTGACAAAGAAGAGGTTAGAAGGAGACGATTAGAAAAGTTTAACAACATACCCAGTAATTCATCCTCTTAATTAAAAAAAAAGAATATCCTTTCTACGTGTTATATTGCAAAAACAAAAGACAAACAAAAAAACAACAAAAAACTCAAAAAAACACCAAAAAAAAAATAAATATACAAAACATATATATACCATTATGTCGTCGTTGTCTGTTTCATCTTTTTTTTTTCTCTTTTTTAGTTGCTGAGCTCAAGGAATACTTAATATTTCTATTATTTAATTAATTAATTATTTGCCCATATCTTAGACCTATGGATGATATCAATTTGATTTTTCTTATAAATATAAAAGTAATTTATGTTAATAGTTATAAACTACATAATATTATTTATATCCATTGCTAAAGCCAATTAATTATTATTATTATTATACAAAAAAATAAATTGTCAGGATCTTCATCTTAAATATTTATCTTGCACCTTCTCATGTATATTTCTTTATGCAGCATTAACTGATTTGAAAAAAAAATGTTTCCTTCAATCTTTTTTTTTTTTTTTTTTAAATGAAAAAAGTGAAGTAAAAATGGTATTGATATATTATATTATTATTATTATTATTATTATAGTATGATATTATTGAATACAAGTCAAAATAAGTGTATACGAAAGAGTGTGTTTCATTAATGTTCATAATAGGTAATACGATACTGAAAGGGACTTTCATTAGGAAAAAAAATATGATCATAAATGATGTAGGTACACTAAAAATGATATGAGATATTGGAGATTCGAATTGTATAAATCAATGTAAGAATACTATGCAATAACATTTTTGTAACTGGGTTTTACATGGTTACTTTATGTAATGACTAATGATAAAATTATATTGGCTGCTATATAAGGTGTGGAAGGGAAGGGAATAAAAAAATCGTAGCATTCAAAATGGTTGGACTATATTTGTCCATGAAAAAAAAGTATAAAAAATAGTCAAGTTTTAATTGTACATAATAGTAAATATTAATTAATAATATTGTTAAAACGTAGTCTTATACATATATTTCATCATTAAAATATGCACCCTCGATAATATTATTTTTGATATTTTGAGTCTACAAAACCTTTACATTCTCTATTATACATATAATGTAAAATATTGTTTGAAAAGTTACTTTAAAAATCTCTCAGAAAATGCTCATTTTTTTAAATTTGAAGTTAAACAAAAGGAGAAAACTCCTTATAGACTCCAAAAGAAAATTCACTTTCTTTTTTTTTTCAATTGTAAGGGATCTTTGCTAGTTCAGATCAAGATATCATTATAGAAAATATATATTAAAATCATTTTTTAAAACTAAAGACTTATTTTATCATTTTTATTAATTCTTATTTTCATTTACTTCGCCTCTCTTCATGCTGAAAAAGGAGTATGAATCTTTTGTATGCACTATAAAGTCAATATGTTTAATTATCGTGTTATTCGATATATATTAATAGAGAGAGAGAGAGTAACAGTTAATATTATTTTAACTAGCTGCTAAATTATGCTCCACCTCTGTTCTGTAGATAATTAATTATTTTAAACTGAACATTGAATATTATTTCCTTACAGTAGGTAGAACCCCGAAACGAACTCGAGCGCCTCAGTACTTCACACATTCAGAGTTCGTATCAAAAAGTTAAGAGAACTTTCCCTCCGGGCTCGTACAAAACTTCGAAATCAGACCCAACTCACGTGACTCTGGTTAATAAAACACAATTCGTGCTTGGGTGCTAGTTAGCGCTGATTCGGAACTCGACTGCATGGCTTCTCAACACTGATTTGTTCTACTATGAATTAGCCTATAGTTCCGGGGTTTTACTCTATTATGTGAATATGGAAAAGTTCTCTAATATAAGAATGTAATATATTTGATCAAAAATCTCACTTTTGACAAAAAGTGACATGCAATATATTTGCTCTGAGTCCACTATGTAGTTAATAAAATCTTTTTTATCCTCATGACAAATAATTTAGTGATCATATATTTTCCCATGTACGGAAATTATCATATTTAAATAAAGAGTCTACTCAATTAGGTCATATTTTTTTTTCTTTATTGTTCCTAATAAAAAAATATTGGTATCCCTGCATGTATACAAAGTGAAAATTACCAAAATTACTTTTTATTAAAGCCCCTTTTTCGGATTTTCATGATCCTCTTCTTCTTTTTCATTTTATCACTGGATACACCAAATCCACGCGATCTTTGTTCAAGGGCATGAGCTTTATTACGATATTTCTTTCTTATAATGGAAGCCAAGGCAGGCCTCTCATCCTCATACTTTGTACGAATCTCATCCAGTGTTTCACCGATTGAATTTAAAAACTCAATTGCTTCCCCAAATCGGTCATCATTCTCTACGAAAAAAAAATTCTCGCTCACTATTGACTTTGAGCCTTTTAGATATGAGGGAAAGTTAGTTTGGGGTTTGTTATTAGGAATAATTTTGCTCGTAGAGTCTTCTTCATCCTCATTGTCACTCGAGTCATATTTAAAAGGATTTGCAGTAAATACATCCTTTTTCTTATCAGATTTAATTTTTGAAGCAACGTAGTCAACCTTTTCTGCAATAGGCTCTGACTCCTTGCCGAACGCTTTCAATAAACTAAATGACCCAGAACTTGTATTCGTTTCCTTATTCACAATGAATGCAGATTTTAAATCCTGGGATACTTCATAGAATCTAGTTTCCATTTTTTCTGCATCCAATGTTTCAGAATGATTTTGTACTTCTTCTTCATCCTCTTCCGATTCTTCATCATCACTTTTCTCAACCGTTAGGGTATTTTTGTCATCCGATGGATCAAATCTAAATTTTGTAGAGTCTTTAAAAGTTTTATCCTTTGGTTTCTTTACAAGCTTTGTTTTAACTCCCGCGGTATCTGCAAAACGATGATCCATTTTAAAGCGATCATCCCCTCCAAAATTGCTTTGGAGACCTAGAAGACGATGTCCTGAGGCTCCCTCGAATTCAGGTCTTTCTCTAAACCGATCCGTATCATTATCTTCATCATCACTCTGATCGAATAATTTAGTTTTTGTATCCGGTTCTTCATCACTGTCATCGTATCTAGCTATTTTATTAGGGCCCTGCCCTCTAAGAGCCAAAGATATGTTATCCTTTTTTCGTTTTAACTCAGCCTGACGTTGCTTGAGGGATAAAACCCTTTTGGCATCATCATCATTGCTACAATGACTCTTAGTTGGGCCACTAGTACCTAAAGGCTCAAGATTAGGATTTAAATTTTGATCAAAAAGTTTCTCATGTCTAGCTTTCCCCAGGTTTTTCTCAGCATGAACTCCTCCAATAGGTTCCAAATTGGGATTTTGAACATCTTTTGGACGACGACCTTTTGAATGGATAGAGGAGTCTTGATACGAGTTAAAAGTTGTCCTCTCAGAAGATCTAGGTTTTTTTTCTTCATCTTCTTTCCAAAAGTCACTATCGAACGATTCTAATTTTCTCATAAAGGCACCACCAGAGTATTTAGGCATTTTCGGTTTGGCTCTAACTCCATCTGTTTCATCATCTTCATCACTAGAACTAGAATAATATTTCCTCACGGATTTTCTAACACTAGAATTTCGATTTGAATGCGGTTCATCAAACTGAATGACTCCACCAATAGATTTCCCATCCGGAACCCTGTCACCAAAATCGGTTTCCTCTTTCTCAAGGACTATTCTTTTGTAGGGTGCACCTTTGTGCGATCGTGCTTCAACAACAGGCTCAGATTTGTCCTTAGTTGATAATTCTCTTTCCCTTGCCAAGCGGCTCATGAAGCTCTCTTTAGCTACTTGAACTTTAATTTTATAGCCTTTCCACCAACTGGAACCAGAGCATTTCTCTACACATTCCTCCAATTGAGACTTGTTAGCTATCATATCAACAAAAGCAAAAGTGGATAGTACATTTCCATCAATGTCTTTCTTTGCTTTTATTTCCACCTTTTTGACAGTACCGTAGGAAGAGAGATTATTCCGAAAATCATCCTCTGTTGCTTGAGGACAAACATTTCCAATAAAAAGACGTCCCTCAGCCATCCTAAATAAAATTTTAAAAAATATTTTTTTATCAAATTAACAAAAATTCAAGATTGGGAATCTCATAAGTGTATTTTTATAACATTAGCAAAATAAAATAGAAATTTGCTATATGGACCCAAAGGGTATAAAAATAATATTTTTTTAATCATCGAACACAATTTTCGTTCCCTTAAACTCTTGAATGGATGATTTATTTGCTTCCTTCTTAGCAGCCCAAGAGGGATGTAGATCTTTATAGGATTCTTTGTTTGCATCTTCCTTTTCACCGAAAACAGTTCGTTTTCCCTTAAACTCATGAATAGACGACTTATTGGCTTCCTTCTTAGCAGCCCAAGAGGGATGCAAATCTTGTTTTTTGGACTTTAGTCCCTCATGATCCCCAAAAAAGGTTTTTTTCCCCATGGGTCTTGCTAATTGTCTCTCATTTCGCTTAGCTTCCCAAGAAGGGTGAATCTTCTCATGAAAATTCTTCTTGCCACCTTGAAAGCCTTTTGAACTTCCACTAAATTTGTTTACAGATCCTGGATTTCTCCGACTAAATCTATTATTAAACTTAAGAAACTGTTTGGATTCAGGAACACTGTCCCTTTCTGAGAACGATTCCTCTTCTTCGTCCTCCTCTTCTTGAGAGTCGTTATCATCAGAGCCACCAAGGAAAAAGGAGTCTTTTATTTTTCTTGATCCTTCAGATAAAGGTGTATGAAGGAAGTTCTCACTTTCTTCTTGTTCCTCATCACTACTCAGTTCATTTAAATTAATTTTCTTAATTACTAAATCCCCTTCCTTTCGCTCAATTGCTAATGGAGACTCAACTTCCATTTCTTCTTCTTCTTCACTACTCTCACCCTTATTTTTAATCTCTAACTCCAGACTTTCATTATGAGGCAGAGGATCCTGTTTTTTAGACTTATTTTTTTCTTTAGATAATGAATTCTTCTCTGAGACTCCGATTTTGTTTTTCTTCGCCATGGACTTTTCAATCCGCTCTGTAAATGATGTATAATGACATAATTAACAAAGGAGATTCAAAATTATGGATTAAAATAGAATTGCAGACCTTTGATTTTATTATTCTTCTTCCACTTTTTCCCGAGCATGGAAAGAATGGAGGGAAGTTCAGTCTTCCAGTTTGGATATTTGATTCGAAAGTCTTTAATTTTGGCTGCTAAAAGAGTTTCCGAAGCGACTCGAATCAAAGCTCGTCTTTGCACACTCATTACTTCTCCAATGGTTTTGAAATTCTTTAGAGCAAATATTGAAGCCTCCTTAGCATGGGTTTTCTTGAGCACCTGTAGCTCCTCCACGAGTCTCTCCGCCTTTCGAACCAATTTCTCATTCTCTTTGTCTTTGTAACTCTTTATTTTACGAACCAATTTGTTGATCACTCTCACCATGGACTTACTTGTTGTTTTATTCAAGGAGCAAACAAAATCATGGACCACAGCGGTGTTTAGCTTTGGAGTCTCCATTGCAAGCATGTTCCAGGATGTGAGGAATATATGAATGATCAACAGTCAATACACATGGGTTTGTTTACATCTAGAAGCAGCTGGCTCCTATGAATATTAATATTTATAATGATCAAAACAAAAACATATGACGTAGATAGTGAAGGTTTGGGCGTTAACTACGTACAGTCACGACATTTACAATCATAACAACAATGACGTGACATTTCATTTATTATATATATAGAAAGAGAGAGCTATAGGCTATAGCCTATATCTTACTAAAGACTATATTATAATTTATATATATATATATATATATTTATATATCAATGAAATGTCATTGTCTATATTAATAATAGACATTTAATTTTATGACTCAATTTTTTTAATAAATAATAATACTATAATGTTAGGATGATATTTATCATATTAATAGAAAAAGTTATGATATTTATAATATATTGTACATATATTGTGGATTTGACAACTTTTTGGAGGGAGCTGAAAACCAAATCATCCCTCTAGTTCTGTCATTAATACAAAATACAAATAAAATTCCTCAAACTCAAATCCCCTCACGTCAAAAAATACCTGAGTTGTTTTAAAAACTTCTCGAAGTCGAATGATGATTTTCCATTGTTGAGGAGTCACATGGCCTTTCATATGAAAACCTCTCATTGCCGACCATTACATTTGTTACATACTAATATGATGCGTATGGGTATGAATGGGTAGGAATGTAAATCATATGCAATTCGGGCGTGTTATAAAAAAAGAAAGAGAAAATCAACCTGGCAACCCTGACAATTCAATGAATGTCCAGGGGGGGAGCAGCTTGAGCTGTCATGACGTTTTACTGAGCTACAAGCTGCTATTTTCCTTTATATATGTATACAAATGAAAACATCAAACCACAAACATTACAATACGTTACTCCAGAATCATTATTATATTCACAAATATCATTAACTCCATTCTCCTCAATGAATGATATCCATTTTTTAATTTTTCCTTTGTTCCTCACCATGATATAATCTTTGCAGACTGTTCTTTACTTGTAAAACATTATGTTGAGGTAAAGTTGATGTTACCTTCCTAAGGGAAAAAAAATAATGATAACAGCTTCGGAAAACAAAAAGACCTGTTTGAAGAGCCAACTCCACTTTTTTATCACACGCCCGAATTGCATATGATTTTCATTCCTATGAATGGGCTTGACGTATCGATGAGTCGATACAATGGACTCATTTTTGGGAGTTTTAGATTAATCACTAATCCCCCAAAATCAAAAGTTTTAAACTACTCAACAATTCTAAACGCCAAATGTTACGAGTCACGAGTTTGATCATTTCTTAAAGTTCTTTCACGGGCCTTAATTAATATGATTGGTCTTGGCAGTCAATGTAATTTAATCAAATGTAATATAAAATTGAACTTCAATTTAAAGATTATAAGATCTCAAAATCCTGGAAGCAGATGATTCAATTTGGTCATTGATGGGAAAAGTTATGGAGTGAACAAAATGGACATGTCTAGACTTTTCTATTGTCATTTTTACAAAAATGTCAAATTTTAATTTAAAATAAAATAAAATCGATCAATCATTCCTAAAAAAATCAACATCTGTCGAATTTAATACTCTACCCATCATAAAATGTATAAAAAGGTATTTACATTTAGTAATACGGCTTTAAGTTTCTCCGTTTTGTCTAGGTAATTGACATGATACTGTCCACAATTGTTCTACTCTGAATTAGTCATTCGACTCTTACCTTTGTTAAGGTATCAGAATAAATACGCATTATAAAAAAGAAGACTCAAAGGTGTTCATTTTAATTGCATGTACGTATGTATGTTTATGAAAGTAGAATATAAAATGACTCAAGTTTTTATCTACTGATGTTTACTTTTGGATTTTTAAATTAGTCTACAAAAAAGGTAATTTTGCCCTTCATTGTTACACATATACTATTTAATCATTCGGTAAGAACCTGATCATTGTATAAGAGTATACCATATGATAATTAATATGGGTTAGCCCATAGCAACTCAACAAATAATATGACGAAATGTAACCCGACCATCAATTACATCATTTGATGATTTTGGATACAGATGCTCGCTTACTCCCGAGAAAAAAAAACATAATACTCTCTTAAATTTTAGTTTTAAGTAATCATGACTTTAATAGAGCCCTCCTCTGCCCCAAATTGAAAAGGGACAATGTGTATCCAACAATTTGAAAAAGTGATCAATCCAACAGTTAAATTAGAACTAAAAAAAAAACTCTCAGTTTTCATTTAAAAAAGTGATCTTCAAAAATGGATAACTTAGGTTATTTGAATTTAACCTCGTCAATTTTTATGGGGAATAATAAAAAAATCCCCGAATTCTACGACTATAAGACTTGGGCTAGTCATATACCTTGAGGTATCACTAAGTCAGAAACAAAATCTCTAACGACATGATAGTGAACTACCAAAGCAGAGCTATTTTATACTTTAAGTAGGGCCTGACCCAGTGTTGCGACTATCTGGAGGTATTTGGGAGCTCAAATAGTATATATTCAAAATTTATTCTACAAAATTGTTAAGGTGATAAAATAGTAATTCAGATCACATTCTATGTACAATATAGATTATTGTTCTTAAGAATCGTTTATAAATTAATTGTAACCCCTCTTAAATTTTGGAGTGCCCCTTTTCAGATATAGGTCTGGTTACGGAACAGATTAAACATAATTGATTTTTTTTTAAATAATTTATTCTACTTAAATTGCCAGGGTATTTTGATCACATCGTAAGTTCTGGTCCTGTAAAATAATGTATTTATTCATTGTACTTCTCTTGGATTTAAGTCTGGTAATGGGGCAAGTAATTGAGATCATTTACTTGAAGGTTTAAAAAAAATACCGATAAATCAGTTAATTTTTCTTTCTCATTTGAGATCCTGATAAAATATAATTAGTTATTCAAACAAAAGCCCAAAAACGGTCATTTCGGCAATTGAATTATTTTCCTCATAATATTTTCATATAATTTTTCTTCTGAAATTATATTTTTAGATTGTGGATTTAGTTTTATATTGTTAATTCTGAGGTTGGCCACATATAATATGATTTTATGATAACTTTTAGTTTTTCAAACAATAAACGATAATTCATTTTGAAAAAATCATGATAATTGTGGGAGTTAAAAAGTGATATCACGGATACATAGATAACATTAATATAATTTATATTGACTGTCAAAATGGCCAAAATTGACTTTTCAATGATGAAGGATCTAATTATTTAATTTTTAATTGCAACTTTAATCTACTTGCCAATATATATATATGGAATGGGTAACTGTGAAACCCCCATTAAAAACATAATTTAGGAGATACTCCAGCTGATATGACTTAATATCAGAGGCGTTATAAGTTTTTTTTGTTTGTTTTTTAAAGATAATTTTACCCTTTGTCGAATGTACCTCCCCTCCCTACTATTTGTATCATTCATGATAGATAATAATTATAATTATTAATTTATAAAACTCCACAAGGGAAAAATGGTGGTTTATAGAGCCTGATAGTAAAATGTATTATTACATGAATAACTATTATCCATGTGTCAACAAATCTCAAAGGGGGAGTTGCATAATATGTCAATGATGTGTAGAATTTCAAGGATAAAAAAAAAAGTCATGATAAGCTAAAGAGTACTACAAATATAAGGTAAATCCACATTGTGAAAGTTGATATATAATATTAGGAATCGGCAGATTAGGAGGCAGCTTAATTAAGAAGAGTTCTGTTGGGGGGCGTAGTTTGACTTTCAAAAAATAAGGGGAGGGGGGGATCTGTATAAAATTCGGATCTATCAGCACACGTTTTAAAGTTGCTTAATAACTCTTGCAAATCCAAACATGGCCAGCGGCCATTTTGAAATGCTATCTGTCGTCTGGCATCCGGCTTAGATTTTAACTAATTTTTTTAACCCTACAGATATTCATTCATTCTTATTAAAGGCGAGGTTGAAAAATATTTGATCAGATTGTGGAAAAACTTCAATCTCAGAGCTATGTTCTATAGCTCCATCTTTTTTGTGGAAAATATCGTGGCATTTGAGAAGCTGCATCTCTCTCTCTCTCTAGTGCAAGACACCTCAAACAATACCCCAGGGCACAGTTCTGCTCTTTAGATAATTACCAGTGATGTAAAAAACGGCGATTTTTAAGCGTGCGAGTAGTTGTCAAAATGCCTGTTAGTTGAAACCCTACATAATATTCTTTCATCATTCATAAATCATCAAGCTGTTCCTTTTCCTTTTGACATAATAATTCTTGTTATATGTATATTTGTATAATCTATTATAAAAGTTACGATAATATCACACAACCTTTCCTTCGATTTTGGTTGAAAACTTTCTTAATGTTAATACCTCTCAAAAAAGTGACTTTATGGAAAAAAAAATGCTCCAACTAAAATATTTATACTTCTATCCTATAAAATGTTTCATCTGTTGACATTTTTAATATGTTTTCAGCCATTTTCTTGAGTTATAGAAAAGGTAGAATAATTATAAATATCATTATTAAATCTTCAATCATTGTTTTTAAAATATGCAAATATCTAAAAACTTAAAGCTTTATTTTGTTAATGAATGAATAACCATTATTATCAAACTAAAAACTTGAAGATTAGTTTATACATAGAGCAGAGATTACTATTTGGGTACTTATTTTTCTTAAAAATTAATACAAATAATGAAATTTTAACAAAAATAGCAATAAATCTAAAACTAATGTACCGATTTTGAAATTTGGAAAATTTCCTGTTTATTTAAAGTAATATCTACAACTTTAATTTCAATAATATATTTCTAAAACATCAATTTAATTTAATTAATTACTTTAAGTCCAAGAAAAGCTGTCTTGAGCCTGGAACAAGGCTGTCACAGCTACAGTCATAGTATTATAACGACAACAAATAAGCTGGCTTTCATAGTTACCATAACATTTTTGACGTCATCAAGGGGAGGAGTTACTTGCACGCTTAAAAATCGCCGTTTTTTACATCACTGATAATTACTAACTACGCTGCAAATGTTCTGTTTCTCCTATCTAATAGAAAACGAGGCCAAATAATATATTATTCAATAGTCCCAAGGTTTAAATTATGTCATGCATGTACCTTGAGATTTAAAAAAAAAAAGTTTGAGAAGCACTGCTTTAATAAAACTGCATGAATCATTTTTAAAAAAAATAAATGAACAGGTGCATATTGATATAAGACATCATTGTTCTATTAATCATCAGTCAACGAGTCAAATTGCTTCACAGTCCGTATTGAAATTTTAAAGAGACAAATGAGTATATAAGAATATTAAACTAAATTATCCTAAATATAATATTTCCACGTCAAAAATTTCATAACTTGGGCCCCTGAAATAGTTTATAATAGTCAGACACGTGTGTAGTTGTACATTTTTACGTAAATTATTTTGGAAAGGCGCACACAGAGTACGCCTCACATAATTATTTATTATAACTAAGTAACTAAGCTATGGAAGCCCTACCTTTGCATGGGATTTTGGTACTTATTGACTGTATTGACTATAATAAAAATATGTAATATTTATTGCAAGATTTGATTCCATCATCATATTGTACTCTGTTTTTTGTTTTTTGATATAATTTTATGATTCATAACTATTTATTATATATATGTATATACCTAAATGCGCATACAAAAAATGATGATGTTGCAGACTATAGCTATTTTAATAGCAATTTGAGTAATCAGAGGGCCCTTTAAACATTTACTTTGTAAATATAAATATCTTGTATGTTTCTTTGTGAGTTTTTTTTTCTATCCCTCTCTAGTCTCAGCTAGCTCTTTGACAACGTTCCTTTTTTTTTTCTAGCTATCGCTCCTTTTCTCCCTTTTCCTTCTTCTCTCTCTCTCTTTTTTTATTTCACTCTCTTTTTCTATTAATTCGATTGATGATACGAATTATTTACTTACATGACATAATCATTATAAGAAGTCCAAGATAATTGCTTCGTTGTTTATTTATTATAGGCTCCCAACTCGTGACCCCTTCGCTCCTTAACCATCATTTCATCAGCATAGTTGTTATTATAAGACACTTCTTTATCGACTTTGCGTAATGATCATCTCTGGATCGTTGTAGATCGCAGGTACTTCCACACTCATTCTTCATAGTGAGTCAAAGTGCATGACTAATATAATTATTATTATTACTGTTATAATATTAATTTATTTATTTTTTAGGCGAATGAAGGGGATGGATCGTCGTTTTTAGAGTGATAGACAAGGTTATGTCAAATCCTTGTTGAATATAAATTAAAGTATTTTACTTTTTAAGTTGTAAGAGGTGATACTACGTTACTATGATCTTTGTTTCTTTGTTTTGACAACGTTTTTGACTTTTACAAGCGTCAAAAATCGAACTGCACAGTCACATATAAATATATATATATATATATATATAGTTTCCTTTCTTTGATATATATCGTTATGTAAATAATAAGTAACTCAAGACAGTTATTTCATGTCTCCTGTTAGATAGCAACGCAATATTACATTCATATAAGTATATATATATTTGTATAAAGACTTGCAATTGTACTTGTATGTTTTCATATAAAGGTCTTTATGACTCTAATCATCAAAAACGTGACTCATCCTCTTGTAAGTTGTTTTTTATTTTGATTCCATAGACAAAAAGTATTATTTCTGTTGTTATTATTATTATTTTAGTATCTAAATAAGAAGGGGAAAAAAATATGTTAGTTAATAGGAATTAATGAATTTTCACCCACACACTTAATTTTCATGAATATATAACTATGTAACTGGAAAAACCGTCTTATCATATTTCATTTCCCTTGATAAAAAAATAACTATCCTTTTTACAACTTTTGAGTCGACGCTTCCATTCCTTTTTTTTTTCTGTGCCATGATATATCTGTTGTTCTTATTATTTATAATTGAAAGTAATTAATTGTTTTACTTCCTTTGTAGATATAATTGGACAAAATGAATAGTGCTTTCCTGATATTCAACTCCTTATTATTCACTTTGAATACTTGGGCCTATGGTCATATTGACCACCATCATGGCGTTGTGAGCATTACAGCAGAATCTCATCATCAAATCCAAAAACGCTCCGTTTCTGAGGAAAAGAGTGTTCAGAACGAATCATCCGTTGTTGTATCGAATTTAGTAGAGTCGGTGCATCTCAACAGTAGTCATTTATTCGTAATATTATCATGGGTTGGTGAAAAGTCAAACTACATTGTCTGTGTGTCCAAGAGTAACAGTGATCTCGAGCCCTCAAACGTCTACTTGTCAAAGGATAATGGATCAACTTTTGTTGATATATCCTCCAGATTTTTGCTCAAAGATGGAAACAAGTCTCATATCAATATATTTTATACACATCCGAATGAACACTGCACCTTTGTTTTTACAGATGTGGTGAATAATTACATATTTACCACAAGAAATTGTGCTAAAGACATCAAGTCTCACGCCCTTGAGTTTTCACCTGATAAAATAGAATTTGATAGCCGAAGTCTGAAAAATTTCCTCGTGCACGAGCTCTCGAATCCAGAGATGAAGCTCTACGTAACCAAAAATTTTGGGTTAACTTTTTCCCATGTTCAAGACTATGTTAAAAAGTTGATGATGTACTATGATGGCAGTGAAACTGTTTTATATGTACTCAGAGCCACTCCAGATGTGAGGATCAGTAATGTAATTGCATCTAAAAGTTTATTTCAAGATCCTTCAGAAGTCGAAGTTGTTCATGACAATGTATTTGATTTTGATATCCGTGGTTCCTATTTGTTCGTCTTCACAGAAGATCAGGATCATGGACCTCTATATAAGCAGCTATATATTTCTAAAATAAAAAAAGATGGAATGAGTGGTCGTTTTATCCTTGCCGAATTTGGTGAAGAGAGTCCTATACATGACTTTTACATTGTGGATGTAACCGAGGACGATCAAGTATTGATTGCTGCTAATTTTGATTCTATGAGATCAAATTTATATACTTCTGTGAGAATCAATGAACATGAAGCCTTATTTTCTATATCTCTTCCTATGGTTATGTATTATAATCCCCCTATAACATGGAAAAACACTTGGTTAAGCTATACCTCAGGAAACAAATCATTTGTCGATGTGTACAAAGTTCAGGGTCTTCGTGGAGTGTATATAGCTAATCGGATTCTGGACTCTTATATCCAGTCCAACAATAGTGAAATTTATCCTGAAAATTTACAATCTCTCATTACTTTCGATCTAGGTGGAATTTGGTCTCCCATTCGTGAACCTCGATTGGATGATCAGGGCCAAAAACTACTTCAATGCTCAAAAAACAAAAATTGTTCTTTGCATTTATCTCAGATTTTAAGTGAAATGTTCCCAAAATCAAGATCAATCCCTGTGTTGAGTAAGGCATCTGCAACAGGCATCGTTTTGGGTAGTGGTAATATTGGTCATCAATTGCACGGGAAATCCAATGTTTATTTAAGTGCGGATGCTGGGCTCTCATGGCATCAAATTCTGAAGGGCTCTTACTATTATAATATTGGAGATCATGGAGGAATAATTGTAGCTGTTAAGTATTATAAGACGGAGGGGCCAACCAATGAATTATTATATTCCATCAATGAAGGAATAACTTGGAATTCCCTCATATTCTACAAGAAACCCGTTCGAATTTTTGGATTACTGACTCAACCAAGAGAGAACACTACAATATTCACAATGTTTGGTACTGAGGGGATCAATTCTATTAATTGGATTATTTTTAAAGTTGATCTTATGTCAGTGTTTCATAAAAATTGCACAACTGACGACTATAAACTTTGGTCACCGGCTGACAATTCCTTTGGAAAGCACAAAAACTGTCTCTTGGGTCGAAAAGAAATTTTCGAGAGGCGCATGGTTCATTCCAATTGCTATAATGGGTTAGACTATGTACGTACAGTCAAAGTCGAAAATTGTCACTGTGAACGTTCTGATTTCCATTGTGACTTTGGATTTATTCCTGATCCCTCCTCATCTGAAACCTGTATTGCGAATCCTAAATTCAGCCATACGGATTTATATAAGAAACCTCGTTGTTTACCTGGTGAAACATATCTTAGGAAAACAGGATATGTCAAAATTCAAGGAGATACCTGCATTGGAGGTAAGGAGATGGAGTTTATGCCCATGAATGTGTCTTGTCCTCTTGAGTCTGAAGAAGAATTTTTACTTGTGAATGAGAGAATTCGTATTTCAAGAATAAATCTTCGAAATCTCTCTCAGGTTGAAGCTCTTCCTTTAGAATCCATTTCAGATATTATTTCCGTTGAATATGACTTGGATCAAAACTCTGTTATTTGGAGTGATTTAAAGAATAAGAAAATCTATGTTCAGAACTTAAACAATACCTCAGCTGGGCCCAGAGTTCTTGTGGATAACTCAATTGAAAGTGTTCAAGGTATGTCCTTGGATTGGATAAGTCGTAATTTATACATTGTTGATGGTGAACTTAAGAAGATTGAATTGATTCGTCTTGATAATAGTAACATTAGAAAGGTTCTACTCGATGGTAAAATATTAAAAAAGCCACGAGGTATCGCTGTTCACCCTGCTTACGGCTACTTATATTTTTCTGATTGGTATGAGGGTGGTCCCTCTATAGGAAGAACTAATATGGACGGAACTTCCCATAAAACAATGGTGAGGGGAGATAAAATTGTGTGGCCGAATCACCTGTCAATTGACTACATTGCTAATCGTATTTATTGGACAGACGCTAAAAAAGATCATATTGGATCCTGTGATTTACATGGAAGAAATTTAAAATTCTTGGATTCAAACCATATCGAGAACATTAAGCACCCGTACTCCATTGCTGTCCATAAGGTATCTTAAAATTTATCATTAGAATATTTCAAATATATATTTATGTGTAATCAATAATGTATTCAAAATTATAGGAACTTATCTTTTGGGATGATTGGGCATTTAAGGTATTATATGTGGCTGATAAAAATACTGGGAAAGGAAAAAAAGAAGTCTTCAAACATATGTCTGCAGCTATGGATATAAAAGTGTATTCCAAAAGTTTGAGAAGCTATACGAGCCCTTGCTCCGAAAATATGGATACTTGCTCCCATGCCTGCATTCCTCTTCCTCATTCTCACAAGTCATTAAAGACTTATAGGTGTTTATGCCCTGATGGAATGAAAGAGGTGTTTAATACCAAGACATTAAAATCCTCGTGTATTTGTCCGGACGAAAATCCCGCCTCAGGCTCCATCTGCATGGAAAATTCTACACAAAGTACATGCGGGGAAGGAAAGTTTCGTTGTAGTAATAAGCATTGTATTTCTTCAAAATGGAGATGTGATAATAATAATGACTGTGGAGATGGATCCGATGAGTTTAACTGTGGGAATGTTACATGCAACGACTTTTCCTTTCGATGTGGCAACGGTAGATGCATTCCCAATGGCTGGCAATGTGACGATGAAGATGATTGTGGCGATAACTCTGACGAACATGGGTGTAAATCTCTAGAGTGTGCAGAAGGTTATTTCAAATGCAAAGATGATCAATGCGTTAAAGCGGAATTTAGATGCGACTTTGATAAAGACTGTAGAGTGAGTTGTGTTTGTTTGATTATGTGTTTGCATGTTTTTTTTTTTTTTTTTTTGTAAAAGTTGTAGTTACTCTCAAACTGTACTTTTAGGATGGATCTGATGAAAAGGATTGTGAAATGCGGGAAAGGTGTAGCCCTAGTGAGTTCAAATGCTCTTCTTCTTCAAAGTGCTTTCCAGAATCTTGGCGATGTGATGGAGATCCGTAAGTTTATTACTTTCCTAAAATTTAGAGCACATATTGTTTATTTATGAATTCATTATTTACTATACATATAATAGGGATTGTGAAGATGGGTCCGATGAAAAGAACTGTCAAGCAAAAGAATGTGGTACATGGCAATTTAAGTGCAATGATCACACGTGTATCTTCAAAGATTGGGTGTGCGATGGACAATTGGATTGTGCAGACCATTCTGATGAATTGAATTGTAACAATACTTCAGTAGATCAAATATTTCCTTCATTTCAACATGACAACTGTGCTGACGATAAATTTAAGTGTGCAAATGGAAAATGTATTCCTATTAATTGGAAATGTGATGGACGCAGTGATTGTCACGATAATTCTGATGAGTTAAACTGTGGATTTAATAAAATGAATAATGGTTCAACTATTAACCCTGAGCCTAAGAAGAACTTGGAATTAAACAAATTTGAATGTAAGTCAGGAAAAAAGATTTGGCAGTCATGGATATGTGATGGCCATACGGACTGTCCAGATGGAGGTGATGAAAATCATTTGCTTTGTCAAGAGAAAATGAGATGCAAGCATGATGAGTCTAGATGTGAATTTTCCGGTGAGTGCATTAATCTTGATAAGATTTGCAATGGAATAAAGGAGTGTTCGGATGAAAGCGATGAAAGGGGCTGTGGTCATGACCACAGTATTTTCCCAATGCCCAACACACTATGTGATCCCATTTTTTTTTCTTGTGATAATAATCAAAAGTGCTTACCTGATAGTTCAATTTGTAATGGTGAAAGAGAGTGTGAAGATGGTAGCGATGAAATTAACTGTCATAGACATGAATCGTATCAAGTTAGGGGACTCCTTGTTGATGAGGATTTGATATCAGATGAATCTCTTACAATTCATTGGTGGATTGCAGATTTTTCCTCTACAGATGATTTTCTCTTTCAACCTAAATATAAAATAGCTGGATATGATCATTTAGAATGGAGTAAATTGCCTTGGCAAAATATTCAACTAGCCTCGTACACTTTCTCTGGCCTTCACCCTTTTACAAAATATAATATGACTGTTGACATCAAAGCCGTTGGTAAAGTTCATGAATCACTCCATTTTATTGTAGGACAAACTTATCCCTCCATTCCGTCTCCTCCATTGAAATTGGAAGCAGTTCAAGAGGGAAAAAAAATAAAGTTATCTTGGAAGCCACCAACTCATCCCAATGGCATAATAAATAGCTATAATGTCTATATATCTCCACCATTCGATCCTCCAATGAAGCTGAGGACTGGTGAAAATAATATGGTATTTTACCCCAATATGGACTTTGTATCCGGTGTCAAGTATTCATTTAGTGTTTCTACTGAGAACTCAATCGCTTCTGGCAATAAATCAGAGCCTTCACATTTAATCTTTGATGAAGAGGTATTCAAGTATTCTGTAAGACATTTGGAAGTGTTAAATATCAAAACTAACTCTGTGACGCTCAGGTGGTCAGGCATGGGTTCCATTTCTCACTTTGAAATAAAAATTCACTCTCTCAAGAATCCTTTTGCTTCTTATGATGATATCAAAGTACAGAGCTCATCTTTTAATTGTACTCTTACCAATTTGTCCCCTGCTGAATTATATGAAGTGCAAGTTGTTCCTGTCAAAAATGGAATTTACGGCTCTCCAAGTGAAACAATTTTTTTAACATCAGGGAGTCCTATCCCCGTACCGGAGATAGATCAAATTGTGACTGTTCCTGGAAAAGGAAACACAATCCAAATAGCGTGGAAGCTTACTGGAGTTCACAAAAAATTAAAATGGAAGTACGCACTTTACTACGGATCATCCGAGAGTGAATTATTAAAGAAGGGTATCAGAATGACTACAGAGGAGCTGTCTCTTAGAGTTAATGACTTGAATGCATGCGAGAACTTTATTTTCAGAGTCAACATTATAGAACCAGTGGGTGTGGGGCGAGTATCTCCTTTTAAAACCTTTACAACTCCCTATTCACCCCTGTCCCCTCCTAAGAATCTGAGATGGACCCGAAAACAAAATGATGCCAAGTCCGTGACCCTAACTTGGCTCCCTCCTTGCTCAGATAATAATCGCAAAGAGGCTATGGGATATTACTTGTCCATTTACAATCTTGTAACGAGGGAAAACAGAACACTTCACTTAGAGAGAATCAACTATATTATTAACGAGTACACTATGCGTAATTTGCATTATGGAGGACGCTATGAGGTGAGAGTTAGAACTGCGATGAGGCATTCCGTCTACACTTCTCCTGTTCTGATTAAAGGACCTGAAATCCCACCTCCTATTGAATTCACACGTAGAACCGAGAAAAATACGGGTAATCAATTTATTTACTGGAGTCCATCTCTGAGTCAAAAGGAACTTGGACATGAATTTACATATAAATTGTATTTATCAAAGAATGATGATTTTCTGGACTCGTTTATATTTAACGTTTCAAGGCCTCCCTATGTGATTTCTCATGATTCTTTTGATCCAGGAATTGTATACTATCTCTCTGTAGAATTAATTACTTCTCAAGGGTACAAGTCCGGGAAGAGTGCATTAATTACAATTGAACGCCCTTCAGTCGCTGCTATAGTTGTTTCAGAGACTGGAGCCGCAGGGATTATGATCCCAATCTTCCTTTTTATCGTGGTTCTAATATCCGCTTTGGCTGTTTATGTACATCGACATAGAAAACTAAAGAGTAGATTTAAGCAGTTTGCGAGTAGATACAGCACTTCTTCTGGCGCAACGATTTTAAGTCAGGCCATTTTAGATGAAGAGGAGGACGAAGAAGAGAATGACTCTCCAATCATACGAGGATTCTCAGACAACGAGCCCCTTGTTATCTGATAGTTATTATTATTATTATTTAAGCCAAAAAATTGTGATATATTTTGGAGAATTGAATTCCTGTGCGTCATATCTCATGTCTATCAAACACACACACACTAGGCCGGTAGACTTAACATATGTGGATGTATTTCTCTTTCCAAAATAAAAAGAACAGAAATAACTTATAGAATAAAATAAAAACACTTCTTATATCATTATTATTATTATTGTTTTGAGAAATTTATATTTAAAAGCAAAAAAAAAGCAAAAAAAGCAAAAAAAAAATACTTATTTTTTCATTCACAATTACTAGAGATTCATTTTATTTGTTATTTATATATTATATATGTATCCTTACTTTTCTAATATTAATTATCTAATAGTTATTAGAGTTATTCATTTTTATATATATATATATTCCATTTTTTTGTGATCATCATAACCTACGGTGTGTATTTTATATGTGAAAAGAAAAAAGAAGAGTTTTTATAGATTGACAAAATTCAAATTATGTGATAGATAATTTTAATATTACCCGTAAGAGTATATCAGTACGGTTATGAATAAACATGTTATTTGAAATTATGCATTTGGGAGTTCATTTATGGATTTGTAATCATGACGTGTGTATAATATGTTTATGTGGATATGATTGATTCTAGGACATTTATTATAATAACATGATGTGTTTATTTATAGTGCTCGACTCTACATATGTGTTCCTCATCATTAATTACTAATCTGTAAACAGCCGCCGTGGAGGTCATTTGATCTTATTTAACCACCTACATCGACCATTTTCTAAAAATAGGCAACCCCCTAAGCCCTCAAATCGTATTTTGAACATCGCTTTTTCCGTGTAAAGTTACACGGAGTCATCTACCCTACTCTCTAGTCCTCCTGGCTTTGACCGTGATGCTCGGTCAAAGAAACGAACGAACAAAGGGGCTTGTGCTATATAAATACAATATCAGATATGATATTATTATATATTTTTAACTAATAATTATACGAGGACTTGAGCCCTTTTTGTTTACATTTTATTTGCTTTATTAACCTTAATGCATGTATTCTTCCTTCATGCAAGATCTTTACTATCAGGTAGATGTTCTCCCTTCGGTAATATTGGAAAAATGATAACAGCTTCGGAAAACAAAAAGACCTGTTTGAGAGGCAGAAAATTAATGTCAGGAAATTATATATTTTTAACTAATAATTATACGAGGACTTGAGCCCTTTTTGTTTACATTTTATTTGCTTTATTAACCTTAATGCATGTATTCCTTCATGCGATATCTTTACTATCAGGTAGATGATCTCCCTTCAGTAATAAAGGAAAAATGATAACAGCTTCGGAAAATAAAAAGGACTGTTTGAAGTGCCAACTCCACAAAATCTCACACGCGGCATTTTGCATATTATTTACATTCTTGCTTATAACTAGGAATGTAAATCATATGCAATTCGGGCGTATGATAAAAAAGTGGAGTTGGCTCTTAAATTCATTAATTAAATTGTCAGGGTTGCCAGGTTGATTTTCTCTTTCTTTTTTTATAACACGCCCGAATTGCATATGATTTACATTCCTACTTATAACTTAAGCAAGCGGAAAAATAAGTGGCACTCGAATGATTCTAAAAACGAGCGAGTGACTCCTTGGAGTAGCACTCATACCTAGGAATGTAAATCATATGCAATTCGGGCATGTGATAAAAAAATGGAGTTGGCTCTTCAAACAGGTCTTTTTGTTTTCCAAAGCTGTTATCATTTTTTCTTTATTTCTGAGGGGAGAACATCTACCTGATAGTAAAGATCTTGCATGAAGGAAGAATACATGCATTAAGGTTAATAAAGCAAATAAAATGTAAACAAAAAGGGCTCAAGTCCTCGTATAATTATTATTAGTTAAAAATATATAATTTCCTGACATTAATTTGAGTTAATTTTCTTCCTCTCATCTATGTTATTATTTATTGTTGTATAGATAATGGAGAATAGCAGCTTGTAGCTCAGTAAAACGTCACGACAGCTCAAGCTGCTTCCCCTCCTCGACATTTATTAAATTGTCAGGGTTGCCAGGTTGATTTTCTCTTTCTTTTTTTATAACACGCCCGAATTGCATATGATTTACATTCCTAATGATAACTATACATAGTTTCAAGGAATATAAAATTGAGTGCCCTAACTGATCCTTACACTTCTTTAAGATATTATTTTTATTAGAGATATTTTTTGCATTAACGTATTCTGGGATGATCCGATGACGACTATAATTAATTAATAATCATGAAAATATTCTAATAATAATGATTAATTAATAGGAGTAAAATAATGTATGAATCATCCCATTACATTTAAAACCAAATTGCACACAAAGCACTGCAACAAATTATGTAAAGGATTTTAAATTAAGTATTTATTAATTAGCTTATAAGTACCTTATGATATTTTTTAATATTCAAATTAAAAAATGCTTAAATTATATAATACTAACTAAATTATGAAACAAAATATAAATTTTTGTTTGTGTCCAAGTTCCCTAATTTATTAGTCTACATATTTATGATTGCTCAGAGATGGCGATAATAATATAATTAATAAAACATGATGCCATAGCTTTAAGTCCTGGTCTGAGTCACGTCAAGCTTTTTTGTTCACTCGCAACCTCGATTGACAAAAGGGAAAGGAAAAGTTTGGAAAAACAACTGGGTGCTACCCTTCTGTATTTTCCTTCTTGCCAATTTGTTAATATTTGGTAGAATTTATTATTTAGATATATTATATATTTATAAATTCTACCACTCACAAACCAATCGTTACTACTTGTAATATATTCAAAATTCAAAAAAAAGGGCGCGCAATCCTTGATTTAATATATTTTTTACGCATCAAAATCAGAAATAATAATAATAGCCTTTTTGAGTTCATAGCACGTAGAGTCAGCTGCTTTAAATCAAAAGAGTCAAATGATGAAAACAGCTGAAGGGAGAATACAGTGTGTTTTTCTTTATCCCAAAAAGCTCGTCGTGTATAGAATCACTCTCCATTTGAAAATAGGGAATAGCTCACAGCTAGACAACAGCTAATTCAAGTTCAACTAATAAGTGTTCAAGACAAGTATAAGGGGGAAGAAAAAAGGAAAGTTGACTGCTGATAACAAAATAAACCTTAATGTTACTTGTTGTGAGTCTTAACTTAAAAAAACAAAAAAACAAGTCCTTTGTATTTGTTTATCAATGCTATACTAATCTTGTTCTTTAAAATTGTTCTGAACGTTGATTAGTTGCACATTAACCAGCTAATGTTCAGCTGCGAACAATTATTATTTAAAATAATAATGCAAATTCCATTTCCATTCTTTGTTTCAACCTAAAAAAAACCCTATGGTCATAGGAGGCGAAAGTAGGCCCAAAAGTTGGCCAAAACGTTTCTACTTAAGCAACTTCTTGAAAAATACATAAAATGGACTAATAAGGAATGCATTAAAGAGATTAGACCCACATCTTTCAAATGTGATGTCAAGAGCCTGATAAGAATCCTTAATTAAGAAGAAATCGTCCATCTAAATGAGTAAATTTTCATCAAATATTGAGGAAAAATTGGATACAAATCAGTGACTTACGGTAGAGCTACTTAAGTAGTAGCGAGAGTAAAGATTTCAGCTGGTTTTTTAATCCTTCTGCACGCAACTACTTAAGTAGTTCTACTGTGAGTCTTTGATTTCTAGAAAATTTTTGCTCGAAATTGAATGAAAATTTACACATTTAGATGGACTATTTCTTCTTAGTTAAGGATCTTATCAGGTCCTTGACATCTCGTTTGAAAGCTACGCCCCTAGGAGTCCTTGTAGGTCAAAACAAAGACTGGAAATGGAATTTGCATTAAAATCTCTGGCGAATCAATAGTTTTTAATGCACAAAATGAGTATCCTTCTAGGCTTAAATTGAAATTGAATTTGGAAAATGAGTCAAATTAGCTCAAAAAGTAGATTTTGATTTCTTTAAAACCGTCGGACTTTCGAGAAAAAAAAAAAAGAATTATCGATTTGAAATCAGGCTGCAAAACTGAATAACTTTTATTATACTTATACCCCTTAGGATTTTTGACTGTGGACCAATGTGATTATGTACGTTACTACCACTTAATTTCAGGCCATTCTTTCTTTCTTTCTTCCTTTTTTTCTTTAAGGTTTATAGGTTGAGAGACTCACAAAAAAGTTGCTATGTGTGACCTTATTATTCTCATAATATATTTGGTACATCAAAACAAAAGCAATTTTGAACAAAGATAAAGAAAATGAGAAAATTCCTATTGAAAAAAATATAAACGGCCCAAAATTTCTAATTTTCCATCATGAAATGTTAGCTCTAGTCTACATAGTGTCTACTCGAAAGTCTACTTTTTAGACTAAAATCGATGTCTCTATAAGGATAACATTTATCATGTCTACTTTTAACCATCCTGCAGGAGTCTGGTTGGACACCGTTGCTCCAGAGCCTTCATTTTATTTACAACACATTAACACATGGCTCCAATTTGGCTATACAGTTTAATCTACATATTATACTCTTTTTATTAAATATTGACCGATCATTAATTAATTAATAAATTTGAGTGACCTTATAGTGCAATTTGCAAAGTATCCAAAGGATGATTCAAAATTAGTGTCTTCATTCTTGCTTCCTTTGGCTCTAATGAGCCGTTTATGTTTATTTGTAGGCTTACGTTTTACATATTCTTCTCATATATATAATGCATATTTTGTATAAATAACGATATTACATAATTAATTATACAATTAGATTTAGAATATGTAAGATGAGAACTTGCTCTTGTAACATAGCATACATTTTCATTAATTAGTTCATTAACTTCTTGGATGTAATTGTCCATACTTGAGCTATTTTTACTCCTTTGGCGAAATGAGGTAGAAAATATTAGTCTGTTTATTTATGAGTAGTTGTAAAAACGGAATAAATGAAAATTGCAATTTAAAATTGCAGCAAGGTCTCAAATACATAGATAGTCTTTTTGCAAATGGATATGCAAAACTGATGAAATTTCTAGGTCGTCTCTGTGACAATAAAGAAGTATGACCAATTTTAAATACATAAAATGAATGATGGAACAAGCACAGAACAACGACAACAACACTTTCTCTCTCTCTCTCTCGACATAAACATACATTATTACATTTTCATTTCAAAGTTGTAGATACAAAATGTTTGCTTTTAAAATAGACATTAGGTGTAGTAGAATCTCTATCTACCTATATACGGAATTGGAAAGAGAGATGCAGTCGTAGAAGAGTATCTATAGAAACAGTTGAGTTGGGGAGGAAGAGCAATTGTGTATTCGAAAGGGTAGGGAAAAGCCGGAAAAATAAATGCTTTCATTTTTGTTTTAATTTGAAGCATATGATGTGTTGCCAGAAATAAGAGCGTGTTCCGTACACCCTTGCCTCATACTTCTTGGATGATGTATGTTGGATGAAAAAGACAACTTTGTCCAGACTTGATTGCAACTCTCTTCATTCCTACTTTAAGAAATGTAAGGATCAGACCTTTTCCTATTCTGATAATAATGATAGTTATCATCACACTTGTCCTCATATCCATTACAATCAATTACCTATTTTCAGATCCAATATGAAGTGGTGGTGTTTGATCTTGGGTCTTGCCTTCCTTCAAGTCGCCGTTTTCTTTGAAAACGTAGAGGCCTCCAAGGATACGGATGGTGATGGTATTCCTGATGCTGGTGAGTTGTTTCAGGGGTTTTCTTCCCATTTTTGAGCTTTAATATTTTTATATTCTAATTTATTATTCATAGAGGATGATGATGATGACAATGACGGAATCCCTGATATTGAGGACACTGATGATGATGGAGATGGAATACCCGACGATGAGGATGATGATCATCATGATGAAATATGACACCCATCCATGATTTGACGTCATTTCCTATATCATTATTTATTTTCTAATCACCCCATAATAAATATCCTTATCCCTTCGAAATATATATAACGTATATACATGTGTATATATATAAAAAAGATTCATGGAATAATTTTTGAACAAACGATATAAATAATGAATAGTTTTTCCATAACCTTACTATGTCTCTGAGAAGACCCGTCATCCTTTAATTAGATTTTTCTCTTCTACTATGTTCATTAATTACCTTGTTTTCCAGTTGTTGTTGAATGTATTATAATAGTATATTGAGACATTGATTCAAATATATATTTCTTAATAATACAAATGCTATGTAGTTTACAAATTATTATTATCATTATTATTTCATTTTAATTCCTTGTACCTTCACATGATTCCCCCTTATTCAAACTCTCATTTATATTCTCTCTAAATTAGAATAGCAGCTCGAAAAAGCAAATAGAAATATAAAAGAAGAAAGCAATTGACTGAGGAGTAGAACGGAGATTCCCCACGTCTCTCCCAGAGTTGTTGACTGCTCATCAGTCATCAATCATTACAGAGTGCATTTCCTCTCTCCCCCCCTCCTATTCATTGCAGAGAAATGCAGATTGATCCAATTTGAGGCTCTTCAAAATAAGTGCATAAATTATGGTCAAAGTCCAAATGAATGCGTACAAGTATTTTAATAATATTCCATAGTGTATAGAATGTACAGTTGTGGGTCAGACCACATGGAAAATGAAGTTGAGTGCACTCATTTCCGTTTAGATAGACCCTCTAGGAACTTGAGCTGATTGAACACATGTCATTTAAAAGGAAGGGAAAAAGTCATATTAGGAAAAATATAATACAACAAGATGTGTAAGCTATTCAAGAAAATAACAAGTACATTTCTGGAATATTTGTGAATAGATTGAGTGATAATAATAATAATTATTATTATGTTGCTCGTTGTCTTTACTACCTGGTTTGTGTGGGCCTCTTTTATTTGACTCTTGCGCAATGTCGTTTTTCCCCAAACAAAAAAATCGACTTTTTAAATCGACAATTAAAATTTTGAGCAATTGTTTTTTGTCATCTATGTATGTCTCGAACTTAGGTGTGCTAATTTTACGTATGTACAAGTTGTAACTTGTACTATAATAAGATTGACCAAGTTGTAATAATAATAATTAATTAATTACACAGGTCAACAAATTTGAAATGTCAAAAATCCTGAGTGGTATAAGTATAATAAGAGTTATTTATGTAGTTTTTTTATAATAAAAGTTATTCAGTTTTGCAGGCTGATTTCAAATCTGTAGTTTTTTTGTTCCCGAGAGTCCTAAGTTTTCGAGAGATCGGACCCTACTTTTTTAGCTTTTTTTGGCCCATTTTCCAACTTCAACTTCCATTTAAGCCTAGAACAGTGGTTCCCAACCGATTTTAAGCCATGCCCCACCTAGGCGTTTCTAAAATCCTGATTCCCCCCCTGTGATATTTAATTTTTGTTATTGAAAATTGTACTGTTATACACGTGAAGGAAGCTTAAAAGGCTATTAACTTGGTCTCTCAACAAGCTTTTAAAGAAAACAATTCAGTGTTAATAACTCATTCTCGAATTGCCCCGAAGTCTTTGGTATAGTAAGCCGAAGGGTGCACGTCCTGGCCATGCCCCACCAAAATATTGCCATGCCCCACCGGTGGGGCCTGCGCCCCACGTTGAGAACCACTGACCTAGAAGAATACTCATTTTGTGCATTAAAAAATATTGATTTGCTAGTGGTTTTAATGCAAATTCAATTTCGAGTCCTTGTTTTTACCTAAAAGGACTCCTAGGGGCATAGGAGGCGGGAGTAAGCCCAAAAGTTAGCCAAAACGTTTGTACTTAAACATCTCCTTGAATATTACAAAAAAATGGATTAATAAGGAATGTGTTAAAGGGATGAGACCCCCAGTTTTCAAACAAGATGTCTAGCACCCGATAAGATCCTTAATTAAGAAGAAATCGTCCATCTAAATGTGTAAATTTTCATTCAATTTCGAGCAAAAATTCTCTAGAAATCAAAGACTCACAGTAGAATTACTTAAGTAGTAGCGGGCAGAAGGATTAAGAAACCAGCTGAAAATGGCAAATTTAAGGACCTCCTGATAGAAATAATGGAATGATTGAAATTCTATGGTATGTTCAATATATCCAGGATGTAATTTTTAATTTTATCAATATAAATTATTAATTTATATGACGTACTCTCGTGCTCATTAACAAATAGAACATTCCACAATTCTTTGTCTCGTAAATAAGAAGTAAATGAGACACTTTAATAGATCAAATGACGCCCTCAATAAATAGTTTGTAATTAAAATGACCCGTAATTATTATGTAAATTAATTTATTAACAAACAAAATTGCAACTTGCGCCATCTACTTCATTGCCTCTGTGATGTCTCTCTCATATTAATTCTCATTTAAATCCTCCTCGAGATCTAGCTACAACATATAGTCCTAGTCTCTTGATAATACTCTGCGTTCGTTCACAACAACTCTAAAATGATAGTCAATTCATGTTTCTCACACCTTGATATTTAACATGATTATAATAATAGTTATCGATATTGTTCATAAAAAATTGAAACGCTACAGAATAAAATAGTAAAGAAGGAAAAAGAAAAAAAAGGTTCCGTGAGTTTAAAATTGTTTTTGAATCTTACGATAAATAAATACTGAAATACCAGATAATTCTTCAGTATATGTACAGTAACTTTAAAAAATATGAATTAATTGGCTAATTACAAGCAATGTATGATGTAATTGAGTCAAACAAAGGAATTTGTTCACACTATGAATCTAAAATACTTAAGTTTGATGCAAAATATTAGGCTCTACATATTAAGTATGTATATTGTACAAGTGACAATAATTTCTTTCTTTTCAAGAAAGTCGAGCTGGGTTTTATTTGCTCTTTTGTACACTTTTCGCAATTACAGTATCACAAGCTTCAAGGGGAGGACGGGGGGGGGGGGAGAAGGTCTATTCTGTCATACCTAGAAAATATACAAAACAAATTTATTTTGAACACAATTATATGCCAAATATACAGGCATCACCCGCTTGTTGTTATATCGTGTTCAATATAGGTAGGTATGTGAGTCTCTTTTCTTAGTTTTACTCAATCTATGCATAAAAAAATATTTAAAAAAAAAAAAAATGAAAAGTAAAACAAAGTTTTCAAGGGAATTACGCAAAAAATTTCCTATATACGTGGAGAAAGGTTAAATCTGACATTTGAAGTAAAAGGGATTACAAAAAAAAAAATGCCAAAATCCGCGGATTTTTTTTTACCTTACAGCAAACCTTATTCTTTATAATAATAGTATAATTATTATTATTATTGATTGTAATCACCATGACTACATGATGAAAAAATGTATTCACGACTAAAATAGTATTGATTTTTTTTTATTAAATTCCACAAATATTAAAATAATACTTATAATAATAATAATCTGCTATTTATCATCTTTATATATAATAATAATAATTAATTAATCAATAATGCGTTATATTAATTATACTCCTCTATTAGAACCGGGAATAGTTAATGCAATGGAAGAATTTTGGGATTATTAATTGCTATTTGTACCATTTTGAATGCTTCAAATGAGAAAGAAAAACAAAGAATAGGGAAAACTTCTCAGTTTCAAATTGTTCCAGGAAGGGATTTCTTGTTGTCGTCGAGAGAACATATGTAGAGAAATTGAGTAGGCTATTTCATGAAATAAAAGGAATTTGGATCAGAGTATTGATTCGTGACTCTTGAGTAGGGTGCTAGTAAAGTTTCAGAGGAGGAATTAAGAGAGGTGATGAGACGCCATCCAAGAGTAGATAGCTCCTTTAAAGAATAAATAAATAAATAAAAAATGCAACATTAGGAAATCATGGACTTGATATACATATACTAAGAATAATAGTAACTAAATATTCCTTTTTTAACCTTACCTTTAAAACAAATAGTATTAAGCTTTTTCCAGAGTCAGAGTCCATGTTTTTGGGGGATGAAAATGAGAGATGGGGCGGGAGTATGGAGGCAGCAAATTTCATTATTTTGTCAAAGTCCTTATGTCCATATGAGTTTGCCCATGGATACCGTTTAACTTTGAAGAGATGGATTTGCGACTCCATGCTCTTGTCCTGAGATATGGGATAAGGCCATCGAGTTTCTATCGCTTTACGAACCGTTTCTCTCTCATCTGCTCCTCCTCCAATAATACACAATTTATTCTGACCTATTACAATGTGAGGAAATACATAAATACATAATGGACTTAATTATCATTCATAGTATGATACAATATTATGGACTTATTGAGAGTCCCATCCGGTTTTAAAGAATAAATGTTTTTTTTTAATTGTATTTTAATGTAATGCCATTGAATCAAACGTTTACAAGAAGTATGATTCAGGATTTAGTTTTATTAAAGATTTGACGTCAATAGAATCAATGGTTTACATTGGGAGAATAATGAACTGTGTTTTAGTAGATGGTTTACTCCATAAGTCATCATTGAAATGTTATTCGGCAAAATTGTGCAAGCAGCAATGTGTCATTGTAAACAAAAAATGAGTAATTATAAATAGGTACTTTCTTACCTGATAAATGCAAGCACATACTCTCGGAGAATGATATATTGGATTGTCTGAAAATAATTAGACTAGACTGACTTCCCTCGTGTCGATTCATTCTTATACTTCCATAGAGATTATAATTATTAGCACTCATCATTTTGATTAGATTTTGAGTCAAAAGCCGAGACTCGGATGTGGATTCCCAGGATTGACATGAGTTCTGTTTCCAGGGATGATCATTGCAATAAAGAGATTTCACATCTTCTGACTCATGATCAATGATGATTTCTTTAGAGCTCAGGCCATGAGACCAATTTTCAATAATGGTTGACTTAAGCACAGATTCTACATTTAAATTGTACAAACGAATCACATTTGGTCTTTCTAGCTCCAGAGCAGAGAGTCCCTTATCTCCACCAAGAGCTGGAAGAATCCGTCCATCACGACAGAAAAATAGTGTATCATGACTAGAACTCGGAAGTAGATTTCCACAAGTAGTTATAAGCTTCCATTGACGACAAAAAAGTGAGTGAATTAATTCAATTACTAAGAGACGAGATTGAATTCTCTCAGAGTCTTTCGTGGGTCTCCATGGAGAGCCCCAGAGCTCAAATTCACTACAAAAGGAATGGAAAAATAATTTTGCACATATTAGGGAATATTTCCACAAATAAATACACACCTTGGACAATCTGGATCATCTTGAATCGTTTTATATTTCTTTCCAAAACTACACTTTGATCCAGGCCTGGGCGTTTTTTCATTTTCATGCTCAGTATCTCCGTTTTCAATTTGATCTAAACCATCTCGAGATGCCTTCAATTCCCTATCAATTTCCTCCAACATATCATCGTCAGACTTTTTAGAGTCTGACTCCTCTTTTTTGAGCGTGACCGGAACTTTGTCAGAGGAATCACAAAGCAAGCCCTTTGGCCATTTTTTGTCTATTGCTCTACGCACTACATTATTTATTTGTATTTGAGACTTTGTTCCGAGTATCTAATTATATGAATTAGATATTAGCTTTAAATGATCAAATAGTCTATGTATACACAAGAGATTTACCTTAATTTTATTATCACAATCAAATAATAGACACGAGACTTCACCGTTATAGAGTGGAGTTGAACACTTTTTAATTATCCACGTACAGAGCTCAAAGTTTGGAGTGGTTGTTAGCTCAGTGGATGCAATAATTTCCCATCCATTGGTTATTATGCGCTCTAATATGGCACATGCAAGCTGAAATTACAAAATTATTTACTGTAGGCACATTTTAATGCATCTATGATTCCATATGCAAAAAAAAAAAGACATTATATTATTATAGCTCAAATACACAAATTTGTCAAATTTTACGTATGTACATATTTTTCTATGCATTTTTTCTTTCCATAAAAACAAATGAGGTCATGCACTACTGCCTATATGTTCGTCTCAAGTGTTGAAATTGACTTGGAAATTACACATAATATATACAATCATCAACACCCTTATACAAACAAACAAAACCCCAAAACGATTCAAATAAATTTTTTGTATCGTAATCATGAATGACTCATGTTTTGATTTGATGTTTGTAGTAGAGGGAAAAGAAATTTTTTTTCATCCCATCAACTGTTAACATGCGGATTTTCCTCGGATCTTGGATCCAAGGCAAGGAATAAATCCATGGGCACCCTCCTTACCAAACATCCTTTAGTAGAACGAAAAATAAGTCGATCCACTCCATCCTCTTCCTCCTGAATCCCCTCACCAAATCGAAGGATCCACCCCTCACCCTTATGCAATATCCTCGTTTCTCCTTTCCAATTGTGAGAGGACGAGTGCACGACATCAAGTACGGCTTTATGCAGATCCTCGTTTCCATGTACAATTCGAATCTCACCAGGCGGGGACGTGAGTGTAATACTGATATAACCAGGATTATCGGATGGGGGTAAAAGATCAACTGAATGCAAGGAGTAGGATGCTGGAAAACCGTTTTTTACACAGTTTAAACCCGTCATTATTTGTATGTATAATGAATATATATATGAATGAAGTAATATAAATAATTATTATTATTATGGTTCACTCTGGATAAGTTACATTTTGAAAATGAAAACTTTTATATTTTTTCGTCAAATGATGATGGTTACTATATTATTTTCAAAATCACTCAGTCGCACTTGTTAGTTTATTATGGAGTGCGATCCTTTAGAGATAAAAATGGTGTGTTCTATTTGACACTGATAAAAAAAATTATTATTCAAGAAAATGATGATCTATTCAGCTAGAATCAAGAAGAGGATGATGATGATGATGATGAGGGGAGGGGGGATGTTCACCGCCCAGATCCACTAGAGACATTGCACTCTTAATTCCCACTCCCCCTTACTCCTCTTCTTCTTCTTCTTAACTCCCCAGTGAAGATACCGAAAAAAGAAAGAAAAAGAAAACTGCTTTCCCCTCTTTAGTATTCCCTCACAAAGCTTGGTTTTGAACGTATACATATATTTGTACACTGTGCGTATCTGTATATGTACACATAGCAGTAAAATTTTCCCTTTTCTTTTTTTCTTCTCCCTTTTTTTTTCCTATTTCTTTCTCTCTCTCTCTCTCTCTTTTTAGAGTTTACCCTTTCCTTTATTAATATATATTTATATAGAAATACATAGTGTTGATTTGAGCTCCCTCTTTCTCCTCTCCTTCTCTCTCTCTCTCTCTTTTACATCATTTAATTTTTGCAAACCATTTGTATTATTTTGTTGTACATATACATAAAAATCGATTATGAATTGATTATTGCCAGAAATAAGCTTCATTAATAAAGAATGTGACTTGTACGTTATGTACAAAAAAAAAATAAAAAAACCGTTGCATCTTTTTTAAGATGCAAATAATTTTATTATTATTAAGGTGTTTCATGGACGTTTCTTGCAGAGTAAACATGAACGAAAAAAGAAAAACGAAAGGGGGGGGGAATGGATTTTTATTTATAAATATTGTGCCTTTTTTTTTCTTTAATAAAAAGCAATAAGAGAAATATTCTAAATATACAAAATGCAGCTTTATTAATTTGATTTTTTTTTTTAAAAAAGCCTCCAGGTATTTAATACGTTAATATCCATACTTAACTTGTAATACCTTATTTACTCATTTGATGCACTGCCCAGTGCGCAATTTGCCCTTAAATGGAATGAAAAATATATTTTTTCGTAATTCCTATAAGTTCATATATTTCTGAGATATTTCCATGACAACTCAAAATCCTCAGAGACGACCCAGGGATAGGTTAATCCTGGATTAAAAAAGTGTTACAAGTAAAAATTAGAGAGGTTTAGAGTAAAATTTTGAATTTCGAACATTTCATTACGAAATCGATCATTATATCCAGTATTTACTTAGAAACTCACAAAAGTATTAGGTCTGTTATATGTTTGTACTCAAGCAAACTGAGCCTAATTCTTTGCTCATGTATATACAGGGTGAATCCGCTAAATTTCCAATTTTGAAATCAAGTGTTCCAAATTAAATGCTGTTACTCTCGTTGAAGAAGAGTTATGGATCCGTAGTAGTGTGAAAGGCCATTCAACCGGTTTTGCACCTAGACACATAATTTCCTATAATATTTTTACCGTAACCCACGTTTTTATAGATAGTCATTCAAGCCAAGTCATTTCATTTAGGGATTTGACCAATATCCCACTGACGTCTGGAATATCACACCTGCCGGCTTTGACATTGAACGGAAAAATGTCAAATGGTGTTCATGCTCTCCGTTCATTTTTGAACGAATGAACGTGGAAAAAAAATGAAAAGCGTTCATTTTCTTCTTGATCACTCAGGGACTGCTTCATGATTATTATTTTTATGTTTCTCACACAATGAAATAATTGGCCTGTTGCAGAATATTTTCTCACAATATCTTTCCCATTTCAATAAAGTCCTCAAACCATGGTGTAATCTTGTACTAGTGCCAGGGCAGTAGAATTACATCTAAAATTTTGAGTCAGAGTCTTTTACAACCGGGTGTCCTTCTAACAGATCCGTAGTATGATAAAAAGGCCCAGAGTAGTCCTTATTGAGCTGAAGAGCGATAAAATTGAATAATTATATATTATATATCATTGTTAAAAGAGGATTTTATGACGATTATTTTGACTTGATTTAAAAATTTATTTGTAATTTGTGCCCATGCCAGGAATGGGTCAAATGCTTTTTATTTATTATTTTTTACGCAACTTCTTCCCCTCAGATGCATACATAGCTTGTGAATGGCCTATAATTAAAAGCAACAATATAATTATAGATAGATTCATTGTGGGACTCAATTCGCTATCAATGAAATCGAAGCATGAGGTCTCGTCTTTTTTTATAATGAAATCTATTTAAAACAAAGTTCAGCTACAGAGCCAAACAGCCTTCAAGAACTGCTTAGTATAATGAGGTGGTCCATTTCATTATTATTATTATTATTGTTATTTCAAAGTACAAATACTTTCTTTTGCAACATTAAAAATATAAATACCTTTTTTGGTAAATACTTCAAAATTGTATTTAAATACATATATTTCAAATACAAATAATATTTAATCCACCCCTTGCCCATATCAAGAAAACCATTTAAAACAGCTTCATTTATGGTATCTGCTAGCCAAAGACTGCATAGTTACGATTAGTCTAATACATCTGGGATTGTAGAGTGCAACACTTATTCAACTTAGCCGTTAGAGTTGATTCGACTTTATTTTTCATCAGTGTTAGTACGACCTAAGCATACAAGGTCTGTTTTACTTTGAGTACTTCAGGCTATATTTCACGTATTGAGAATCAGAAAGGGCTTTTTATGTAATTGACTATTTTGAAGATATTTGATAATTACACAGGTGTGTAGACAAAGAATAGAAGTAAAAGTGTTGAATGGACAAAGTGTCAAATGGACATAGTATGGATCTGATTTGTGTATCTGTTAGAACATTACGACAGGTAAAAAATCACGGCTGTCACTCTTAAAATCCCAAAACATACCCCTTTTCCAGATTAATTGGCAGGCATCATGTAGAACATCAAAGTACATTAAAAAAACCCTGCCGCCCCATTGCAGATCATAGAAGACACCAACAAATCCCGCAAAGCATATCCCCAGAAGTAGTCCTTATGTTATTTTAAGGGGCCCTTTTTAAATTTCTTCAAAGCCCTCAGCACCCCAAATCAATTCAAGGGTCAGGGATATGTGTTAGAGCTTTTAGGATGAGTCCTTTATGATCTTTGAAGGAGATGAGGTTTTTTTTGACCTACGTTACTCTAAATCAATCGGGATATTTATTAGGAGTTTTGGGATGGACTCCTCATGTATTTTGAAGGAGCGACAGTGGTGGTTTTTTATATGTCTTAATGTCCTGCATATACCAAAATCGAAGCTACCCTATATCCACTCGGAAAACTTAGTCTTTCTGCACTATGTCCTACTGCCAAATAGGATATCCACCAACTACTACCAACTGTTATTGGATCTTTTTCTCCCTTTCTATTGAGAGGAAAGGTTTCGAAATGCAATAAAGATAACATCGTGTCATTGAGGCACTCTGAAACTGAATTACTTTTTTCTTAGAAGTGTATATTTTTTATATAAAGAAACAAAACAAAAAAAAAGGTTCTTTTTTTTTTTTTTTTTATAAAAAAGTGCTTATAAAAATACCATTTAATATTAAAATATGTGATAAACTATCTTCACGGAGTGAATACATTCAAAAAACCCTCATATCCTTCGCGAATAAAACCTAAGCCAAAGAGCTTCTGGTTCATAATTTTCATTGGGATAAAGCTGAATAATCTTTGGATAAATATATATTTTCTTCTTTGGTGACTGAGTTGTAGTTTGGGGATCTTCTGAGGGCTCAACAATCTCTAGTGGAACTTCCTTCCGTATATTAGCCTCTTTTTCTTCTTCATCTTTGGAGTTTAAATGATTTGTTAGAATACGTAAGAAAAGGGGAAGATCCTTTTCTCTAAGAGTCAGTATTTTGGTCTTGACAGACTCATTTGAACTCTTTGAGCTTCTTGAGGATTTCAAAAGCTCAGTAGAGGGGAAAATGATTTTATCATTCGTAATGGTCTTGGAGGATCGTAAATTGCTGGACTCAAGGTCTACTTGGGTATTTGTTCTCACTTGAGTTAATGCTTCCATCTCTTGATTGTCTGGGGTCAAGGTGGAAGGTGGTGTTGTCATTGAAGAGCTTTTACTCAATTCCATGTTCCCAGGATCTAATGTTATTGTCTCCCTTGAAGGAGGATCAAGCAAGAGTAGTAATCCCTTATTTGAATGAGTAACATCCTTTGGGTTCATTGTCGGAAAATCAGAGGTTATATCAGGGCTATTTAGACTCTCTGTATCTCGATTCACTGTGAGCTCACCCACCATACTCAACCTTGAGGGTGTTGAGGTAGAGCTCGAATGATCCGTATCTTCATTTCCTAAATGGCCCGTCATTTGTTTCTTAGTCTTTTCCGTAATCATTTTCATATTTTGATTTTGGCTTTTAGACCTATCTGTAGTTGTTACAGATATAATACTCTCTGTTGGGACCGAATTCTTAGATGATGATTCTTTAGCCTTCTTGCCTTCTCTACCATTTGATAAAGATGAACTTGACACAGGCCTCAAATCATTTCTATCATTTACAAGTTGTACTCTATCGCCCTTTTTGGGCCTCGATGCATCCCCCACTCTCGTTAAGGACTGAATATTAAAACTATTTATATCATTTATTGAGGAAATGGTAGTGAATTGATTTCTTCCAGATTCAGATGATGAAGGTATAGAATTTAAATTCAAGTTAGTCCCTTGAGGAGTAGACTCCGTACTTTGTACATTCATTTTCTTCTTGGGTGTCTCTGTCTCCTTGAACGGATTTTCTGTACTCACTAGGGTCTGTAACTTAATGAATGAAACTGTTGTTGACTTATCAGGCATTGACTCTAATGAAGGTGAAATGGGACTCATGTTGGGCAACCCTAGGCTTTGTGCCATTGGCTCGATACTTTGATAATTATTATCATTAATCCCTTCACCAGATAAGCTTGTCTCTTTGGGCGTTATCATCGTGCTCTCTAAAGGATTAAATTCATTTATGGACGAAATTGTTGTTGAATCCAATGCAGAGGAAGGAAGAATCGAGTTCGAGTCAACTTGAGTGTCTTTGAGTGGTGATTCAGTTATTTCTGAATCCTTGGTTGATCCCTCTGTTCTATCCACAGACTGTACATTAGTACCCTCAATTTCCTTAAACAACGATCGTATTGTTGACTTGTCAATATCTGATTCAGACAACGAAGACTCAGTGTTCAAATTGATCTCCGTTTCTTTGAGTATTGATTCAGTCATTTCAAAGAACTTCGTAGGAGCCTCTGTTCTCGCAACAGACCCTAAATTAAAGTCATTGATAATGAAGAAAGAAGTTGTTGTTTCTAGATTCTCTGATCCAGATGCATCTAATTTTGATGTAGCCTCATTTTCTTTTAGGTTCGGATTTGCAGTTTCTTTCTCAAGTAAGTTCACATTCGGAAGTGTACTAAAAGTTGAATCTTGATTGTTTGGAGGAGTCAAAATGGACTCGGTTGCATCATTTTCGTAATAGTCGTAATATAGATAATCGTCATATATTGGAACACTTTTGTCTTTATCAAGTTTTACATCAAGTGATGTTTTTTCAGAGTTAAGATGATTTTTTCCATCATTTTTGTTGACTTCTGAAGATTCAAAAATTGGAATTGGGGTTGTAGATGTTTCTGATGTCCCTTTAGTAGTTCCAGTATCCTTTACCTGTAGTGACTCACTCTGTTCCTTTAAGGAGAAATCTTTTTCAAGTGGTTCGGTGGACATTATTATTTGTGGATTTTTTATGGTAGTTATATCCGTAGAGGAAACTAAAGGCTCATTGGAGCTAATGTCTCTCTGTGACACTAGAATTATAGGTGATATATCTTTCGGATCATCCGTTTCTATTAAAAATCCATCTTTTAAAACTATTGCAGGCTGAATCACGAAATTGTTTCTTTCTATTGGGGTTTGATCAGGTACAATTTGATTCTTTTGTTTAAATAAACCCTCAGATTTATTACAATAACGATCCAAGATGACATCAACGAATAAAGACGATACATTTTGCACAATTCCCGGAATTAAAAGCTCGATATCCTTGTTCAATTGCAAACGAGAGCATGATAGCTTTTGTGAGGACTCGGATCCATTCAATGATAGTTCCTTCAACCTCAAACAGATGGAGTTAATTTTATTTTCAACTTCCAGAGCTATGCAGGCCTTAGGACCCGAAACATGTCCAATTAAATCCTTTTCTAATTTCCCTGAGTATTGTAGGAGTCGACAAATGTTATGTTTGAATCTTTGATGGTGACTATTCGTGAAGAATAGAAAATATTTACATTTGGAATGATTGTAACATCTGGAT
>OY804525.1:948746-1133894 GCA_963680855.1 Lepeophtheirus nordmannii | reverse complement strand
AATCCCTTTTTATTATCTTTTTTGCGTGTCATTACCGAATGAAAATCGAATTAAAAACAATGGATAAATCCCAAATCCTGTTTGTTGTTTCGTTAAATCACGATTGTTTTTGGAACCTAGAAGTATAGAAATAAAGGGATTTGACAAATATAAATTAGTTATTGAGAATTGACTATTTACGATGCGCTAAAAGTAATGACTATTATTTATTTTATTCTTGATGGAAATCTCTCTCAACAAGATTTTGGCACAGATAAAAATTGAAATGGTGATTTAATCAAGCATATTCTTTTTCATAAAATTAAATGATGTACAAAATTGTCAATGAGCAAGATTCATTTTTGTTCCTATTTGATATCTATGACTTGAAGGCACTCAAATAAGAGAAGAGTGAGAGAGAGAAAAAAAAGCAACAACAATCAAGAGATACTAATTTATTAACATCGATAAAAATTTACCAACCAACGTGCCTGTATATATAATATTCTAAGATTGAAAAGTTCAGTCAATAAAAAAGTTATTTGAGGATGAGTTCCCGTAAGTTACTTAACCCCTCATGGCTTTCTAATTGGCCCTATAATAAAAGGGTGTGTTTTATTGCTTCAGATATACTGCACAAATATCAATTGAGCCGTTTTAAGGGTGGCTTACAATACGACCTCTATAGAGAGGAAATGTGTTGCAAGAGCTTCATAAGGGTTCATGAGAAATTTATTTGTACGCATCTCTTGACTCCTTTAAGATATACACATATATTTACAATACGACATACAGAAAGAGGCGTCGCTTCGCAAAGTTTAATCAAAATAAGGTTCTACAAACGCTGTAAGATGTACAATTTACGCGAGGTAAAGGAGAAGATCAATCTGTAATATATATTTTTTGTACAAGGCATAAGCTAAGCGGAAGCACGTGCCCTCATTCTTTCCTCTTCTTTTTTTGAAACGCACCCATTCAGCCGATTTTGTTTAATATTACATAGGGCTGAAAAGTCAGAGGCCTATGACATAGATGGCGCTAGTTTTATTACATGATTTAAGAGTGAATCTACTTTTGTTATTCTCAAAACAACAATAGGTCAAAAACAATTTCGTGATTTAATTTACCACTGCTTCTTGTTGAGAAAAAATACCGTTCAAGCAAAGCAATGGCTTGAAAAGTTCTATGGGGGATCCGCTCTGTCAGAAACAACACAATAAAACTTGGTCTAGAGACACCAAAAGCACAGTGGGACGTCCAAATGAGGCGATGACACCAGAAAACATAAAAAAAATCCACAAAATCCTTTTAAATGATAAAAAAGTGAAATTGTGTGAGATAGTTAGCATCGTAAAGATATCAAAAGAACGTCGTTGGCTTTATGTTGCATGAGCATTTGACTGTCTGCATTTTTCTCACTCTTTGACCAAAAATAAGAATGCGTTGATGATTCTGAGCAGTACTCTTTGGCATTGTTCAAACGTGCCAAACCGGAATTTTTTATGTCGATGTGTGATAATGGATGAAACATGGATCCATCACTTCACTCCGGAATCAAAACAATCGTCATCTGAGTGGGAAACAATTGGTGAACCTCGTCCAAAGAGTAAGAAAGTAGAACAATCGGCTGGTGCGTGATGTAATATTCATCGACTATCTTGAGAAGGGAAATACCAGCTTTTAAAGGCCGCAATTGTTAAAAAAAAACAGAAACTATGAGATATACCAAAAAAAAAATTTTTTTTTCATCAAAACAATGCAAACTGTCATTATTCAATCAATAAAATGGCAAAACTACATTAATTGAAGTTCGAATTGCTCCCACATCTACCGTATCCGCCAGATTTGGCTCCTAGTGACTTCTGGCTCTTCGCAGACTTTTTAAAAAAATGCTCGCCAGTAGGAAATTTAGCATGAATAAAAAGGTTAACGCTGTAACTGAGGTCTATTTTGAGACAAAAAAAGATAAATCTTTCTACAAAAGTAATATTGAAATGTTAGAGCGGCACTGAAATGATTGCGTTGCTCTTGTATGGAGATTACTTTGTTGAATAAAGCTAATTTTGAACAAAAACAAAAAAAAAACCATGGTTTCTCTGTTAGGCCTGGGACTTTTCAGCCCATGATGGCGGAGTTGATGCAATGTCCAAATGAACTAACGGCGTTCCACAGCATTGGTTTAATCTTTTAGTTTGAGACATAGTAATAAAATAATAAAAGCTATGTTGTCACGTTGTTTACAGATATAAGTTTTACAAACTAACTACGCGAGCAAAAGCTTCTCACTAAGAAGCCCAGCGACGCGATGCCTCTTCTTACGTCATAATGTAATCCCACACCTAACCTTTTATTTGTATTGCTTAAATTAGAATTATAGTTTTTAATTATTTTTTCTATCAAACAAAAATAATTAATTACATTAGCGAACAGATAAAATGTCTTGAGATCAAAATAGACTGAACTTAATAGTGTTTTATACTCATATTTCAAAATACGACCTTCATTTTTTTTATTCCTCAGATTCTTTAGTCAAATGCTATAAAGTTTTTTTTCTTCTATTCATTTTTCGGTAGGTATTTTTAAGATTTGAGACTTAGTGCTGTAGATAGTGATAAAGGGTGTGTAAGTCTCTATATCTCAAAGCCTAATGTGTAAGGGTTCTAGAGCCATTTTAATAATGTGTCTATCAAGTTTCTAATTTGAGTCATCGTTTATTTGAGTTAAAAAATAAGATATCAATACCAATTCCTCACTCAATTAAGATAAGAGTCTAATTCGCTCTTTAGACAAAAAAAAACCATCTGATTTTATATAGAAACTCTTATTATTTATGTACCTGTCATAGTTGTGTATCAAAGGAAACCTGTTTCTAGTTGATTACAACATTTATGACTTAAATATTTGTATATTTATGTACAAACTCTCAAAATTATTTCCAAACCAGGTATTTGTATTATAAATGCTTTCACCTTTATAAAATGGCTTTTCATTTTATTCATCTTTATGTATGTATATTCATTATTTAATATCCTAATCAAAATGATCAGAATTATATATATATATATATATATATATTGTTTTTTTTTTAGTCAATCAGAAAAGATATTTAATTTCCTCTCTTGAAAATCTTTTTTCTAATACACTTGTAACAATATACAACAAATATATCCGTGTATTTTGATATATTTTTAATTATATCTAAATTTGCATCTCCTTATGAGATACAAAACACTCTCTAAGCATAGTTTAAAATGATTATCAAACAAATAACTACATACGCTGTGTATTCATTCCATGGGCAAGGTCGATTTTGGTTAGAATTGCCAAGCCGGTCACGATAAAAAAGAGTCCAATTTCCTTTTTGAATAACTGATTCATATTGGATTGCATTAATTTTCCTCACACTCCTGGCTGAAAAACAATAAATAAACAAATAGAAAAGTAGATATCAAGTTAGCTTGAAGCCATGTATGTATATAAAATCTACATACTCTTTAAAATTAAATAGAATCCGTGACAACAAAGCAATAGCAAAAATTAGAATGATCTTAAATAAATTACTCAAGAAGTCCTAGGAGCAACTTGGTTTTACTCTACATATAGATAGGGCTTCGTCTATATGCTCATTAAATGTAATTCATTGTCTTAATCGTGATACTAAATAATTAATTTTGTAGATAATTGTATATATATATATGTATATAAATATATTTTTTTATAAGTCTTTGCCCTTTGTTTAATTAGAAAGCCCCCTTGCTATTTGAACATACAACTGTTGCTGCTTCAAAATCTATTATTCTATTTTGATAGTAGAAGATAATATTTTAATACATCTTGAATACGAATTGAAACATGCATGTTTAACCACAACACAATTGAAGAATTTCTCTTTGAAATGTTTCAAAAATATTTGCAGAATGTTAAAGAAAAAGCCTAAATCATTTTTCCATGATGTTTAACTTGTAGGTTTTTTTTAGATATTAAATATATTGGCTCTTGATAAAGTAGCAAAGATATTTTTTTGCCATTGTTACGGATTATTTAAGGGTTAAAAGATGAATAAATCATTATTTAATTAATCAATTTATTCTTTCAAATGAACCCATTTCCTCAAAATCCTGTCCCTTGCAATAAAAAGTTATCATCAACTCTATAATAGTCTGTAAAAGGTTTTGAGTCAAAAAACAATATGTATTTTTGACTAAATATGAATTTAGTTTTATGGATTTGATGCAAGTTTTTAGCTTTTGAACTTCTAAATAACAGTTAGAAGTAAGTGATGTATTATAACTTTCGTTTCATTCAATATAAGGGTAAATTAAGAGTGGAGGTTTTTGAATGATTCAGTAATAAAAAGACTTTAACTAACACGGTGTTTTTTTTTCAAAAGGGAATTGATGATTTCATTTTTTGAAATAAAATATCAGTAATAATAACTAATTAATCAGTAGGAATGTAAATAATATGCAAATGGGGTGTGTAAAATAAAAAGAAAGAGAAAATCATCAACCTTGTAACTCTGACAATTTGATGAATGTTGAGAGGGAAGCGGCTTGAGCTGTCATGACATTGTACTGAGCTAGTAGCTGCTATTCTCCATTATATACATATACAAATGAAGACATCAATAATAAATAATAACATTATGTATGTATACCATAGATGAGAGGCAGAAAATTAACTCAAATTAATGTCAGGAAATTATATATTTTTAACTAATAATTATAATTATACGAGGACTTGAGCCCTTTTAGTTTACATTTTATTTGCTTTATTAACGTTAATGCATGTATTCCTTCATGCGAGATCTTTACTATCAAGTAAATGTTCTTCCCTCACTAATAAAGGAAAAATGATAACAGCTTTGAAAAACAAAAAGTACTGTTCGAAGAGCCAACTCCACAAAATCTCGCACGCGGCGTTTTACATATTATTTACATTCCTAACAATCAGTAACTTTGACCAATGATCAATTAATCTACATAAAATCGGCCAATTTAATCGACTCACGAATACAACCCCCGATATTTCCCTTCCCTAGTTGTAAAATATCTCCAGTTATCTCCAAATTTTTTCCTATAAGTCAAATAGAATGTAGAGAGTCGATTGTACATATATGTATTTCCTTCCCCATTCAACTCCTGTGTAGATTCCTCAGAATAAGACACTTTATGATTATTATGGTAGCTCATAAAACCAAACTATATTTTTACAAATTGAACACAAGTATTGAAATTACTATAAATAATATTTTGAAATTAATTTCTTCTTTTAAAAATCTTCCAATTTATAATAATAGTTCTTACAGAGAAATAAAATGCAAAACACATATAAAATGGATTTTTCTTGTTTATTTGGCTTATTTGGAACCAAATTTGACTAGCTCTCTCAAGTTTTTCAATTTCTACTATACTTTAATAGGCTTTATAAGCATTTTCACACATAAAATAACATGTTTATTATAAAATTATTAAAATATCAAACATAAGAATCTCTATCTTAAGGTATCATCCCTTCATTCATTTTCCATGTTAAACAGGCAAACAAAGATATCAATCAGTCTAAAATTTGGCAAGTGAATACCTGTTTGTGTGCTTCATGATTTGTTATTTTAAAGTTTGCCAATTTTTGTGTGCACTAGTGCCTCAAAATGGCAGAGTAAATATGTATTTTTTTACTTCTTTTGTTTTTAGAATTGAATCAAAATTAGTATCAAATTAAGAAATTAAAAAAACCTCTATAATTATGATTAATTCAACCGAACACTTTTTAGAGTCAAATATAATGCATGAAAGGCACATCAGAGTCTCAAATATCCTATATCATCATTCATTTTTTGTTATATAAATATATGAAAAAACCTGGGAGGATTTTAAGTAACTTTTATTTCTGTCAATAGTTGATTTGGAAACTTTTATTATTCTTAAAATGGGATACAAAGGGTTAATTTGAAGGGTTTATTGTTCGTGGTTCTACCTGGAATCCGTTTTTGCTCCCTTGTTTGCTTTTACATATGTGTTTAGTCAACAAGAAAGCAAGTATGTTTACGAATATTGAAAAGGAGAATATTGACTTTTAAGTTTTTTTACTTCATAAATATAACGGTCAAATATTTTGGAGTTATTTTAAGACCTATTGCGTATGATTTTTGATAAAATGTCACTTAATATCGAGAAACCAGGGATTGTTGTTTATTTAATAGAGCAATCGGATAAATGTGTCGACAGCACATGGAGCCGATATGGCCCCTGAAAGAACGTCCATCTTTCTCATAGCCCCATAGATTTATTTAGTTGCAGTTGGCTAAAACCAGTTCATCATCTGTTTAAGAACTATTAAGAATCAATTTAATTCACTATCATACTCAACATGAATCATAGCAATAGTTGCTACATAGTCAGAAATACCAGGTGTTTTTGTTTCTTGATTGTGGCCGGTATTTTTTTACTCTTATAATTAAGTTGCAATTATTGGAGTCATTATTTAATATATCAAAATATACTATTAATACAAAGGAAAGAGAATGTCTTCAACAAGAATATGAGTGCAGTTCACACTTATTTTTGAAATATTTCAGATAAACTCGATTTCTTGTTGACTTGACACATATGAAGGAAACACTTTTTCAATGGAATGATTCTCGTTTGATAGCTCTCACAAGTAGATGGATTACAGTTTTATTCATGTTTTAATTTACTATGAATCAATAATTTCTTTTTACTAAACTTAAGAAGTTTGAACATGTTTGGATATCTCCATTAGTAAAATACATATTCAAATGCATTTAGATTAAAAAATGAGTACAACTGGATGTTGATTATGTTGATTGCAGTCCAACATAGTCTAAGAAATAAATAAGACAATGAAGGGTTTTGTTTTTTCGTCTTCTTATTCCAAAGTTATTTATGTATGTAGCAACACAATTCAAATTACATTTTACTGCTATGTGCATATATCATGGGTGTAATAAAAATATTTTCTCAGGCAAAAACACTCAGTAATTTATATATTTTTATGACGAGAAAAATATTAAATTGGTCTAAATATATCATGACCAAAAGGATATGATAAATATTCATCACAATATAATTTTTAAAATTGTTGCCAAGTATTCAAGATTTTCTCGGGAAATTGTCTCTTCAACACTTTCAAAATAAATTTGTATTGATTCTTTCAAATATTTTTCGAATTTGCACAATTTTAATATTCATTTAGTAATTCATCTACGGATCTGTCTAATCTGCAGACATTTCCGAAACTGCAACTCAGGTACTCAGAATTTATGTTGGCAAAAAATCACTGCCGTCACTTCAAGGAATCCCTTATATGTATAATCAGCTATACCTTAGGCCAATAGGTTGTGCAGTGGTCCGTAGGTAAACTAACTACTAATACCACTACCCCCTTCAATATTCATAAAATCCCCACTGATTTCTCAAATTACACACAAAGTACACAGGCTCTACAGAGTAACTGCAAGCCGTAGAAGAATGTTAAAAAATCCCACTTTAAAGTGTTTTAAAGTATCTAATGACCCACTCAACATATATATATATGTATAATCATATAACTTTTTATAAGGACAGCCTCGACAGCCCCTAAGTATGTTCCGCACCTTTTCTGATTTTTTTTTCAAAAACTCTGTGCGTGAATAAAAGTAGGATTTAGTCTTTAGGGGCTTTCATTTTTTTGCCTTGGAAGTTAGGTATTTGAACGTACTATTTTGAAAGATTCATTTTTTTTTCTTCCATTTAGTCTGTTAAATATTTAAAGGCTTAGCCTCTCCAATGGCGCAAACCTAGCATAGTTTGAAGGGGTTCACTTTGAAAAAATTTATATAATAAATTTGTGAAACCAATTTTCTTCTGCAGATGGCAATAGTCCTAGAACCGTATTTTACCTCTCTCTCTCTTTCTCTAATTTTAAATACGTCAAAATTAAAGTCCTATAAATTTTGTAGCGATGAATTAGATTATGTCTTTAATTGACTATATATGTACAAAATGGATTTAAAAAAAGACCTTTAAAAAAACACAGTAATACAATAAATAATCAGATTATTCTTTCTCTAAAATTTACACCTAAATAGATATGAATATTTACTAAATATTTACATAATAATAAATGTAACTTCCATTAATCCCCGTAAGGCAATTCTTTGTTACATATTTTTAAATAAACTACCTTGCAGTATACAGATTAATATACCGTATTTCGAGAAAGGGAAGTGAATGATTATTAGAGAGTCTATAACTGCCTGCATATTTGCAGCTCATTCTAACTACTTTTTAATTCAAATAAAACTCGTAGTTTAAGGCAAAAAAAAAAACACGTTTGTAATTAAGAAATCTTATTTTAAAAAATAAGATAAAAACTGTTATTGTTATGAAGAATCATAATCTCGTATATCGAGATTCAACCATGGGTATGGGAAAATTTTCTCATACAATGATAAACATGGAACAATAATGAAAATATTAAAGTGAAAGGTACTTGTCAAAAGTCAATAAAGTTTCGAAATTAAGTCTCAATATTTTGTAAAAAGTTTAGTAGAAAAAGAGATCCGTCATTTCTGCATGAAGATGAAGGCTTTAGTGTATCCAGCCTCACTCAAGTGATTTCAAACGATTATGTGCCATGGCTAAGTCTTGAGGCATCAAAAAACTGCTTACATGACGGTCTGTATCGACTGATTCCATTATTTTATTCACAGTTCAATAGTGAATTTCTTTTTACATCACCGAATGTTCAAAATATTCAAAAACTATATGTATTGTGTTGTGTTCACACGTGTGTGTAGTGTCTCCTAAGGATTTAATTATTTTTCTTCATTTATAAAGTCGTTTGGAGAAGAAATTTTATATCTACATATAGCTAATATTTCGGGCTATAGGTAAGAGACATTACATTTGACTTTAGTCTAGCTTTGAGCAAGTAATTAGCCAAATTAGTTGCTTAAGAGGTCCCATAAAGAAGTTCCTCTTCTTTTATCTCTCTCTCTCTCTCTCGTTTTTATTGTTATTTTCGTACGCGTGAAGACATCTAGAATCGGTAAAGGGGGGGAAGTAGAATAAGTCTGTGGAGTACTTTATCTACTCCTTCATAAGGAAAGATTCTTGTTTATCCCTGAATAACCTCAATTCTTTTTTTCGAAGTCTTCTGGACTTCTTTCTTCTTTATTTTTTCGTAAAATATTAATATCCTCTCACATATTAAGCCGTCTTTTATTATCCTTTTCTTCATCTCGGCGAGTTAGGACCCTGAAGGTATGGATAATGTACCTCCTGACAAGTCTCCGGATGAAGGGAGTGCTAATATAAACAAAAGCCGCTATGCGGATATACTAAAAAAGAGTAGCGTTCAGAATGGGAATGCAGGAATTCAATTTAATCTCAACAGTGAGTTTAAATGGGAAATCTTTGTAGTGTTGTTGGAGGACCTTGAAGGGAATCCCTTTAAAAATGATAAGATTAGACACTTGGATATTTACGATATAGCCATGGAATTTGGTTTTAAAGATTATGAAATTGCTGGGGCAAACCCAAGGTTTGCCATGGGACAGTCGTGTATTTATACCAAACATCCTATTGATGTGCGAACTCGCCTGAATGATCTCAAGAAGCATATTAGCTCTAAGCTGATTAATAAGGATGGTATTCCTGAAAATGTTACCTGTAAATTGAAAGGAGTAGACAAGATAACTGTCGATAGGAAGAAAAAACTAACGGTAACTATGGTGAACACCTTTAAAAGGGTAGATGAATGCCGCTTAGTTAAGTGGTTGGGGCAGTTTGGGGAAATAGTAGATCATTACCCCCAAAAAAATCCCATAGACAAAAAAGCGGAGGAAAAATACCAAAATTATCGGGAGATATGGAGAGACAGCGACTATGTGATCGAGATGGTCGCTGACCCTTCAGGTATACCTCAGATCATACCGTTTCAGGGGTGTTTAGTGAAATTAAAATTTTCGGGAGTAAAATTACAGTGCCAAAGATGCTTTAATTTTGGACATGTAAAGCAATACTGCACCCAGAAGCGAATCAAGACCTTTGAATACGAAAAGTCGTTAAAACGGATAATTGAAGAGCGGATAGCTGCAAGCGACATAGACTCGGTCAATTCGAAGTCAGCACCATCATCTGCTGTTGTCTCTGAGGCAAAAAAGAACACAGATGAACATATTTCTCGTTCAGGTACTTCAAGGGCAGAGGAAACCGGCTCAAACGACATGAATGCCGCTCATTCTTTGACCAGGGAAACACAGGAGTCCAGCAGCGGAATTGATAGTATCCTTAGTAGTAACTCCAAGGAGGATTACGAAGTTCAGAAAGTATCCAAGGAAAAAGAAACCCAGGGACCTGTGGCGGGAGCAGAATCATCTTCAACAAGGTCTATCCAGATTGAAAGTAATTCATCCTCAGTCGAAAATCTTGGATCTCCAATAATTATTGAAGCCGGGTCTATAGGAAAGAATAAGGAGAATACGAATAAAATGCAACAACAATATTTGAATGCAAAGGCCATTTTGCCAGACAGAACTCGATCTCTTTCCTCCAAAAGAGGAAGGCAAGACATGGGAATATCCCCAGAAAAAGGGAAAACCCCTTCAAAAGTTCAAAAAGCTAAAACCTCTAAATAGAATAATCTCAACATGAGCCTTTCTTCCAGAATTTTTTCACAGTCGAAAATCACTGACTTTTACTCAAATAAGATATCAGATGACATAAAATTTAATATGGGTTTGCAGAGAATTATTTCTCTCAATACCCGTGGAGGAAAAGAAAAAAAAAGACGACATGCTCTTTTGAATTCATTGTTTTCATCCAATCCAGATATTATCTGTCTTCAGGACGTTAAAACTGATGTTTCATCTTCTTGTGTATCGAACTGTTCCCTATGTAAACCGGAGTGTTACCATTATTTCTTCACCGGATCAGGCCCTGAAAGAGGAGTTCTCACCTTCATTTCAAAGAGAATCAAAACTGTAAGTTTAAGGGAGGAATATTCTTTCAAAAGCGAATGGCACAAATTATATATATCAACAAACGGAGGTAGCTTTTTCCTCATTAACGCCTATGGTCCGAATGAAAGGTCGCCTTCTTTTTTTGAAGCCTTAATGGACTCCGAAAGGGAGAACAAGCTTCCACTGATTCTTATCGGGGATCTAAACGTGGATCTGAGAAAGGAAGGTTCTGCTTATCCAAATAGAGCTTTTCTTGATATGGTTAGTTCCTACTTTAACTTAAAAAATGTGTCTGAAAAAATTAATTCATCTCGTGAGGTTTCATGGAGAAGAGGTTCTCAATCTTCACTAATAGATCTTGCATTAGTTTCTCCCATAATCTTTGGCCAGGTTAAAAATGCTTCCTATAGACCGGAACCTTTTTCTGATCACTATATTTTGGATCTCGAAATGGATTTTACACAACGATCGAAAAGGTCAAAAATCCCCAAATGGATTTTGGATGAGCCCAAGTTTAAAGATATTCTAAGGAAACACCTAACGCAGGGTTTTGATTTTTCAATGTCTGCTGAGGTTGGGGCTTTTCGGTTTCCTCGATTAATCCATATGTCTGCATATAAGTTCCTATCTGCTCACAGGAAAAATGCGAAGGACTTCCAATTGAAGTTGGACGGTTTACTTAGTGATCAATCCCCATTTATTCGGACCATCACTGCTGAAGCTGTTAATAACTTTAGAATGGCTGAAGTCGCTGAAGTGGAGATGTCTGAAAGAGTGGAATTGGAATTTAACCCAAATAGAAGGTTAAAATCACTTCTTCAAAAAGATTATTACTCCGCTGGATCCATTTCGCAAATTGTGGACAATGGCCATAAGTTAACAAAAGCAAAGGATATTTTGCATTATTTCTACTCCAAATTTCAGAGCTTGGTTGGAACAGATAGAATAAATTTTCCTAGGAGAAAGAGCCACTCACAAATCAAATTATTTACCATGGATGATATCACCACCTACATAAAGAAAAAGTTTAAAGATAAGAAGGCTTCTGGGGTAGATGGTATTTCCGGGGATATCTACTCATTACTTCCCGAAGAAACTGCGCCCTTTCTTCAAAGGTTTGGTGAATCAATGGAAAAGAGAGGTCGGCTCCCGAGGAACCTCACGAAGGGCAGAGTGGTACTCATTCCTAAAAAGGGAAATGGTACCGATTTTAATCATTGGCGACCTATCACCGTTTTAAATCACTCCTATAGGATTCTTTCTGGAATTTTGGCCCAAAAAATGGAACCGGAGCTTAATAAAAGAATAAGTACCCCTCAAAAGGGTTTTCTTAAAAATAGAAAGATTTCTGATGTATCGCGTAATATTCAATCAGCTATTGAATCGGTGAGAGAGAGAGGAAAATATGGGGCTGTGATTGGTATAGACTTTAGTAAAGCATTTGACTCCATAAAACATGACCAAATCCTTCGAGCGGTAAAAAAGATGCTCCCAAAATACTTTTTTAACCCTGTTAGAGCTCTTTTATTTAATGGGTCATCTGTCATTTCGATGGGTGGTCAGGAGAGCAAGCCTATAATTCTCAAAAAGGGTTGTAGACAAGGTTGTCCTACATCGCCTCTACTTTTTATAGCCGCTGTAGAGGAACTAGTGTGCTTTATTACTAGAAAGTATGGTGGTTTTGGTGTCCTGTTCCAAGGACATCGGCATTTGGTGGACTTATACGCAGACGACGTGACGCTAACGGTTGAGGCGAACTCAGAACCTCAGTTGATCAAAAGAATAGGAATTCTTCTTAAAGCCTTTGAAAAATTCAAGGTTCGTTCTGGATTGGAATTGAATAGAGAAAAAACTTTCATTTTGCCATTAGGTGCCTGGAACTCAGGGGAGGGTTCAGTGGTGGAGAACTGTGTCGTAAAGAGAAAGGTGTCAATTCTGGGTATCGATTGGAGTCCGGAAGGAATTCATTCTTCAAACTGGGAAAATATCTCAGTAAATACCAATAGGCGCTTATCCTCTTGGAGGGGATTTAATCTTCAGAGGAGAATTGATTTGTACAATACTCAGATCGTGCCAGTAGTCCTTTATAAGGCGACAGCCTCACCGGTGATTGCTGAGAGGGCGATAATTGAAGAAGAAAAGTGGCTCCTCAAATTGTTCCACAAAAGATATCTACCAGCGATCAAAAGAACCAGAAAACTTATGGGTGGTGGAATAACTCTTCTCTCGAAAGTAATTCCTAAAATATACACAAAGGTCCTAAATGATGTAATGGAGTTTCCAGACAAAGAATGGAGGACAAGGATCACGAGTGGGGAGCTATTGTGGAGGCTCTTATTTGGAACGATAAACACCAATAAACAAACTGAGGCGGTATCGGGTGTTTGGGCTGCGGTACAACGAATTATATGGAGGGGAGTTCCAATTTTTTCAGGAGACTCTATAGTGGACATTATAGGTCAAAATTTATCAAAGAGATTCTTCTTTAGAAATCTGGAAGACCCGTCAACAATAGAAGAAATAGCTATTTTTAAAAGAGCTTTATCTATCCACAACACCATCGGAGTATATCCTCTAAATGATGGACGGTTTAGGTATCCTCTCATAAAGGCAGCAAATCTTCATCTGATGCCCTGCCCTTGGCACCTAAAAATGGGTTGTCCGAATGGTCAGGAAGAGGTCACTATTTTGGCTGATTTTTATTTGAACCACCTCAAGCTACCGGAGAACTGGAGAATAAGGATCGAGCGTTCTTTGGTAGGGATACACGATGGGAAAAAATTTACAGCACAATTACAGATTTCCTCAAATTGTATACAGTTTACGAGGCACTGCCTTAATTGTGGTAAGTTGTACAACTCCACGCTTCACGCATTTGTGGACTGCCCAAAAGTGGGAATACTGAAAAGACTGGTCATGCTGAATATTAAGGGGACTGATCAGGGAGAGGAGAAATACGTAAAAGCCCTAGTTCTATTTGGGTTTTCTAATAGAAACAAAGTCCGGGACCCTAATATGAAAGCTATTGACGCAGCCCTTTTGAACGCCAAGGCCCGGATAGCTCAATGCTTGACAAGTGCGGAACCTCTACGTCCTGGGGACCTATATGGAGTAATTTTACACGCAGCGGCTAGATATACAGCTCTAACGCTGAAAATACCAACGGCTTCAGATGACTCATGGACACAGGCCAGTAAAATCATTAAATATTATCCGACAAGTTCAGTTAATTATTTTAATTTGACTAAGAGAATAATTAAGTTTTTAAAATAGTGTATGCATTTATAATTATATGTTTAGTGTTGTAATATTTTAATGTGTTATTAATTTGTTAAAAATGTTTTAGATCAATTTATAATTGCTTTTAATTTGTAATAGTTCCTCAGCCAAAGTTAAAATTTTAGACTAAAATGTCTATTTATGTATTTTTATACGTATTTACTTTGTGCCTTATTTTATGTAGTTGGAACTGAAATGAATAAAAAAAAAAAAAAAAAAAAAAAAAAAAAAAAAAATATTCATTTTCACTCATGAATAAATAATATTTTTACCAAAGCAATTTGACAAAAATTCAGTTTAAATAAATTTTGAATCTCAATTTCCTATCCTTAACAGCATCAATGCTGTACTTAAATATATAGTAATCGATATACCCTGAGTAACTAATTCAACAAAGTTGCTGGACTGTTTGATACTACCAATGTGCAGACATGATTTTAATCTTTTTACATTTGACAAACTAAAAAGTACGAAAAAAAAAATGCAAATCGAACTTTAGGGAATGAGGAGAATCAACCGTTCGATTTGCTCTTTTTGGCCATATTTTTATACTTTTAAATATATACTTTTCAAATATACAAAATGTAAAGAGTACAAATTATATGAAGTAGTAAAATTTATTTTCTAACTTTTTGTGAAGAAGTGATAATGGAGAAAGTTTTTTTTTTTTTTTTAAAAAAAAAAACTCTTGTTTACAGTTAAATTTTGAAGTAATTTTAGTCCAAATTGACATCTTAGTAAGAGTAATATATATTTAAAAATATGTGCCAAGACAAAAGTATTCAAACTTTAATTAAAGCATTTTATACCTAATACTTTTATAAGGGTACAAATTTAGATAATTCATTTCGAAAGTACATATGAATAATTAATCAAGGATGACCATTGAAAACTGCCGTGCACATCCGGAAAGGAATGAGGAAAATATACTACTTTTTTATAAATTTTTGATATATAAATCAAGATTTTTTTAAAAAATATAATTTTTTTTGTGGGAAAATGAATGTATCTGTTTCTTGAACTTCAATTTAGTACGTTTCAAAAGGAATCCCATAGAAAAAATCATTCAAACTTCTACATATCCACATGATGAAATAATTATCTATTAATTCAAAATATATGTATTTATAAATTGTAAAAATCTCTCTCTCTTACCTGAGATTAAGGAGAAATCTTTGATATATTTGAGAATCTTAAAGTAGAATTCACTCTTATATAAAGGCTTCCGTCTACGATGGTTAGCTTTTTTTTTTTTTCCTTTTCTCTTAGCTAGAGACACACCACACCGTACATAGTACAATGAAAAAGCGACTCCTCTATGTATTTTTTTGAATAGATACAAGGGAAAAAGTAGTTCAAACGTAGTAATACCTTAGCAAAAACCTTCATTTTGTTACGGGTAATGAAGGAGAAAAATGGTACTGGGCTCAATTCATTCAATGACTTATTATCTACTGATCCTTTATTTATGAATTTTTAAATTTAAAAAAAAAAAAAGTGTATATGTAAAAGAAACAACATGGTTAGCAACAGGCTGATATTCAATAAATAAAGCATGTGCTAATCATGATACAACAAGACAAAAGGATAATTCGATAGCATAAATCAATGTCATGCCTACAATATAATAAATTTAAACGCCTCCGACGCATTTCCAAATAGAATACATTATCAAATCAGCATCCAAGCCAAGGGCCAGATATATGTTAATTATTCACTTTCGTCAGGAAAGTTGCGTGCAGAATAATTTCAGCTGATTTCATAATCCTTCATAATCGAACTACTACTACTTTAGTAGCTCTACCGTGAGTCTTGAATTTCTAGCGAATTTTAGCTCAAAATTGAATAAAAATCTACACACTTAGATGGACGATTTCTTCTTAGTTTAGGACTTTTATCGGGCACTTGACATCTCGTTTGAATGCTGTGGGTCTCAGCTCTTTAATGCACTCCTTATTAATCCATTTTATGTAACATATTCAAGGAGTTATTTAAGGTCAAACGTATTGGTCGACACCTACTCCCGCCCCCTTACGCCCCCCGTATGAGTCCTTTTAGGTCAAAACAAAGACTGGAAATGGAATTTGCATTAAATACACTGGCCAATCATTATTTTTTAATGCACAAAATCCTTCTAGCCTTAAATTGAAGTTGCAAAATGGGCCAAAAAAGCTCAAAAAGTAGAGTCCGATTTCTCGAAAACTGTCGAACTAGCGAATTTTTTTTTTACAGACTTGTAATCAGCGTGCAAAACTGAATAACTTTTATTATACTTAGGTAACTTTTGACTGTTGACCAGTGTTATTACACAAAAGCACCACCATGGCCAAAAAAATTAGATAACTGTGTCTATCCATCAAAAATTATTGCTTAGTTTTTTCAGACTAATGGACCAGACTAATGAATCATTGACTCAGAAGGGGAGGAGCTCTGATTGATTTTCTAAATTTATGCTTTGAACATTTTATCACCACAGACGATGATCCATTTCAAATACATTTACGAAATTAACATTTTAGTCATTTGATTAAGACGCATCAAATATGACATATATATATCCTTCTCTAAGTGCCATTCTCAACATAAAGGGTACAGAATAGAAAGTTAATATTGATGTCTAAACATAAGGGTTCAAAGAGTAGTCTTGTCAAGGAAGACATTCATTTCTTTTACAAAACCTGTCTTAATCTGATAAATATTTAATTCATATTTGTATTGATATCAATTACAATATTATGAGGTGCTAAATCCATAAAGCATTTATTTCCCTACAACTCGTTATTTATAGTCAAAATAGTTACATATATTTTTCTAAAACAGTATATGTACAAATTATGCAATATTATCAAATGTCTTCATGTGACTTAAAGGTATGATACGGTATTATATTTATTGGTATAGCATTAAACTCCCGTTAAGAAGACCTTGGAAGACAATTCAAAGTCATTGTCCATAAATGAATATACATAACTCGACATTCCGGTTTTTAGATATAAACGACGTATGAAAACATATATTCAAAAGGGATATAGTTTGTTGTCCGCCTACCACAGATCAATAATATCTGAGGGTATTTTTTACCCCCACTCCCTCCTATCCTTCTGTCGTGAAAAATTCCATCTAGTTCGTTCGTTATAAGCGTTTAAAGATCTTTCTAATTTATTTGGTCCCCTCTGTATTACATACACAGTATTAGACGAAAATGGGCGTTGGAGGGTTAGTCAATTGACGACGTCAAGATATCAGTGTTAACTAGAATAGAAATTTAGAACAGAAATAAAAAAAATCATGGTCACATGATTCACATTTTGTTTTTTGAAGCCCTCATTTCTATACGACCACCTTTTCTAAAAATATTCCCTTCCTATGTTCAAGGCTGTGACCATGATTTTTTTTATTTCTGTTCTAAATTTCTATTCTAGTTAACACTGATATCTTGACGTCGTCAATTGACTAACCCTCCAACGCCCATTTTCGTCTAATACTGTGTATGTAATACAGAGGGGACCAAATAAATTAGAAAGATCTTTAAACGCTTATAACGAACGAACTAGATGGAATGGAGCTATATATAATTTTATTTCATTTAAAAGTGAGATGTGTTATTAGTAGACAAAAACAAGAAATTGAATAAAATCACTCGAGAGTTAAGGATGGAGCGGATCAGAAGAACTGATATATGTGAATTGGGTCGCTCGGGGTTCACTCCACTAAGAATATCATGCGTCTCAAGTACCCGAAAAACACAGTTTACCGGATTTGTCATGAATTTGATGCCAAGGGGAAGACCTAAGTTCGTGGCAGAGCTCAAAAAAATCAATCGATGAAAATCCGGCCACCCCTATAGCCATAATAGCAAAGATCAGGAACGTGAGCAAGACAACCATCAAGAGAGCCATCAGGGCTGACCTGGGATATTGCTCCGGGGCCAGAGCTGTCAAACATATCCTCACTAAGAACAACAAGTCCACCAGGGAGATCAGAGGTAACAAAATTATGATATTTTTTCAGACGATAAATTTTTCATGTTTGACCACTCATCACAGACCCTTCTGAGGTCCATGCCATCATGAAGACAAAGAGGTAAGTCAAAACAGTAGTTTTGGGTGTATTCCCAGTGAAATGAACTACATGTGCCCCCCCCCCTCTTCTTCAAGATGTGCGAAACAGTGACGGCAGACGTGTACCTGAAGGCTTTAGAGAAGAAGATCATCAATGGCCTCATTTTTAGAGCCCAGTTTTTTGGCCTCTAAACAGCCCGTACCTGAACCCCTCCAGTTACTATCCCTTAAGAAGTGTCGAACAAGAGGTCTGTGCCAAGTACCATTCGTCTGTAAAGGCCCTAAAGAAATCCATGCATACAATGGAAAAGTTGTGATCTGCACGAGGTCGCCCAGGCCTGCCAAGTTTCTAGTGCCGTGTGGCCGAGGTTGTCAAAGAAGGCGGATTCTCATTATCTATAAATAATTGAAAGCCATTAAAAGAAGCTTTCAAGTAGATAAAAAGCTATGGTTCGATCCCAACTAGTTTGTTCGTTATAAGTATTGAAAAGATTTTTCCTAATTTACCTGGTCCGGTATTGCACATAGGGGCAGTCAAGTGATGGTGGAAAAGTAGTTGGGGAACGCCTGTAATATGTTTGCATATCCCTTAGTAGTGACATAGTTAGGTTGTCATTCCTGGAGGAAATAATTACATATAACCTATAAATACAGGTTTCCTGTTAATTTAAGAGTCTTTGAGACCTTAAACTCTCACTCTCAAACCTTTTTATAAACATAAATATATGTTTGGAAACCATTTTCATACTCTTTATAGTCTAGATTTTACATTCCAAGATGATCAACTTTTTATTAATGTACAGTTTTTCAAAAAATTAGGGATTTATCTTGATCCATCGTGTTTCATTTTGCTAATGATAAGAAAAAGTTCAAGGATGAATGACGCTATTAAAACTAATTCAGTGTGTTAAATGTATTGTACATTTAAAAAAAAAAAACCCATAAAAACATATTTTTGGAATTTTTTTATTTATCAGAATGTTACTTGAATGTTAATCAAATTTATTTATTTGAATGAATTTTAAGTCAAAGTTCATCAATCATTTTCTTTACATTATCCTTTTTTTAGTTGTTGTTTTTTTGAAAGATATTTTTATTATATTACAAAATCAATCATGCATAAAATTCTCTCACAAATTTTAAAACGTGATTCAAAACAAATCATTTTATCAAACACAAAATTGATCATTTCCAGAGATAAAATGTAAGAAGTCTATGAACAATCATACTAGGCATATAAAAAGATTAATGTGCTATTCACTAGAGTGTTACTTGTATATGGATCATCAAAGTTTTGTTCCAAACAAATAAACATACAAAATAAAAACCAACTTGATACCTATAGACTTTTCCAATTATTTCTTTACTCTCTCTTAATGTTTTTTTTTTGTTTTTTTTTTAATGTCATGAACTTTTTACTATATGTACACAAATACGTATATATGATGTCCCTAGATTATAAAAGGATTTATTCTGTAACTTTAATGGAGAATCTTCCATTATTTCCTTTGAATTTAATGGGTTTGAATCTTATATCTTTGGAGAGTCAGTGACAATCTTTATGCAATATTTTGAATACATACATCATTCACAAAATTGAGAAAGTTGCTCGTATGTACAAACATATATGTGCTTCACTTTTGCCATTACTCCCAACCTTTCCTAAAAAATAAACAAACGATACCTTTTCAAGTTCAATATGGGAATAAGCAAGTTCAATATGGGAATAAATAATAAAGAACACTATTCATGAAATTTAGCATTATAATAATAAATTTATTTGAATCTCATGTCAACAAAATTAAACACATCTATTTACAAAACGATTTTGGATGCTAGTAATACAATTATTACAAATCATTGAGGTAATTTCATTTAGTCCTTCTTCAATTAATTGTTCCAGAGCTGTTCTTGATCTTTGCTCCAAAATGCTGGAATCATTTCTTTCAGCAATACAAATATTCTCAATTTTTTTAGCTTTTAATTCTCTTTTCACAAAGGCATTCAAAATTGACTAAAGATAATCAATTGGATTGAGCATAGGACTGTGAGTCTTACAATTTAGTAAGTGAAAACTCTTCTTTATTCAAAACATCTTCAATCCTGGAGTGTGCCGGAGCATACTGAATTACAAGTACTCCTGGCCCTCCATATTCCTACCAACCTTTCCTACAAAACAACAACTAGAATTTATAAAAAAAGACCCCAAATTAACCATGTGTGAGTCAATTTCTCCCAACTATGGACAATTCCTCTTTTATAATATGAAATTGTTCATGGCTCAATAATAACTGATTATAAGTTGTTTTTTTTTTAAATCGACGTTCAGAGCCTTTTTAAAAGACAAGAACAGCTGTTAATCGACAGCGTATTTGTGTTCACGTGGTATAAAAGAGAAAAAAGTATACGCAAATCAATAAACCTCTAAGTTTTTTTTTAAAGTGTTTTTTAGATGCCTCTTCTACGGGGATTTTCCATACGTACTTTAATAGTTATGGAGTATATAAAAGCGTGCCAAATAAAACATTCTATCGCATTTAAATAACAATGAAGCTTCTTTGATGTACATACATAAACAAAGCAGTAGTAAGATCAAAGTACAGATAAAGAGTAAAATGAATCAAACAGTTTAAATCTTATTTATTCATTTACTTTTGTTATAAATAAAGCGTCAACACTCATTCAAAAGATTTATTTGATAACATGTATATATATATATATATATATAAGTTAATGTTTTAAACAATAGACATCATGGGAGTGCGTATGTCATTAAATAAAATAAAATAATGTTCTGTCTACTTGAGTCAAGAGGTTAATATCGACTCTAGTCGATAAATTAGAAAAGTAAGAGGATAAATGAAAAAAAAAAAAAAAATTAAGCAGCTAAGCGTGTTCACTGCCAATTTAATAAATAGATTGAAAATAATATAAATATTTTTGTTGTGCTGTTTGATTTTGTTTGGTTTTAATGAACAATACGATTGTGAAGAACTTTTTTTTCATAAAGTCCTTCCATATAATATTCTTAAGCCGACCTTTGTCTTCCATGTGTTATGATACAAAAGACTTACTCCAGAAAGTACTCAATGGTTAATACATATTCAGGGTTTTCAAGTTTTGAAATTAGTTTGTTCTTATAATTTATGTTACGTGCTCAGTTGTACGACGGCTTCATTCCACAAGTTCCTTAATTTTCTAAATAAGTTTCAACGAATAACATAGAGATGTCAATAAAAATAAGGCTCTCAGGCTCTTTGGTGTTGGATTTTGAAATCAAATTCAAATTTAATGTTACATTAAAATTATGATATGTCACAAAAATTATACTCAAAGGCTAAAAAGGCATTAGTTTAAGAGTATTTTTTCCTCAAAATTTGAATAATGCCCATTTTTTTTTTTTAAATAAAAACATCTAGTAATTTCTACTAATTGGTTAAATGTGTGACGTCACCCTATTTGTATTTTCAAATGTAAATGATAGGCTATTGTAGGGAGCACTTGTGTCGTTTCAACAGCGTTTTCATGTTTGTTAAGTTATGACTGAAATCGAATTCAAGTTGATTTGCCCCTTGGGATAACAAAATCACAAAAAAAATAAAAAAATAAAGAAAAGCTGACATTTAAGCAAAGTGACCATTTACTTGAATATAATGACCGCAACCTGGTTTGGAAATGGGTAATCAAAAAATGAAATTTTATTTGAATACCACAAATACGAACATCCAAATCATAATAATATTTTGCAATGTTTTATAAAATGAGTGAGAAATACTGTGTGTGGTGTGAGGTCATAGTATAAAATGCAATATTGAGGCAGTAAGATGTGAAACTTAGTTTTAAATGTGTATCTACATTTTTGTAACCGGCTTGTAATTGTTTTTTTACATTTGATTTTTTTTTCAAAATACAAGAAAATTGGTATTTAATACCAAGATTTCTGAGAGTTTTATTTTCTTTTATATTTTGTTATTGTATATTCAAGATTCAAACACATTTTTTTTAATTAAAGAAAAAGAAAATAAATAATAAAAAAGTCTTTAATATAAATACTGAACAAAATTTTTTGGTTTCTTAAAATGTTTTCAACTTTTTAATATCTTAATTTCCACTTGAGAAAGTTGCATAATAACCATAAAAAAAGTTTAAATTTTATTAGATAGTGATTATAATTTATCATCAGAATAAATATTAGAATAAAAGGTAAAATATAAACAATGAAATATCAATTAAAGTCTTATATTAATTACACTGGTCAACAAATTTGAACTTTCAAAACTCCTAAGGGGTATAATTATAATAACAGTTATTTACTTTTCCACACTGAGCTCAAATCTGTAATTTCTTTTTTCCAAGAGTCTTATGGTTTTCAAAAAATCGGACCCTAGTTTATTAGCTTTTTTGGTCCAGAAAAATTTCAGCTGGTTTTTTAATCCTTCTGCGGGCTACTACTTAAGTAGCTCTACCGTGAGTCTTGAATTTCTAGCTAATTTTTGCTCAAAATTGAATGAAAATTTACACACTTAGATGGACGATTTCTTCTTAATTGAGGATTTTTATCGGGCGCTTGACATCTCGTTTGTAAACTGTGGGTCTCAGCTCTTTAATGGGTTCCTTATTAATCCATTTTGCGTAATATATTCAAGGAGTTATTTAAGGCCAAACGTTTTGGTCGACTTTTGTATCAACTCCCAATGCTTATGCCTCCAAAAGTCAGTTTAGGTCAAAACAAAGACTGAAATTGAAATCTGCATGAAAAAACACTTGCAAATAAACATTTTTAATGCACAAAATGAGTATTCTTCTAGGCATTAAATTGAAGTTGAAGTTGGAAAATGGGCCAAATTAGCTCTTAAAGTAGGGTCCGATTTGTTGAAAATAGTCGGACTCTCGAAAAAAAAAATTAAAGATTTGAAATTAAATTGCAAAGCTGAATAACTTTTGTTATACTTATATTCCTTAGGATTTTTGACTGTTGATCAGTGTTATTAGTAAATAATTAGAGTTTATTCAGGTGTGAAATTTTTAGTGGCTGGCAAATTGAACAGCATTTTTATGTTCTAAAGCTGTTATAATTAACCCTTAACTCTTAAGAAGAGAATAGTTACTATATATGTATATATATTTAATACAGTAATGTAAAACCTCTTTGAGATATATTGAATGAATAAAATGCCTCATCGAGTGAACAGAGATTTATCCTGATGTGAAACATAAAAAAAGTCATTCATAAATTTGTTTCGTATAATGAAAATATAAAAATGGTATTTTTTAATAATATATTAAAGAAATAATAAATTAAATTATAATTTTTAAGTTTGTGTACTTGAAAGCATCTAGTTCTTAATAAATAATTGAAAGGAATGAGAAATATAATAATTATTGAAGATACTTTTGTTTTTTAATTTGAAACTTTTATATGCGTATTTTATTAATAAATAGACGTATGTGAAGATCACAAATATTTTATATCGCCCTGTAGAAACCAGGAAAACGACTTTATAAATAATGCTTTAAAAAGTACTTGTAGAGTATGATGAGTAAAAACAAATTTAAGTATGACTTTTTTTAGTTATACATTCTATGAAAAAAAGTTTTATTTGAAATGGAAACCTTTGCTCGACAGGAGAGAGTTCAGGGAAAATCTATATATTTGCATTCTTTTGTCAAAACACATCTTTCAATATAGTTAAACAGGTTATATCTCAATTCTTGACTCCTACGATGTCTATATCTCGGCTTTCACTTTTGCTTCCTTTTGATCGGTTGAATTTTTTATTTCATATGGGATTTAGCTTAAAGTTTGTCCTCAGCAAATAAAAGTGGAGGAAGAGAAAAGGTTGGAGATAGTCGTTCTAGCTCGGGACAGAAGGACTTTTTATACAGATCAGAGGCCTCTAAGCTGCCCAAGTTCACGGTATCTGTGATTCGACTGAAGTCTCACCTGTTTTGAAGTCCAAGAATATGTCCGGAGTCATGGTTTTTTGAAGCTGTTGACAAATGATGGTTCCATCTTTTCAATACATTTCATTGACTTAAGCTTAACACAGCTGAGTATTTGAAGATCTTAAAGGACCTCTTGCATCTCTGGATGGAGGAGAAGTTTGGCTTGAACAATGAGGTACTTGTACAGGACTCTGCCCCTTTTTATGTCTCTAAAAGCAACTCAGTTATTCTTATCTAAGAGGATTCCGTTTTTTGTGAAGGATGAAATCTGGTCAAGCAATAGTCAAGATTTGAATCTTCTCGATCCTTACACGTAGTGCACCCTTCAAGAACAGGTCAAAAAACACTCCTAGAGCAGTGGTAGAGCTCCCTATAGGTCAGTATCACCAAGAACTGTTAGAGGATCTCATCTAGGGATGTAATCAAGGCTGCAACACAATTCAGGCATAGGGTCACAAAGGTTATTGAATCTATGCACATCAAATGAATTTTCAAGACTTTACTTTTAAAGGTCTAAAAAAAAAAGCAAAAGAGTTAAAGAGAGAAATATCAGCAGAAATCAATAGGAGTGTATTGGGCAGGTCTTTAATCATGGGTCTATATCTCATGGATGGTCTATAGTTACGAGCACAAATTTGGCACATATATTTACACTTGTCATCCATTTGTAGAATTTACCTTGTTTTAATGGAAGTATCATAGTAAATTCATTCTGGTTGTGTAGTTAGTTATATAGTTATATAAATCATGGCACCCTCAGTGCTCCTAGCCAAAAACAAAGTATACACTATTAAAAGGAAAACAAAATACATATCTACTTGTAGCTAACTTAGTAAAACACCCTGACGATCAAAGCTACTCTCCAAATTTCCAATATACTCTATAGCCGGCAATAAAATCATCAAATTTGTCATGGATCCTTAAATGTATAAAATTAAAGATATTTCAAGAGTGCAGCCATGAAAAAAACTTCATTTTGAACCCATTCCAAAATACTTACTATCCAAGGCCTATCCAATCTAACAAAGGCAATTTTATCTATAAAGATTCTTGTTGAAGATATTTCAGGTCCTTTCTCTTATAGGACGCGCATCATAATTTGAGAAGCCCAGCACTAAATGATCTCAAATATATGTTTTTGGGTTATAATTTCTACATATGTACAACTTTGTATGTACACGGAGCAAGATACTAGAAAACAATTTACTCATATATTCAGAAAATTGAATAGACAACAACCCCTTGGTGGTTTCTCGATATAAAGTGACATTTTACCAAAAACCGTGCGGTATAGGCCTTAAAATGACTCCAAAAAATATTTGGCCGTTATATTTATAAGGTTAAAAATCACTTAAAAAGTGGATTTTCTCCTTTTCAATATTTGTAAACAAACTTGCTTTCTGGTTGACTTGACACGTCTGTCAAAAATATTTATGAATGTACGAAATACACGTTCTTCCTTTTGAACAGCTAAATTTTTCGTTGTTTTTTTTTTTTAATATCTGAAAGATGATGACTCAAATGCAATTGTGAGAAATGCTAATGAAAGCAAAAAAAAAAGCCGAAATGAATATTTCAAACTGTATTCTTTTGAAATTTTGAGAATCCGTTGTTTTTTTTTTTAAATCAAGATACAGAACCTATGTCTCAAGACACCAATCATCCGGTTTTTAATTTTAAATCCTTCTAAATTCTTGATATTTTTTGCCCAGACTAGAAACTAGTTTTGTCTCAACAAAACGGCATTTTTAAGGATCTCTTTACTAAATCTGAATAGATTTTTACAAATGATTTAAAATCTTATCAATTCTCAATTGAGTAAATGATTTTGCTCTTTAAAAGTTGGTTCTATGTATGTACATATATATATATAAGGTTTTAACATTATGTATGGACATAAGTAGGAAGTTATTAATCATTGATACTCTTCCTAATTCCTTTTTTTTTTTTTAAGTAATAAGAGATATTAATTAATTCCATGGTGTTTTTTCTTCATTCATCTTACAAGAAATATATAAGATTAGATACTATTATCAAGATTCTTTCCTATATATCAGTTATTAAATTATATGTAGGGTGTTCAATAACACGAAGAAGATGTAATACCTTTTTTTTCTTCATCATCTTAAGCGTTACGTCGTAATTTTTTTTTAATCATCCAAGACATATATCTAAAAAGACTCTTTGTAATTTGATCTATATACAAAATCAGTAACTTTAAGTATTAAAATATAAAGAGTCTGAATAGTTCTAAGAGATAAAGTACGATGCGTCATTTAAAAAGTCAGCGAGCTCTTAGCAAGATCTGGAGCGGGAGAGTCTCAACTTTTGAAGAAAAATACGGATAAAGGGTCATTAAATATTTTTTTTTTTAAATCGTATCAATCTTGTAACAAAGTGTTTTATTCATTTAAAATGGAGTTGTGAAACTGGAGCCCTTCCAGGCGAGCGTTTTTTACATTTAAAATTGTCTCAATTGAAAAGCTGTATTTGTTTTTATTTTTTTAAAAGTTGTTCTCATTTTTTCTTAACTTTTGTGGAGGACACATCTATTCAATCGATTAGTTTTAACATGTCATAAGACCCAAATCTCTACCTTTTGCCTTGAAAAGATGCCACAGAATATCAGCTGACATTATTACGTAGCACCTTTTTTGATGACGTCATCTCAGATGTGGTTTTATACTGACCAGAATTGGTTTTGAATCCATACTGTGGATGAAACATAATTTTCAAATCGGGGATAGGGACACGTTAGCCCACCCAGCTGTTGAATGCATACAAAATTGGGTGCCCGGTAAATTAATAGACATCAAATCATCGATGTTAATTCATCAATAGTAAATTCATCGACTTTTTTCTTCCAATGAATACTTTCAACAATATAAGCAAATTTGCTTTGGCAGGATTTTTCATATAAAAACCGACCAAATTAAGATTACATTATTTTTTTTTGGTAACCCAAGTTAACAGAGGCTGCTCCTTTAACTTAATAAACCTCTCTCCTTGCGAATTGAATCAAGCGAAAACGATGGTTTAGAATAAGGTGGTTTATTTCTACCAAAGTGAATTAGATTTAAATAAAATAATTACCGATAGATGTGAACTGAACGAATGTAAAGAAGCACTCAAATAGGAATCAATAAATTATAATTAAGAGCTAGTTTATCATGTGGTTAACAATCTAACCAGAGGCAGCAATAGATGTACAGGAATTTACTCTACGCTGTCGAAAGTATTCATTGGGAGAAAAAAGTCGATGAATTAACGTCCATAAATTTTTCTAGACCCAAAAAATTCGACAAAGAGCTGGAAAAAAATATTTGAAAAATTGACAACTATCTAATCGTTAGGGGTGACCAAAGGATACATTCTGATGGTATAAAACTACATTAGTTAGTTGTAGTTTAAGACATACCTATTTCATTTCCTCAGTATTATTTATTATCTTTCTATGATTGGTAGTGACGTAGCGTTTGGACTTAGTTTTCAAGTCCAAAAATATCAATGAAAAAAAATTATGAAAATGATTTTTTTAGGAATGACCTAGATAGAATTACTTCTTTTGTACATCACTATGTATTATCTCTATGGAAGCCTAAAAAGTTAGTTTTATGAGTGCTGCGTTGATTGTGTAAATTAACTGTATCGAGAAGATTATAACTGGTAGAGTGATCTTTCAAAATCCAAATAGCTTTTATTTTTTATACTCTTAAATTCAATCTCGAAATTAACCGTTCAGATACCTATACTAAAAATTTAATAGGCCTCAATACAAATAATAAATAGTGATGGACAAAAGAAGTAGTTGCAGACAGCTCTATCCTTTTGTTAGCCACACTTTTTTGTTCCTGTTTTTTTTTATAAATTATTTTTCAGTATTACCGTTGTCTTTGAATGGGAGTATTTTTATTTTAGATCCTGTATCAAATCATGTAATTTTTTTCATAGTTAACTAATGATGCGATATTACTTTTAAATATAAATTCATTGTTTATTACGAAAAAGTAGATGGAACTTACATTTTTGTACATATTTGTAACTTGTCTTATATAGGGCATATAATAACAACACCGGCAATTTTAATTTAAAAACTATAGGTTAATACTAAGAGTTTATTTTCTATGTCTCAATGTTAGATATTGATGATGTACCTATGAGTGATTTATCTTTGAAAAAAAGCATTCTCAAAGGTGTTTCATTAATATAAATGCCAATAAACCCAGAGATGTAAGAAACTAGTCGAAAAATGATTCCCTGCAAAATTTTAAAACATTTGCAATATAAAGAATTTCATTCAATATCATAGTATGATAATATTAAAATGACTTTGTCATACACAAAGTGTTGTCAGAGTAGTTATAGATTTGTTTACTATGGTCTACAAAATCAGGTCTCCTTATATTTTTGCAGTTAACAAGAATTGAACAGCATATTTATAAAAAAAAAATGCTTATTAGATCACCTGCATTAAAAGTCAGTACGCTCAATTGAAAAAAATATTCCTATGATAGTTAATATCAGATGCTTGTAACTGGCTATGAAATCCACACACATAAAAACATAAATTTTTATCAAGCCTCTCTCTTTCCAAGTTATCTAATTTGTAAAGAACGTACAGGTGTACTTCATGTAACCATTGATTAAATAATAGTTTGTGAACCGTCGTAAAGAAGTGATGAATTCATATTTTGAGGTTTTTTTATAGGAGATCTTAAGGGTCTCACACAAGACTCATTCATTCCTCTCATTCTTGAGCAAAAGATAAACAAATGATTCTAGAGAATTGGTTCTTTTTATGAAATCCATGTAGCAGTATTTAATTTTCTTAATGGAAAACCAACAAATAGGGGCGATGAAGAAATACAAAAAATGTCAATTTGCTCTAATGCTTTTAGCCGTTCCATTAATTGTTCATACGTCACTGACACTTTTACTCCTCACACATGTATGTAAGTATTTGAAAGAGCAAGAAGACAAACACATTTATGTACTTAGATGTAGAAAGTTGTTATAAGTTATAAAGAAATAATTTCATTACACATCTATATAATAAATCCTCAAGTTTGTCTGTGTGTCCGTAACCCCTCGTATCTCCGGAACCCCTTACCCTATGGTCATGAAATTTTGTATGCGTAATCTACACGTCATATGGAAGATTTCTACAGAAAAAAAATTCGAGAAATCGGAAAAAAATATTTCGCGATTTTTTTTTTTCAAAAAAAAGGATTCGATCTGACGTCGTCAACTTTGACAAACTGAATATTACGCTACGCATCAATACTGTTTTGTTTGTTTTGAACGGCGCACCAATTGCGAGAGAAGCGAGCAACCCGCCGGAGGCCTCGCCATAGGCGCCGAAGGCACCGTCAATGGCGAGTAGTATGTAAAATTGGTTCTGTAATAGTATCACAGGCATTTGTAAATACGGGTTTTTCAATGAACATGACGCATTTTTATTTCATTAGGGAGAAGTACAATACTTACAAATTCATAATGGAGCAGGTCAACCTTGAGCAGCAGCATTTGCAAAGAATCCAAATTTATTTCCAAAATTCAAGTTTGGCCGTGGATACTTTAAGAGGAATGCGGTAAATCTTTGGCTCAATGTTTGGTTTGTTAATTAGCAAAATATGCGTTATTGGTCAGGTAAAAAAACACATGTGCTTCATGGATAAGAATGTAAATGTTATGCAAAATGCCGAGTGCGAGACTTTGTGGAGTTGGCTCTTCGAACAGTACTTTTTGTTTTCCAAAGCTGTCATCATTTTTCCTTTATTACTGAGGGGAGAACATCTACCTGATAGTAAAGATCTCGCATGAAGGAATACATGCATTAAGGTTAAAAAAGCAAATAAAATGTAAACAAAAAGGGCTCAAGTCCTCGTATAATTATTGTTAGTTAAAAATATATAATTTCCGGACATTTATTTCAGTTAATTTTCTGCCTCTCATCTATGGTATACATAATGTTATTATGTATTATTGATGTCTTCATTTGTATATGTATATAATGGAGAATAGCAGCTTGAAGCTCAGTAAAATGCCATGACAGCTGAAGCTGCTTCCCTCTCAACATTCATCAAATTGTCAGAGTTACCAGGTTGATTTTCTCTTTCTTTGATTCTTACAAGCCCGATTTGCATATTATTTACATTCCTATTCATGGGACACCATTGCATCCCGAAAAACTTACTGTTTGGTGTGGATTTCATACCAATGGTGGTGTTATGTGGTCATACTTTTTTATTGATGATAATAATAATTGACACCTTATTGTGAATGGAAATCGATATCGAGCCATGATAATGGATTATTTTTACCCTCAATTGGATGGTATGAACTTAAATGACATGGGGTTTCAACAAGACAGCAAACAGTACAATCGATCATTGAAGAGTAAATTCGGTGAACGTGTTTTTCCAGAAATTAACTTGTCAATTGACCGCCTACCTCATGCGATTTGACACCTTTGAACTATTTTCTATAGGACCACGCAAATTCATTGGTCTACACCAACAAACCAGCAACACTAAATGAGCTCAAAGCAAATATTCCATACAAAAAACTCCGTCAATTTTAGTCAATTTATGTGAAAAAGTGGTAGGAAACTAGGTTACACGATTGGACTTCTGCAAACATGCCTGGTGTGGTCATGCAAAAAAAAATTGAATTCCATACTAAATTGTAATTAAAGGTAGTTCAACAGTAAAAAAGAAATTTGTTTAGTTCTCATATCCTTTTAATTTTATTAGAAAAAGAAAATGCGTTCTTATATAAACCTCTAATATACATACATACATACATAGAAATGTAGGGTATACATACATAAATGTAATTTCCAAGTATAAGTTTCTTTGTACATATATTCATGTACATAAAATGCATTTTTAGAGTAGATGCTCGTGTCAGTACTGTTTTTGCTTTTTCATGGTTATTTGGTTTCACTTTTGATGCAATTATGTTTTAAGTTTGTGACATATTGCAATTTGACATAAAGGATATTGCATTGAATGAAATGTAATATGGAAAAAAAACTTAGTGTGGCAGTAAGAAGTTAAACATTTGCTCATCTATAAATATTATAAAGTTCAAAGCCAAAAAAAAAAAAAAAAAAAGAGGAAGTTGTTTTTGTTATTTTTATAGTCTTGAACAAATGAAGCAACTCAATGTTTTGTTTTTATTTGATTTTCAATGCATCAGTCCTTCAAAAGACACAAGGTCAAATTGAATTAGCTCATGACCCGTACATTCCTATTCTTTTTCAATATTCTCTCTTAATATGGAAATTAAATTACTTCAGCTCTGTTACTCGTTCGATTAAAGTGGTACAAATTTTAGGATATTCTCTATAAGGCCTCATATTTACTTAAATTAGAGTAAGTTACTTCAGTTTACCAATTGAATTCAGTCTGTAAAATTTTAAGTATCCTTCATGGATGATAGTTGTTTGTCAATATCCATAATTTATTTGTCATTGATGGGATATCAGTCTTTGTTTTCGACCCCTTCAACATTTCGACCTCATCATCAAAACCAAAACTTTGCAACTTAATTAAAATTTCTTTTAAATGAATCGAAAAAAGAGCAAAAATAATTTATCTCTCTTGGTCTCGATCACTATAAGTCGTCTTAGTCTTAGCTTCCTAAAGTCTTTATTACAACACTTTTGTTTATTATCCCTATAAACCTGTTGTTGTCAAACTGAACATCTCAGAGCTATTTCATGTGTGCTCCAATTCCAATGAAAAGTAAGTTTATACTAACTTAATACACCATTAAAATTTTGAGCTCCCTGGTTTAAAAAAGTTTGAGAAGCACTCATATAAATATTCGATGATTATAGCAATATGATGAGTGAGATATATTGATAATGATTTGGCTGGCTGATGTCTAGAATAGCACGATTTACCTAAGGTTTTCCTATAGAACGGCTTTGCGTTCGATTCAGGACTGGATCGAATGCCAAATCATCTCTATCCCTAACGAGTGGAATAATTTTTATTTGATATGAAGTAGGGATAATTAAGTTTACAGCTTAATAAGATATTATTAAAGTTCAACAAATCAAATATCAGAATCTTAATAAGAGCAGAGAAATAAATAGCTTACAAAAAAATTGATATTATTTTGAATTTGTCTGGGGGACACCACGAGAGTGTTTTATAAGAAGGTAAGCAATGAACACACTTGAAGCACCATAAAATGATCAAGAAATGTTCAAAAAATTAGTAAAACTTGCCGTGAGGAATATTGTATTATAAGAAACTTATTATTGAGCATTATTTCTAAGCCGTATTGAGTCTAAGGGATTAACTAAATAATAAGATAAAGTATGAAAAAAAAAAATTACCAGTGCAATAATTGGTAAGATAATTAATATAGCAGTATGGAGCGCTTCCTTATTCCTACGCAAGAGGACGTAAAATCTTTGCGCAAATGTTGTTTTAATTTGTATTGCGTATTGATAGATTGATTGATTGGTGTTGGGCATGCACTACAAAGTGGATGTTATTTTTACTCTCTTTCCAGAGAGAGATTGCGTGATGATAGAAATTACGTGTCGTAATTTCATATTTAAATAAATGAAGTTGTACCAGGTTGTAAGGTAATCAATCTTTGGGCTCGAAAACAGATGATAGTATGATTACAAGGGGGTTCAACTTTGTATCTATGTTTTATGTGATCAATGAGACCAGAGGCCCATAGAGTATGTGAATCTATCAAAAGAACAGCGTTTGATAGATTTAACATGTCTTCAAAGCCACCTGGTCGTTCAAAATCTAGTGCATGAGGCTGCTCGACGATCTGACAAAGGACTTGATCTTCAGGAACACAGCCTTGCATTGCTTGAGGTTGCATAACATCTCTTCCTCATATGATTCCTCACTATTGGCAAGGTTTTTTGTACATCACCTATATAAATCCCTGGTTTAGCAACACTTTTGTTACATGGAGGAGAGATAATAAATTCCATAATTATTAACTTAAGTTAGAATTACATTTGCATTGATCACCTAAAACGTAAAAGACTAAAGATATTAACAATTATGATTATAATTCCATTATTTTGATCAGTTTTTACAAAGGGGTGGTTGTCTAGGAAGTGAATGTTAGGGGGGGGGGGGAGGGGTAGTTGTTCTGATACCCCCACAAGGGGGTATAAAATAAATCAAAAATTGATACATTGCCGATCTAACCGTCCCTAAAGTTGTGTTTTAATAAAAGGAATGCTTCCCAAATCAATGGATTTCTCTGGATCACACTTTTTCTTAAGCAACTGTTTCTGCATGAAGTAACTTTTTTTTTTCTTATGATGCAAAACTAAAAAAAAAAAGTCATCATCATATCTTACTACTCATTAAAATAAAAAAATATTTTTTCATAAGAATTTTTCTAAAATAGATTCCTTGGTTTCTAAATGTTTAATTACCCTTTTGTCTATTTAATAAAGTACGCATACAAAATTCTCAAATTTGAGTGACTTTCTTTATTTCCCAAATAATTAGATTTGTCATTCTTTTTAATCATTTGTTAAGAAACAGTGGCTTAACAAATTTGATTATTTTATTAGTATTTTTTGTTTTAACAAGAAACTTTTGATTGAATAAATAATTTTCTACTTGTAAAACAACTTGTTGTATAAAATGAATAAAAGATTACATCAAAGAAAAGTGATTTAAAAGAAACTTACTTTCACATATATATATATATATATATATATATTTCCTTTGGGAGATATTTGTTTTGAACTCCAGTTTTATACGTATCAAATTAAAGACAAAAATTAAAGTAATATTTAATTGGTTAAGTGCATTGTATGTATAGTGTGAAATACAATTTGATGAAGAATCAAGTGGGGAATAAGATCTATTTAAAGAAATAATTGCAAAGATGAAACGAATAAACTAGGAGTGGAAAGAAAAAGTCTTTAAAAATATACACCAAAATAGATTTCTCAAAACCTCAAACATTTTTGGTGGTAAAGAAATTTCTTAAACTTTTCAGAAATAACCATTTACTTTTTTTGGTGTACTGTACATGGGCCTTATGAACATATTTGTGCAATTATATTAAAATAAATAAATACTTACCTTGAGGACCAAGTCAATGAAATTTTTGAGGTTTTTGAATGAATCAAAAAACTTTTTTCTTATTTTAGAATAACAATTAATGTTTATAGAATATTTATACCAATTCTTATAAAAAATGACCATTAATGATAAAAAAAACCACAATATTTGTAGCACAGCTAAGCATTGCCTCAAAATATTATCAGTAGGGATGGGACTTTTGTTCAAAAAAAAAATTTTTTATAATAAAAATGGAAAAAAACTTGATTGTATTGCTCTTATATCTAAAAATATGTTTCCCTCTTGTTGGGCCATTAAAGGTGAAGAAGTATCGATCTCTAAAAGAAGAATTAAAAGATTCTCACAAACATATGCAGGCAGCTCATATTAACAAGGGAATCAATTCAATAGTATCATGAGCAAGTGAACCCCAACCCACGGTCCGCAGACCGGTACCTGTCCGTGGATCAATTAGTTACCAGGGCGCAGAAGAATTAATTAGTTATTTCTGTTTGAGTTATTATCTAAGTCTGTGGATATAATAAAGGGGACTGTAGGAAAAGAAGAAGAAAATATTAAGTATAAATGCAAATTACAAAAGATAATTAATGGTGCAGGATAGTTGTTAATTATTTTTGGGTTGATAATTATTAATTGACTCATTGGATTTCAGGGGCAAGAAGCACCAATGCCTACGGCATGTTCTCAGCGCTCTTTTGTTATTTGCAACCCTGTTGCCATTTCCAACATTCTATCCGTGTGAAGCAGGATTTTCTGAAGTGACAGCCACAAAAAACAAGGCAAAAGAGTTGACTGGACGTCTTTGTCTGCCATATACCCCAGATGGGACCATCTTGTTGCAAAGAAACAAGCTCAGGGCTCCCATTGATTAAATTAACAAATTGAGGGAGGAGCAGGAACGCATATCAAACTATAAAACCAGGGAGTGGTAGGGCAAAAACTTTTTTCAAGGAGTGACAGATGATTGAAAAAATGTCAAGTACGGACCAGTTATAAACATATTTTTTAAACATATTATCATGAGGGTCTAAAATATAATGAAGAGAGAGAGAGAGAGAGAAATTTTGAGGTTTTAAGTCCATTTTCCATTGTGGCATTCAAAAGAACCGTTCCTGAAGGAGAGTCGTGAAGTGATGCAGTCGAATTCCAAATCAGCACCAAGAGGCAGCGCTTAACTTTTGCAAACAAAATACATACAATTCACTAGTTGGAATTGATTCGTAACTCGACACTCGCATCACTTTCAGACTCTCCTTCCGTAACGATTTATCCTTTTACTGTATCTAATTCTGTATGTATGGCCTCAAAACGCTCACGAGTTGGTTTGAATTTCATCAAATTGCAATTTTCCTGCAGTTATATAAGAATAATACATGAAATACTCATAGTCTTAGCACTTGTATTCGAGTTAATTCTTCGAGTAAAGTGTCCATGTTCTCACCTGTAAATTCCAGTCCCTCCAGACTTCTTCCTATGTATGCCTTTGGATATGTAAAACATCAGTAGTTATTAAGTACTTTTAGACGCAATTTTCAGACCTTTGAAACAAGGAAAATGCTTGACATTACGCCATAAAATTGTTATTTATATCTCCAGATTGAATTAAGAAACATGTGTTATGTAGCAATAGGGTAATCTCTGCACGTGGATATCGATCACATTGCAATGTTCTATTTTGTGAAAGAAACATACGTGTTTTTCCCCCTTGTAATTAGGAAAGTTAATTTTTTTTATTTTAACATCCGGTTAGCCACAAGTGAGACATTGAGGTTATTAATTTTGAGTGGTTTTCATGTTTACTATTCGATTGCCTATCATGAAAAAACCTCGGTACAAAAGAAAGTCATTAATAAAAATTATTTTTTGTAATAAATTGACTACAAATTCCAAACATGTCTTTCGTTGTTTTGTTTTTTGTTTCTCTATAAAGTATCAATCATATTTATTACATAAGTTAATATACTTCATCTGACGTATCAATGTATTATATTAATTATATAGTTTTATTGTTAAATTTGTATGTTATACATATGTAGAATCAATTTATTTCTTTTCCTAAGAGCCATACATGATCCATTCAATATGATCGGAAGTTCAAATCAGTTGAAACGAATGTAAAAGCCATAATTTATTCCGTGAAAGCTTTGTAAAGTTATTGAAGTTATTGTTATCAAACACCTCTGACACGACAAATTGCCCATTTTTAATCCGTATTCCATAATCTGTACAATACATTGAGTAACTTATCGTATTACTTACTTCGATCAATAGCTGAAACAAAACTGCATGAGACAATGAACAACCTAACATGTTTACTATTTAAACAGACAACGAGAAGGAGGAAAAAAATTATTGACCTAATGTATGTACGCAAGGACAAAAGTTAAGGCACTTCACTTCGACTTATTAACATTAAATGCAAGAAGTCCCTCATGTTCAGTCCAATTCCCATTTAGTTCAGAGAAGAAATTAATCCCTCAATTCGCAATTTATTTTTTGCGACAGTACATATGTACATTGTCTAATTTTCGGATCTAGAAACAAATTTTTTTTCCGAACTTCCAACCAAAGATATAGACAAAACATCTCCTGAAATGCTTTGCCAACCTATCTACAAAAGGGGGCAAAAAAGTATTTCATGTTTTATTAAAAGCTTTGCAAGTAAATACCGGGGCAAATACTGTAGACGTAGATTTGATGTTCATTAATGTTCTAATTGCCCGGATACTGACTTGCAAATCTGTCGTCCTCCATGACAAACTTTTTGGGATAAACAAAAAAACACTCTATTCTCCCTTCAGCTGTTTTTTTTTCATCAATTGACTCTTTTAATTGAAAGCAGCTGACTCTACGTGCTATGAACTCAAAAAGAGTATTATTTATGATTTTGATATATAAAAAATATATTAAATCAAGAATTGCGTGCCCTTTTTTTGAATTTTTGAATATATTACAAGTATTAACGATTGATTTATATATTGATAGAATGTATAAACATATGTATAGTATATATAAATAATAACTCTTCCAAATGTTAACAAGTTGACTACAAGGAAAATACAGAAGACTAGCCATCAGTTGTTTTTCCAAACTTTTCCCTTCCTCTTTTAAGAATCGAGGTTGCGAGTGAACAAAAAAGCTCGTCGTGCACGTTCCTAATACTGTCTTTTTCTCATAGGGTATTTAACTTGTAAACCCCTCTCTACGTTCTCCATTTTAGTTAATTCCAATACAACGTAAGACAATAGTCTTAGGCGCCTCGACTGGTCGCGGAAATTGTACCAAAGCAAGGCCAACTGTTTCATATATGCAAATACTCCCAAATACTTCTGTATACTAAAGGTTAAATTCAAAGAATCCTAATAAATGTATAGTATGATTTACAGATTGATGTAAATTAATGCTGATAATAATTAATTAATTGATTGATCCACCTTTACAAACTCATTTTGCCCTATTTAGATGGTCAGTAGTTATTTTAAAAAAATAATATTAGGTCAAGAGTCATAACTTATTCACCTTTTCAGGTTAATTTTTCGTCTCATTATTATTATTGGGGTCATTTATCATGTTTACACTTGTATTTCTCTCCTATTTAAATCTTTTTTAAACAAATCAATACATTCTTGCATTTTCATATTGATTGAGATGATAGACAATGAGAGCCATTTTATTGTTTTTGATTAGTAAAAAAAAGATCAAATTTAGAATTCATTCATCCGAAAATCTTGACGAGCAGAATTGTAACAACTTTAAAACATCAACAACAGCTTCTATGCAATTTTTTGTCAACTGTTGATTGTATAACTTATTTTGTCTCTTACAAGTCTTTTGAACATGGATTAATCAAGCTCAAATCATTTGTTCTGAACAATTTTGTACTATTAAATGAAGGAATGCCCATTGTTGGAAATAATTAAATGACTACCAGTATATTTTGGGTTTATTTTTTATTTTTTTGGTGAAATTTTCTAGAACAAAGTTTATCGAAAATACTTCAATATCAAGCGGTAAAAGTAGACCGAACAGTCAATAAAAGAAGCTGTGGATCCTCATAGGAATAGTATGGATCGAAAGTACATGATAAATAACCCGAAGGGTAGACAAAGTTTCTTCCAATACATATATACAAAACTATGAAATGGAACATATCAGACATCAGCAAGGAAATCGGGTGGCTCTTATGGTTGAAAGTTGCAAAATAAATTTAAGATTCATTAGGAACCTACAATTCAATTTCGTTTCTATTTATCAAACCGTTTGATAATAGAGATTATAAGAATCACTTATTTTTTTTAATAAATATTAATTTTCATTATGCATTCAACTCGAAAATTATGATGATAAAATCTTATTTAGATGAGTGCACGTTAAAGGCAATAACTGTATATTCTCCTCTTTGGATTGTATTTATTCTATTTTTTTATAACAATAGAGATCCTTTCTGAAGGTTAAAAGTGGACTTACAACACTACGTTAGGAAAGGTCTTGAATTATCAAATGAAGTTTATACGTCATGTAATCAAGATGAACTTTTTTATCAACTTGCAGCCACGGTTATTAAAAGGAAAAGGAAAATTTTGAAGAAAAAAAACTTATGGTGGCTTCTCTTCTGTATTTTACTTGTTGCCAACTTTTTAATTTTAGACAAAATAATTATTTAGATACAAATACCAATATAATTTTGAACATAACATCAACAATACAATTGCATTGAATAGAAAATTGTCAGAGTTGGTCATTGTATGTTCAAATGATCATATGAGTCAGGAAGAGAAAAGGAAATAATTATAATTAATCTACACATGTAAAACATAAATCAAGGAGGTATATTTTTTATCCACGTAAGTTAGTCTGATGATCAGTGATGTGAAAAACGGCGCATATGGCGAGTAAAAATAAGCCCCTCCCCTTGATGACGTAAAAAATGATATGGTAACTATGAAAGCCAGCTTATTTGCTCTCGATATAATACCATGACTGTAGCTGTGACAGCCTTGCTCCAGGCTCAAGACAACACTTCTTGAACTTATAGTAATTAATTAAATCAAGTTGATGTTTTAGAAAGATGTTATTCAAATCTTGTGATATAGATATTTCTTTAAATAAATACGAAATGTTCCAAATTTCAAAATCGGGTCATTAGTTTTGGATTTATTGCTGCTTTTGTTAAAATTTCATTATTTGTATTAATTTTTAAGAAAAATAAGTAGATAAATAGTAATCTCTGCTCTAAATATATAATTATCTTCAAGTCTTTAGTTTGATAATAATGGTTATTCATTCATTAACAAAATAAAGCTTTAAATTTTTAGATATTTGCATATTTTAAAAAAAATGATTGAAGATTTGATAGTGATATTAATAATTATTCTACCTCTTCTATAACTCAAGAAAAACATATTAAACATGTCAGCAAATGAAACATTTTATAGGATAGAAGTATAAATATTTTACTTCGAGCAAATTTTTTTCCATAAAGTCACTTTTTTGAGAGGTATTAAACATTAAGAAAGTTTTCAACCAAAATTGAAGGAAAGATTGTGTGATATTATCGTAACTTTTATGATAGATAATATAATATACATATAATAAGAATTATTATATCAAAAGGAAAAGGAAAACAGCTTAATGATTTATGAATGATGAAAGAATATTATATAGGGTTTCAACTAACAGGCATTTTGAGAACTACTCACACGCTTAAAATTCGTCGTTTTTTACATCTCTACTGATGACTATAAATATGAAAAAAGAGATCCAAAATGATGTCATAAAAAATATGGTACCCTTGAATAAAGGCAGAATTTAAGCCGATTACATTTGAAGGGGAGGACTATAGCTGTCACTACTTTGCTATTTTACTTAAGAACAGCTTATTATCAATAAAAATTTGTAAAGGATAGAACCCTAAATTTGTATGGACTCAAATTTGACATTATAAAAAAGCTGAATTCGAGAACTGTTCTACCTATTGGTGAACAAAACTACTTCATACCTAATCAATACAATGAAGAATACAAACCTTAGTATGCCTTTGTTAGCATTACACCTCAAAATTACTAAACTTTTTACATTTTCTAATGAAACGACTATTGTAGCTTCAGATGTTGCTAAATCCAGTTCTACGGATTAATTTATAAGAAATTTTCAGCATCTGAGAAATTAAATATATAAATTATATTTTTATGTGATGTCTATATTTCATTTGACATATTTAAGAAATTCATATAATATAATAATAATATAAATCGATTTAATTTAACCATAATCTGATCTAGTGTCTACTTCTTTTTATTCTTCATATTCAACAATTTAATCATCATTTAAAATTATAATAAAAACTTAGAACGGTCAAAAGTAACACATTTTGTAATCTCTTAAGTTTTTCTATTAAAAAAATAAATAAAAAAGGATAATATTTCATTATTTCAACTATATATGTTATATAAATGTATCAGAAACATTAAACATTGATTCGGAAAGAGAAAAATACGGACTTATTCACCTTGAAAGTGTAGACACAAAACCATTCCTATTTGAGTTATTTATGCGCATGTAGAACCATGTAAAGGGTATCATACCTATAATTTGTATTACAAATTTAAATGCATCAAAAACCCAAGAAATATCCCCAAATCTGATTTTGAAATATTTTTAAGGGGGGGATACCTTTTGAAAATTTTAAAACGAACAACAACAATAAAACAAAAAATGGCTCCACAGTGCAGCAAAAGACAAAATTCTATGCACATTTTACTCTGCATTCATTTTCTTGTGGAATTGACCTTAACATAGATAGATGTATTTTCTTACATAACATTAAGACTGCTTTTATCCAAGTTCCCTAACATATCATAATAGATTCAGGTGTTATGAAATTAATAAGACAAAACCGTTCAAGGAAATGCCTATCTAATCATCAAATTATCCTTGATGCCCTTAGTCGCGTTCATTATCATAAATCTATATATTTCGTCAACTTCCCGTTATATTTTGGAAATCACGACTTGATTTACGAGATCCAATGATAGGCTTTCCATTAATTCGATGAAATTTTGATGTCCTCCGACTGAAAGTGGGATATTACATGGTACGATCAATTATATTCAGTCAGAGGTGAAATCAGAGCTACCTGAATCGTTATTGATACTATGATTTCTGAATGGGTCCAGATTTCTCTTGGGACATCAGCGATTTGGAGGTCTCATGATCGGAAATGTTCTAATTATAGAAATCGAGAAGTGGCGCATACCCGACATGTCATCACACTCGTATCATTGTTCAATTTCTAAACTTTTCTACCTCCATTGACGACGATTCAAGATCATGAATCAAATCCTCAGGCATTTTCAAACTTAATTAAAAATGGCGCTTGTTGTTTTTGAAATGAAAAAAAAAAAAAAAACTGAGTGTGACAAGGAAGGAAAGAGAAAGAAGAGTGGAAGCAGATTGAAAGGAAAAATGTTTGCAGAATTCCAACAATCGTTCTTTAAGGGTACGCTGTGTTGGCTCTTTTTTCACATCCTTACTAATGACACCTACTGAAACCTCGCGGGACATAGTAATGTCAAAAATGAACCTAGTCAAATGTATTCTCAGGAGTGTAATTCCGTCCTGAGGCAGTTACATACAGACTCATCATTTCGTACACTTTTCGTCATTGCTAGTCATCACTTCTAGCCACACCAGCTGTCAGAACATACTATTGATTCAATATGTATGTTCATAAAAATATTTACGCTACGTATTTGCATAGTCCAAAATTATTATTATTATTTTTTTTTTTGAGGAATCTAAAATGGATATTTTACTCTCAATATACTTTGATTTGGTAAAAATACGATGTTGTTACCCCCTATTTCTAAAGCAATATTAACCATTTTAAATATGTACAACTTATCACAAGAGTATCAAACCTAATTTTTTGAATGTTCAGAATATCTATGTAGAAAAAGCATTCTAAGGCCAAATCATTCACAATTTTCTACACTTGAAAGAACTTGACTACTTAAATGTAACTTTTTTGTATAATCGTTAATAACATGCATAAAATATTGATGCACTCATCAAGTGTTCTATATCAGAAAAAAAACCCTTTTTTTAGTAATTTTTTTACGATTTAGACAAAACAAAAAAATGGATAAAATATTATATGCCAGGGATTTTATCCCTCTCTGCGTCACTTTGTAAGTCCACCTTTACACAAAAAGTAATTAGGAAAGACAATGAGCATGTTTACAATGGTTATTTATGTATATACAGAGACCAAATTGTTTCATTGTGTTTCATGAAAAGTAAGTAACAAAAAGCCCAAAAAAACACCAAAAAAACAATTATCTTGATCACAAAATTTACACATTCATGAGCCCAAGACTCTCATCAAAGTTTTTAAGGTGAATTTTCATACCTATATATGTGTCAAGTCTATAACAAAGTAAGTTTGTCTTGAATTATTGAAAGGAGAAAATCAAATTTCAAGTTTTTTTACTTCATAAATATAACGGCCAAATATTTCGGAGTCCTTTATAGACCTATTGTGTACGGTCTTTGCTAAAATGTCACTTCATATCGAGAAAACAAGGACTGTTCTTGTCTATCCAATAGAGAGTTCGGATAAATGCTACGACTGCACAATGAGCCGATATGGCCCCTGAAAGAAAGTCCATGTTTTTTATAGACCCAAAGATTTATTTAGTTGCAGTTGGTTAAAACCAGTTCATCTGTGAAAGGCCTATTAAGAATCAACTACATCCACTATCATGCTCGCCATGAATCATAGTAATAGTAACTACATAGTAGTCAGAAATACCAGATGTTTTTGTTTCTTGATTGTGGCCGGTATTTTTTTCCTGCAATAAAATAAATACGAAAAAAGTACTGATAAACCATGTATTTTTAAGGGTGAATAAATTCCCTGTACACCCTGAGACCAGTGTCCCATAATTTCTTAGCAAAACTCAAAAAGTATAACTTCCATTTAAAAATACTTTTTTTTTTTTTTTCTCATCAGCGAGGTCTTTATTCTATTTAAAAATATACAAAACATATATATATATAAATAGAAATGCAAAGGAAAATTGTGTTATATATAAAACATAAATAAACATTCTAGTTTAAAATTATTTTCCCTTACAAGACCCCAAAACCAAAAAACATTAAATATACCAATAAGTATTTCCATAGTTTTTCGAAATGCTTTTTATATTGTTTAATGATAAACTTGAGTGTCTTAAAATGTCTTGCCAAACACGACGGATAAAACTTCACTAAACTTGCTGTAAAGTCCCACGCTGATCCTTCGATCCTGGGTATTTTGATAGAGAACATCGAGTACCTCGCCGCTGCTGCTATCATAATTCCACGTATATCCGATGATTCAATTGGATTGTCCTCAGTTAGCTGCCGTGCAATGTAGGATTTTAAGCTATTCATGGTCGTATTTAAAGTCCCCAGTTCTTCGATGTTGTTAACTTCTTCTGAGGAAAAACCGAAAAGTGCCATTGCTTTCAAAATATTCGGTTCTCTTTCCTTCAAGTTCAGCTGGACGTACTTTTTGACATTACTTAACGTCGGACAATCAATAAAGGCATGGAGGCTGTTATTGAAAATTTTTCCACAGTCTTTACAAGGAACGTTGAACCTTAATAAGTTATTCGATATCTGAAATTGGGAGGTAAATTTCTTTTCATCTCTGATATCTTTTAAAGAGAACAATATCCTCCCTCTCCACAGTGAAGGCAAACATAAAGAGGACACATACTTTTTTGCAAGAATCTCAGCTTCCTTTGTCTTGTCAACTCCAAATTGCAGTTTCAAATACCAAGGCGTCAAGGGCACATGATAATTCGCAGATCTTTGGAGAGGGAAGATAAACCTCCCTGTGTTAAAGCACGACTCAGGCTAAAGGTCATGTAAAGTGAAACATTTATCAACTAAAGCATTGTGCTCCAGTTCTTCAGGGTTAGGGATGTTTTTCAAAAAATGTTTCCTATGGCAGTTTTGCTGAATAATGTCTACAGTATTGTTGCAATCGTATCTTGGAGTTTTAGTCCATACTATTCTTTGTATTGCCGCCCATTCCCCAGACATACTCTCAACTGATGTGTTCGATCTGATTGATCCAAACATTAGCGCCCCATACATTGATGATCCTGTCACGTAGCTTCTCCACTCTAGGTGTGGTCTTTTGTTCATATCAACGAACAGTTTTCCATAAACTTTAGGAAGAATGTCTGACAATAAAGACAACCCCGCCCCCTTTTCTTTTCGAGGCTTCTTCAAGGCCGGGATATATCCACTGTAAAAGAGTATCTTCAGCCATTCTTCTTCCTCCCTCATTGCCTTTTCAGCTACTGAGGGGATTGCAGTGGCTACATACATAACCTGCGAGACAAGTTTCGAATTATAGAGATCAACTCTTCTATGGATATTAAGATTCCGCCATTCATAACATGATTTTCTAGAGAAAGCGCTGAAATTTTTCCAATTGGAAGGGCATGGACTCTCTAAATTCCAGGTAATACCCAATATTTTTGTTTTGTTGCTCACTCTGTAACATTGTATAACTGTTACAGAACTCGGTTTCCACTGTCCTAAGGGTATTATGGCAGTTTTTAAAAATACTTTCTGATACCTTACGGGTTTGAAAGGGTTAAAGACTAAAGTCAGATTATTTTTCAAAAAATGGGTTATAAAAAAAGTTCACAATAAAAATTCCTACAGTTTTTTAGTTTAAAATTATTCAACACATGGTTAATCCAAAAAAATAAAAGTAATCAGTATTAATACAATATGATACTTTTCAATTGAGTAACATGTGCCAAGTAACTTTTTACTTTATTATATATAAGTTGTATTACCCTACACTGCAGTTGAGTACAAAGAAACTCGTACGTTCAATACTTTTTTATGCAACTAATGAACAACTCTAAGCATTGTTCTTAAAAATCAAAAAATTAATTAATTCATTTTATTTGTCAAATTGTGCTATTATGTTATGAAGAAACAAAAATAATATTCGACATATGATAGGTCGTCATTGAGCATTTACATCCAATCTAATTTGTCATTTTTGGTGTGATCATTAATGAAACCATAGAAGTTGTAGAAACTTCTTGAAAAATGACATTTATTTTATAATTCTTAATCACGAAGGACACAAAGATGAGTCCATAATTTTGTTTGATCAGTGTTGGTTTGCTTATATAAGTTTTGAAATCTTTATCTGATTGTATTTTAATCATGTTTTATGACTATAAAAAAAGTCTGGAACAAGTCATGAAGAGTCACTCTAACAAATTGGAAAGCAATTGTGACTCTCAAAACCTCCAGTTTCATCAAGAAATTTGAGATGATAAAAAGTTATCCAATGTTTGAAGGAATGCAAAAAACTCACTTAAGCGCAAATGAGTCTTTTGTAGGAAGGTAGACATCAATTTACAAGGAAGTATCTCTTGGTATTGATGGGTTTCAAGTTTCAAAGTCAGCTATAACAAAAGTATTATATCGTTCGAGACTTTTAGAAAGAGGATCTAGAAAAATTCCTCTGCAAGCCAAGAAGTACCTCAAATATCTATTAAAATATTTCAAAGAACTTTTGGAAATAAGTTATTTTTTTAAATATGATTTTATAATCATATGTGAAAAAAATCTATATATTTGGAGCCAGAACACATGTTTAAGGACATATTTTAGGTGAAAAAACCAAGCCAACAGGCCTTTAGGGTACATTAACAGCAATGGAACATAGTGATAAAGATATTTAACAATGAGGATGTTTTTCTTCAAACAGGGCAAGTGTCCTAGTCAGGATAGATAGGATCATAAACCCTAAGGGCTAGATCCAAATTCTTAAAAAAACAAACACCTGATTCCTTCTGGCATAAAAATTACGACTTGAACAGAAATAGACTTTCCATCACGATTCCAATACAACAAATACTGAAAAAATCAGTTGGATTTATTTTTAATATGTGGGGTAGAATCTCAATCATTTTAAATGCTGAAGTGACGAACATTAATACAGACCAAAGTGTGGGGTAGACTGAAGATAATATTTTCGACTAAAGGATATTATGACTGTTGTGCTGTATATAAAAAAAGAACCTTCTCAGTGAGCGTTAAAACCAGGCTTGAGATGACGTCATAGAACATATGGTACCACTGAGATACATCACGTCAGCGTATATGTTGTCGACTATTAAATTATGGAGGAAATGAAGAAGACGCAGTTACTATTTTAATGCTTTATTCCACAGGCATTTTTATTAAATCAATTTGAGCGCATTGCAACAAAAATGGAGACAGAAGTTATCATTTCCCATAAATTGGATAATGGGTGGCAGTTTTCTATTACAATGTTTGGACATTTATCCACTCATTAGCCGTGACAAAAACGATCTGTCCTCTACAAAAATTATGACAAAATGATGAATACTTTAAGAAATAAACAAATACATTATTCAAATTACCAACTCTGACAATTTCCAAGTGAAAAACGCTCGCCCAAAAGGGCTCTTTATTCACAACTCTCAATTATTTAATAAACCACGATTTGTAAATAAGTCACAATTGGGGAATTGTTATGAATGAAGAATATTCAAGGTAAAAAGACCAACGTCACTCAATGTCAATTACAATTTACATATGTAACTAAAAACATATACATACATAGTGCTATTAAAACACCATGAATCCACCATGGAATTCACGACATCAAAACTCAGACGTGCTGAAAAAATGTAGTGTAAAATTTTCCAATTTTACATAACCCATGTTTTCAGGTCCTTTCATAAAAAAAAATAATGATCCTTGATTAAGTTTCATAACATTTCAAATATTTACATTTCCCAATGAAATTCTTTAGCAATCATCTCTGACCCTCTTTAATATTTCCTCATGCTACAGCAGAGATAAATAAACTGCATATTATCAGCCTGTTTAACTCATATGACAAGGCAAATCATGTTTAGTGACCAAATATATGTATGTATGTATGTATAGAACTAAAGACTATGTTGATTTATGACAAGATTTGTTACAACACCCGTGTTGTCAAGGGGAAAAAAATAAGTGATACAACGTTTCGTTTTCACTCATAACTTGTTCATTTTATTTCATTCAACTTACCTACTATAATCTTTTTTTGAAAAAGAAAACACTTCCTGAAATATTTTGAAGAATTAAATATTTAAATATTATTCTTTTTTGAATTGTACATACATAAAAATATTTATGTATAGATTTTCATAGTATAGAGCAGGGGTGTCAAACTTATTTCAAATCGTGGGCCACATACAACCCCTAAGTAGACGTCGTGGGCCAGACCGTTAAAATTATAGCATACTTGGCTATAAATAACAAAAATATCATCATGTCTTCCCTTTGTTTAGATTTAAAGAAGAACAAGTACATTCTTAATTTTAACTAAAAAATTAATGAACAACACTTTTACAAAACCTTTTTACAAAATTGCACAAACTTTAAGTAACTAGAAAATCGAAAATTATAATAATAATGAACTTTACATGAGATTACAAGATGAGACTTATAAAGAAAGACTTGCATGCACCTCTAGTGGATAATTCATCAATTACATTTCATTAAAAAATTTAATCCATGTCTTTTATGTATTTTTTCAACTTTCAAATTATCCTGCGGGCCTGATTGTACCTCCTTGAGGACCGGTCTAGCCCGCAGGCTGTGTGTTTGACACCCCTGGTATAGAGTATATATCAAAACTTTGAGATTGTCAAATGAACAAAATATAAAATATTATATTTGCACATGAATGCGCAAATTACAAAAAAAAAAGGTTCTTGTAACTGTCTGGAATGTATACACGATTTAACATCATGTAAATCATTTATTACATAAGCTATTTAGACATATGTATGTAGTTTAGTTTATTTTAAGTCCTGTGTCATCAGATTCAACAATTATTTTTATTCAAACAGTTCAAAAATCAATTTATTGTTGTTCATTTTTAGATGTGTTTTTTTTTTGTTTTTTGTTTTCTCGGCTTTAGTGAAGTTTTTTTTCTTTATTATTATTATTATTAATTTGATTCATGAAGATATTTAATAAAAGAGTCAATTGTCTTCATAAATATATACATATATGCACAAAATTCATTTTTATATGAAATCTTTTTTCACTCTTGTGAAACAGGATTTTCGCAGAGAAGATATGAGACATATTGTCGTTAACGAAGTATCTTTAAATCCACTTTTGTGTCCTTAACAACACATTTTTATTTCTAATCTTTTTTTTTTTTTTTTTTTTTTTTGCAATGCCTCCATTTTATTCCCCAAAGATAATTTTGAAATATATATTAAATCTTAAGGCCTGAGGAGTAGTAGTGACGTGTTTTATTCTTAATAAATTATTTAAATTGATGTATGCATATATGTACAATATGCCAATCAACTCAACAAAATAGTTTTAGTCTTTTAATATGTACATGTATATTTCATCAAAAGACATCTGAATAATACCTAAATAGATATTCATTTAGATATGTGTCAAGTCAACAAGAAACCAAGTTTATTTGACATATTTCAAAAATGAGGGTGAATTGCACTCATATCCTTGTTGAAGACATTCTCTTTCGTATGTATTAATAGTTTTTTTTGGTTAATTAAATAATGACTCCATTAACATCAACTTAATTATAGGACTAAAAAAATACTAAGGGAATCGTGTCTTTATTATCATCCGTTCAAATGTCTTTCAGCATTCAGACGAAAGCATCCACAAGTTTTACGGGATTGGGAAAATATATAATATTGTATATATGTGTCAAGTCAACAAGAAACCAAGTTTATCTGACATATTTTAAAAATGAGTGTAAACTGCACTCATGTTCTTGTTGAAGACATTCCCTTTCGTTTGTATTAATAATATATTTCGATTAATTAAATAATGACTCCAATAATTGCAACTGTATTATAGGAGTCAAAAAATACCGGCCACAATCAAGAAACAAAAATATCTGGTATTTCTGACTATGTAGTTACTATTACTATGTTTCATGGTGAGCATGATAGCAGATGTAGTTGATTCTTAATAGTTCTGTAACAGATGATGAACTGGTTTTAGCCAACTGCAACTAAATACATCTCTGGGGCTATGAAAAAGATGGACGTTCTTTCAGTAACCATATCGGCTCATTGTGCAGTCGTAACATTTATCCGATTGCTCTATTGAATAGACAACAATCCTTGATTTCTTGATATAAAATGACATTTTAGCAAAAACTAGCTGTAATAGGTCTTAAAATGACTCCAAAATATTTAGCCGTTATATTAATGGATGTAAAAAAACTTAAAATTGGATTTTCTCCTTGTCAATATTTGAAAACAAATTTCTGAAGGGATAAAAGATTCATTTACACCTTGACCAATGTTTACAAACAAAAAAAACATGATCATGCTTAAACAATCACCTTAAGAAGATACTTCTTTTGACCTATTTTTGAATTTCTACTACAACTTTCATGAAAATATGTAAATGATATGTAAGATTCAGATATGTAAATATCATTTTGATTTAGAGCGTCAATTTCCTTGTTGAATTTGTAAGCAAATAATTTTTGGTTTTCCTATTTTCTGATTTTTGATTAATCTCTTCTCCATCCCGAAGGTAAATACATGGAGGTAGTATTTTGTGGTGGAATTGGTACTTCCGTGATATCTTCACCAATGTAGGGGTCCTTGTTTGGTTCGTCCCTGAGTGGATTTTCCTTGTTTCATGTTTTGACCAAGAATCAACTTAGGGGTCTCTAAAATGAAATCCAAAGGCAGTTTTCATTTCATCATTTGAACAATCGTACTGATTTCAACATCTGTATTTTCTTTAATTTAAAGACTATCTTGATTTGTTCAAAAGTCGATTCTGTTAATTTGATCTACTACTGTGGGCAAAAAATACCAGGAAATATGATTTTTTTTTTTGGGGGGGGGGGGAAGGATTCGAATAGGGATAAATGTTATTGTTTTTTTAAGTTGGTACAACTCTGACTGACATTTGGTTGTCAAACTACATATAAACATATTCATTAATGTTGTAGATACGCACTTCCTTTTGTGAACATCTAAATTCCAATTTTTCGTGCTTTTTAAAATATCCCAAAGTATTGACTATTTTGAAGATTGGAAAAAGACGATGGACTCAGTTGCATTGTGTCGGAGGGACTCCATTGAGGGGAAATCAGTTGAATTTTGATGATTAAATAATTATTTTTGATTCCTGATATTTTTTGTCGTATTTACTTTGAGAGTAATAAACTGCCCAAAATCAGAGCCAAGAAAAACAAGAAAATATAAATAGGAATAATTACTCAGTATCATAATTAGTAGATATTATCTCTAAAAGATTAGAGATTAATTAATTAAATTTGAGAGAGTAATCTAATTTACTAAAAGGTCTTAATAGCAACAATTTTAGAAGAAAAAAATAATCCATTATAAGCCCTTGGTTCCATAATAGATTAATTTCAGTAATTGATGTAACTCCAAGTTTCCTTGGCTTTTGACTAAGACATATTTACTTCATTGAAAATAAAACTATATATATGATCATGCATTAACAATAATTAATTGATTAATAACTAATTTGAGCTGTATTTGTAAAATGACACTCTAAAATAAATAAATATATACGATAATATCATTAAGAATATCATTTGAATTTATGTGAAATATGTTTTGAGTATTAAAAGTCCATGTTTTTGTTATTCAGAAGGATTTTATATTTCTGACATACTCATAAATATGAGTATGACATACTTCAATTCAAAAGCTTACAGCTCCCCTAAAAATTATTGTTTTGTAAGTACGGAACAACACAACATCTAATATCTTCTTTGGTTAGGTAAAGAAGAAATCAAATATTTATTATTTAAATGTACAATCATATTCTATGTAATATATTTGAAAGCCATATTTTGACAAAAAGTTGTTGTAATGTATTCTCCCTTCAGCTGTTTTTCATGAGTTAACTCTTATGATTTGAAGCAGCTGACTCAACGTGTTAAGAACTCAAAAAGGGTATTATTATTAATTATGATTTTGATATATAGTATTCACAAATTCAAAGAAAGGGCGCGCAATCCTTGATTTAGTATATTAATATATAAGTATTAACGATACTTTTGTGATTGGTTGAATTTATCAATGTATAGTATATTTAAAAAATAACTCTGCCCAATATTATTAAAAAGTTGGCAACAAGGATAGCATCTACCAGTTGTTTTTTCCAAATGTTTCCTTTCCTTTTTGTGAGTCGATTTTGCGAGTAGACAGAAAAGCTCGTCGTGTATACGTATGGTTAGCAATGTAAATCATATGCAATTCGGGCGTGTGATAAAAAAGTGGAGTTGGCTCTTCAAACAGGTCTTTTTGTTTTCCGAAGCTGTTATCATTTTTTTTTCCCTTAAGAAGGTAACATCAACTTTACCTCAACATAATGTTTTACAAGAAAAGAACAGTCTGCAAAGATTATATCATGGTGAGGAACAAAGGAAAAATTAAAAAATGGATATCATTCATTGAGGAAAATTGAGTTAATGATATTTGTGAATATAATAATGAATCTGGAGAAACGTATTGTAATGTTTGTGGTTTGATGTTTTCATTTGTATACATATATAAAGGAAAATAGCAGCTTGTAGCTCAATAAAACGTCATGACAGCTCAAGCTGCTTCCCCCCTCGACATCAGGGTTGCCAGGTTGATTTTCTCTTTCTTTTTTTATAACACGCCCGAATTGCATATGATTTACATTCCTACGTATGGTAAATATCTGTTCCTATTAGGGATGGGACGATGCAACTCGATCCTCACAATTCTATACACTTAATTATTTTAATTTTTATACTCAAAATACTTCAAAAGACACAATTATATGAAAAAGTTGACATTGGTAGACAGGGATCTCAAAATAAAATAAAGGCTCCACCCGACAAATTTTCCAAGCTTTCCAAGTTAAGGAAACAACATATTTGTTATAAAATACTAACAAATACGTCTCAAAGAACTACTTTTCAAATATCAATAAAACATGCATATAAGGTTTATCAATATTGATTACTCATTCAGTGTCTTTTTTTTTTTCTTTTTTTATGTTCTTCTTATCGTGTGTAACACATTCTGTATTTTTTCTATATTAGCATTTATATTTCCATTGTTCGTGCCATTAAATAAGGCAAAGAAATATTATATTTGAAGGCATTCTCCAACAAAATGAATGAACATCATCTTCTCTTTCTTCCATAGTTTGTAGAGCTCCACTCCACTTTGTTTGATTCAATTTTACTGTTAGTGGAGGGATAGTTGATGATCCATTGAGATGTGAGATATATGGGGAGATTTGAATAGCTTCAAGCATGTCTCGACTCACTTCTTGTAACCTTCTATTTATAAAAAAAATGGGGGAAAAAAACAGACTGGCTCCAAGCCAGATAAGGGAATCGTGTCTTTATCATCATCCTTTCAAATGTCTTTCAGCATTCAGACTAAAGCATCCACAAGTTTTACGGGATTGGGAAAATATATAATATTGTATATATGTGTCAAGTCAACAAGAAACCAAGTTTATCAGAAATATGTATTTCAAAAATAAGTTAGAACTGCACTCATATTCTTGTTGAGGACATTCTCTTTCCTTTGTATTAATATGTTATTTTGATTAATTAAATAATGACTCCAATAATTGCAACTGTAAAAAAATACCGGCCACAATCAAGAAACTAAAACATCTGGTATTTCTGACTATGTAGTTACTATTACTATGATTCATGGGCAGCATGATAGTAGATTAAATTGATTCTTAATAGTTCTTAAACAGATGATGAACTGGTTTTAGCCAAATGCAACTAAATAAATCTCTGAGACAATGAAAAGCATGGACGTTCATTCAGGGGCCATATCGGCTAATTGTTTAGTCGGAACATTTATCCGATTGCTGTATTGAATAGACAACAATCCTTGTTTTCTTGATTAAAAGTGACATTTGAGCAATATCTCTGAGCGATAGCTCTTAAAATGACTCCTAAATATTTGACCGTTATATTTATGAAGTAAAAAAACTTGAAAGTGGATTTTCTCCTTTTCAATATTTGAAAAAAAAACTTGCTCTCTTGTTGACTTGACACATGTATACAACATAAATACGGTCAAATTTCCATTAACACAAGTTCTCTAAAAACAATTTCGATGTTATTTTTCTATCCTGCAACACTGTCAAATCAAAACCCCTATTTTTGTATTACCACCTCCTGATGTCAAAGCATTGTCCATTTTGATAAACGCTACTAAAGCACATTTCAAAACTCATGAAAAGTTTTAATACGACCGAGATATCCATTATGATGAAACTGAGCCATTAAAGTACCCTGATACATTTTACTAATTGATACTATGACCAACGAGGAATCACATATAGTAACTTTTGTTAATAAATATGAAGGATACTTAATGAAATTGAATCCCTTTGTTATTTTAAGTACTCAAGGTTTGTCTACACTACGGGTGTATTGGATTACAACTAAGTATTAAATCAGATTGATTTTCCTTGTCAATTTCAATATATATACATATACATATATAAACATATTAAGCCATATAAGAGAATGGAGGTGATTGGATTAAATCTACCAAAATGGAATTCTTTCGAAGACATCAACAATTTCATTTTCTTCTGTCCTTTTTTGTCACTTGTTGGTTTGTCTAAGTTCTCACAAGATATTAGTGATTTGAAAATTGATTTGCTCGGATCAAATTAGTTGTAAGGAGATACTGTCTATTAAATATTTGTCTTTTGAAAAAAGATGTATCAAATCTGTAGATCCTTATAATCAAAATACAATTGTATTGATGAGTATTAATATAATTTAAGAATAAAAAAAAAACAAATTTGTTCAATCATTGTCAAAGATAAAAAACTTTCCTCAAATCCCAAAAATGCCCTGATCCATAGCTCATAAAATAAAACACCTTTTTGCTCAATATAACCATGAATCCACACACTTGTAAAACTATGAGAAAAAAGCTATTGGAGGTCATTAAATGTATAAATCACTTTACAATGTTCAAAAGCCAATGAAGCAATGGCCATATTTGGGCTTTTGTTTAATTTTGCGTTTTTAAGGGTTAATTTGAAGGGGAAGGGGTGGGAAGTTGACATGTTCATCGGCTATGGAGTTTTTTTATTATTATTCGGGCTCAATATATCCATAGAAGGGCATAAATGTTGTACCATGATTATATAATGCTTTTATTTATATATTTTTCCTTCAGTTTTCCCCTTAAATGCGTCTAAATATAAATGTGTATAGATAGTAACTTAGTCTTACAAAAAAAAGTATTAGATGAATAATTTATAAAGAAAATTCTCTATTTTTGGTGTTATAATTATTGTTCATTCAACCCATTCACACATATAATATGAGTTTCTAATTAATCCTCTTTTCATACATTCATTCCACCAAATATATAATAAATTTTTTTTTAATCACCTATAACAAAATCTATTTCCATTGATGTATCTGCTTTCCTACACAGAGCTCTATCCCAATTTTTCTATCATTTTGGGTTCTACAAACTCTTTAAAATAGGGTTTCTTAAATTGGAAGAACTCCTGTATAAGGGGAGAGGGTGGAGCCAGGGTGATCCTACCAAAAAAAAATCTATTTTTTGTATATTTATGCTTTAAAAAAAGTTCTCAAAATGTTCCTTTTAATAAAAATTTAAGCAAAAATCGAGGTAGAACTCATCATTTGTCATGCCTTTTGCTTTAATGATTGCTTGATTTAAGTGGACAGTTTGTATAATAACTTTTTAAGAACAAATTCTCTTTTTAAATCCTTATTTTATTGTATGTGCTCTTGTGGGTCATATTTTTTGGAGGGGATTCAGAGGGACGAATGCCATTTTGGTTCAAAATTAATAACTATAGAAACTTAAAGGCTGATCTACTTGATATAAATATTTCTCGATGAAGCTTAAAATTTGTAATTCCTATTTTTTATAACCAAAAAAAAACCAACATTTTGAGACCTTGACAGTACAAATTTGTGAGAAATAAGTTTCTAAGAGCCATCTTAGTGAGTATGAAACAACTTTAGGGAGTAAAAATACACACACATAAAAAAAAATCTCTAAGTAGCTTCATTTAAGAGTTAAATTGCCACCATCATCAAACCGGTTTTGTATACTCAAAACCTGTGGTGAAATTTTGAATAAGAAACATTTAGTTTTGTAAAAAAGTTTGAAGTTTTGTAAAAAAAAAAAAAAAATGTTGACTTATCATAAAATCTAAATACTTGAAACCTTCTAACACGTGAATCAAACTCTGCTTACAACAACAAGCAACAGTCTCACGACCATCAAATTTTATATTTTTATTTAGAATAGATTTTATATTTGAAAAGGAAGACTTTTTTGTTGTTGTTGTATAATTACTGCAGCATCTGAATTGAAATCCTAAATATAATATTATTTCAAATAAGAATTGTTTTTTCAGACTTTTTGACTATTTTAACAAAAAGAAATGCTGACTTTAGAGTCAAAGTTAAAAAAAATGAAAGTCTTGATAAAACGATTTGTAGAGGTCCAAAAATCTTCTTAATTCCAAATCACTTTTCCTATAAGTACAAACGCCATTTTTTTAATAATATGATTGAATTCTTGATGTGTCGTCAATATGGGAGAAAAAAATTATAAACTTTTTTTCTTAGAATGAAAGTCAATAAGTTTACAAAGACCGTCTTAGAAATTTGACATTCTTCTTCCTTACTGACTATTGGCTATAAGTGGTACTACAACCAGTATGAATTTCCTCAGCAATTTTTTAAAGTTCCTCTTGTTTCATTACATTTCGTCTCGTCTTCATTTTGTCATTTACATAATTTTTTTTGATGAGATGAAACATTAAAAAAAAGTTTGTTTCGTCTCGTCATTGTCTTGATATTATTGTCCTTAAAAAACATTCAATATGAAGAATACATTTCGTCTCGTCTTCATTTTTTCATATACATGTATCATAATTTTTTTTTTTTTTTTGATCAGATGAAACATTTAAAAAAAGTTTGTTTCGACTCGTCATTGTCTTGATATTATTGTCTTTAAAAAACATTCGATATGAAGAATACATATTGTTCAGTCATACATCATTAAAAAAACTGATCGATAGAGTACTTCTTTAAAATTGAGAACTCATAACAAGTGAGAGCAAATGATTTTAAAGTGTAACTATATAAAATTTAACATTTTGTAATATCTAACTTGTCAAAAAAAGAACCAAAAATGCAAATTTATTCATTGAAAACAATACACATTCGGCTATTTAACACTTTCTATTCAGCTACTTTGAAAATTTTACTTACCAATTTGATCAACATAAGTCAACATAAGAAGTTCATTCACACTAAATTAAATTAGTTTTATTCATTATTGAATGAATTGTGGCGATCCAGAAATAAAAGTTGGAAGAAAACTTTTCTTTTGCTATTTCTTAAGGACTGAATTTTACTAATATCATTAAATCCATGGATACAAAATTATGAGATAATATTTATTATAAAAATTAGTTTTTGTTGTCCAGTGAGGGTTTTGGCTTTTTGCAAAATTATAATTGAAAAAAAAAATCTGGATTTAATGTATAAATATTAATTAATATGGTTCAATTGTTATTATGATAATTTCATCCCTCTCATTAATTACAATAAGCCATTTATGTCTCACAAACTTAGTTAAGACATATGTAAGACTAAGCAGTCTCAAATAGACGAATGATTATGCTTTCTAATTGAGTAAAGTTGAGTATGTGCCGTATCTCAACTTTGGAGATGTTTTAAAATTAAAAATCATTTGGTCAATTATAATTTTTGTTAGACTTGACAATTTTTTCTCATATTTACAAAAAAGTATATATTCAAATGACTAAAATCATAATCAAAATCACAAATTCCCTCATTGTTAACTTTTTTGAGGATTAATAAAATGGTAATTTGTTTTTCTAAAAAGGCTCTTCAAAACTTGGAAGCCTGGTCTTTTACTAAGACTATAGAATGTTTATGTTTTCCGGTGCTTATGTACGGATCCGTGGTGTGGAACTTCAAAAATACATTTGTCGTGAAGTCGCTGGAGAGGGTCCAAAAACGCATAATTGGTCTGGTCTGCTATCAAGAGAGGGAAACTATCCGGATACATTGAAAAGATTTGGACTTGTTTCCCTTTCTCGTAGAAGAGAATTGACAGACATTTTGACTCTTCACCGAATTTTTACATGGAAAAATCAACTGTGACGTACCCTCTTGAATCCTTTCTCATTCAAGACAATCAACTCGCAGCACTTCCAACGAGGAAATCAGTTTATCAAAGCTCAATTTCAATTTTATTAAAGAAAGTTTTCATTATCGAGCGGTAGTCATGTGGAACAAAATTTCACTAGTTCTAAGAAAAAGGCCAGACGAAAATTCTCTGTTAAATTTTTTTTTATTTAGTGTAATAAAGAATAAAGAAATAAAATGAATAAATGACTGACTGAAAAGATCCTAAGATCTCCAATAAAAAAAATTGCCTTGGGGAAATTTTGATAAACTTTCTATTAAATATTGTAAGGACCCATTTTTTTTGCATAATGACTGCAATTTATTTTAATTTCATTCTAGTTAAATACATTTTCAATATGAATTATACAGGCAAAAAATATCGAAAATTTGTTTATAAATCAAAAAAATCTTTAATTCATCATCAAAATTCATTTCATCCCCCTCAAAGTTGCCCCCCTTTCTGATACAATCAATCCACATGTGCCAACGGTTTTTTTTTAATTTACAAAATAGCCCACATACTGAGAAATGTTGCAAAAATATCTGATCATCTTTGTACCTCTAACCATGAATCACCAAATTAATTTGAAAACTTTTTTTTTTTGCAATACTTCTTATTGATATAATATCTACAATGTAACTTTTATTACATTGAATTTTCGCTAGGCTTAATATTATTTGTAATTTTTTGAATCAGACATTTAAAAAAACAAAAAGTTATATTTTAGCTATTCACAAAAGGACGCGTATTTCAAACAATAATGAGTATTTTTACGTATAATTTGGTGCAAATGTCAGTGACAGACGTGCCAACATAAAAAAATGATAACATTTAGCAATTTCGAGATCCCAAGAAAATTAAATTTCCTTGTACTTTTTACCCATAATATAGGTGTACATATATCATTTTTCACAAATGAAGACTCTAGAGCACACTGCAGCAATTCATCTAAATTTTAATCTAAATGAAAGCATTGTAACTTGTATCTAATAACTTGAGTTATTCAAAATTCAAAAAAAAATTTTTCATTGAATTTAATGAATCTTCTTGTGCTTAGACACATTTGATAAGAATTCTTTCTTTCTTTTTTTAAATTTTGGATTTTTGAACAAAGTACGAAAATATAATACTTGGCGTTTTTGCTTTTATTCAAAAACGAAAAAAAATGACATTTTTCTGGTTAACTTTTTATGGAGCAAGATTTTTTAATAATAAAATACCATTTTGAAGGAATTTTTTCGAAATTAAATTGTGCCTAAGAGTCTCAGTCTAATTTAACTTCATTCATTTAGCTAAAAAAATTAGCTTTACCAAATGCAAGAAAATATTGAACTATGGACTGTATTCAGCTGAAATGTCTATGAAACAGCCTGTAACTTTGACAATGCTCAGTTGAACATTTCCCAATAAGAACGACTAATATAAGGGCTTAAACCATGGGTGTCATACTCATTTCACATTACGGGCCGCATACAACCCCTGCGCAGACGTCGTGGGCCGGATCCTTAAAATTATAGCATACTTATCATGTTTTCCCTTTGTTTTGATTTAAAAAAGGACAAGAACATTGTTAAATTTAACTAAAAATTTATTGAACAGCACTTTTACAAAACCTTGCACAAAATTGCACAAACTTTAAGACACTGGTATTGAAAATTATATTAATGAACTTTACATCAGACTTACATGGACCCCTAGCGGATAATTCATCAATTACATTTGATTAAAAAATTTAATACATGTCTTTCATGTATTTTCTCTACTTTCAAATTATCCTGGGGGCCTGATTGAACCTCCTTGAGGCCTTAAACCTTTACAGTCTGTCTATTAAAAATATACCTCACTTTATTTTCATTTCAGATTTTCACAATACATATGCATTAAAAATACATTTATTAAAGACATTTCATATACAAGGATTTTACCTACCATTTCATGAGTCACATTTTTCTTTGGTATCAAGATTTATTCAATAAAAAAACTGTTTAATAGTTGTTTTTTTTTGGTTTCTTTTTTTCAAAGCAATTTGATAAAATTTCATTGACATTTTTTGTTCATTTTTTTAAATAAATGTATCAAGTCTCTAAAAATCGTTACAAAATTTAATTTTGGATTCAAAATATCGTTTTATACATATGTATGTATATCAGGTGGGATCATACAATATCTGAGAAAATGCAATGTAAGGATTTTAAAAAAAATATTTTTTTTTCTTAAGGCAATAATTCGGGGTAATAAGCATCCATGTTTTTCCTTGTTTTTGAAGCAAAATGAGTTTATTTGAAGCATGAATAATTAACCTTTTTATTTACATTATAGTCTATTTTAATAGCAATTTTGTATTTTATTTAGGTAGAATATCACTTGAGGTATATCTATGTATTACCACATAGGTATATAAAAACTTCAACGCTTACTAATCTATATTATGTATATATATATATATATGTATATGAATTTCCTTTTTTTAATACGGTACTATCACTAATTATCAAAGAACATTAAAGAATTTCACACCTAACCTCAAGTGATTTTTACCTCAACAAAGTTAAAAACATATTATTATCCGTATAAATGTTGAGCTAGCAGAAGGAAATACTTTTTTTAGTTCATAAAAGCTCAATTACTCACGCTTCAAAACAAACTTTTTTTTTATTTGAAGAAGAATGACAAAAGGATCTATTATTCAACACCGAACAAAAGTCTATTAAAAGAAGATTTTGTTTTTGTAGCTTAACGTTGCATTTTTAAAGTTTTTGGTATATCGGTACATTAAAGGCACCAGAGCACTGACACATTTAAAACAGTATTTTACTAAATTGATATATAAATAGGAATGTAAATAATATGCAAATGGGGTGTGTAAAATAAAAAAAATATAGAAAATCATCAACCTGGTATCTCTGACAAATTGATGAATGTTGAGAGGGAAGCAGCTTGAGCTGTCATGACGTTTTACTGAGCTACAAGCTGCTATTCTCCTTTATATATACAAATGAAGGCATCAGTGTTGAATAATAACATTATGTATACCATAGATGAGAGGCAGAAAATTAACTGAAATTAATGTCAGGAAATATATATTTTTAACTAATAATCATACGAGGACTTGAGCCCTTTTTGTTTACATTTTATTTGCTTTATCAAACTTAATGCATGTATTCCTTCATACAATATCTTTACCATCAGGTAGATGTTCACCCCTCAGTAGTAATAAAGGAAAAATGACAACAGCTTTGCAAAATAAAAAGTACTGTTGTTCGAAGAGCCAACTCCACAAAATCTAGCACGCGGCATTTTGCATATTATTTACATTCCTATATATAAACTGTGTCTTCCAGTGCCACTTCTTCATACAAATATTTGGTGGTGTACGTATGACGTAGCAAAAAGTGAACACCCTTGTAAGTGAATTGTGAATTGCTCCTAATGACATGTCCGTATGAAAAATCCCTGTAAATTTTTTTCGTTATGATGGTAAAATATTGTCATCGTAACAACACAAGTCTGGAGTCTTTATTTGTTACGGAAAAACTAATTATTAATTCGTGATATGTGCGTCAAGGACTGTTATATTTAGATAATGAAACTTGAAATATAATATTCATTGTACAAAGGTTAGATAGAAAGCAATTAATTATTTGATTATTATATTGACGAACTTACTTACAATCGATTTCTAGAAATTAGTGATTTAAATTGTTTTTGATAGAAACTAAAAGGTATCAAGGAACTCTATAGCACATTTGTAAATGTACAAAGCTGTTTTTTTAATAGCTTCAATATGGAATAAAAATCCCTTTTTACGCAGTTATTTAAAGTATCTAAACATTCAAAAAAAGACATTAAGCCATGATATGGAATCAATCAACACGTACAAGTGAAGGGACAAGTAAAAAAAAATGTTTTAGCTGTTGAATTGTTTAAACAATTTTCCATAATGAAACGTTTGTTTTAAAAAAATGTATTTATTTTTCATAGATTCAGTTTGAATAGTTTTTATACCTTTTCAAGTTCAATATGAGAATTAGCAAGTTCAATATGGGAATAAGCAAGTTCAATATGGGAATAAATAATAAAAAACAATATTCAGGAAAATATTTAACATGAATATAAATTTTATAATAAATGAAAATAAAAAAATAAGGTGAGACGAGGAAGTTTCAAAGAGGATACAGCAATGGAGTGAGTGGGTACGTGAATACTTCAGAAAAGTGAAGGGCATATATGGAGAACCAGTAGTACTTGTAATTGGTAAGGCTCCAACAAACTCCAGGATTGAAGATAATTTGAATGAAGAAGAGTTTTCAATTTACAAAATTTGAAGACTGGGGCCTTACAGTCCTATGCTCAATCCAATTGATCATATTTGGTCAATATTGAAAGCCTTTGTGAAAAGAGAATTAGCCAGAAAAATTGAGAATATTTGTAATGCTGAAAGAAATGTTTTAAGCATTTCGAAGCAAAGATCCGGAACATCTCTGGAACAACTGATTGAAGAAGAACTAAATGATACCTCAATAATTTGTAATAATTTTATTGCTAGCATCCAGAATCGTTTTGTATATAGATGTGATTAATTTTATTGACATGGGATTCCAATAAATTTATTATTGTGTTAAATTTCATGAATATTGTTTTTTATTATTTATTCCTGTATTGAACTTACTTATTCCCATATTGAACTCGAAAAGGTATTATGAATAGTTTTATGAATTGATTCTTTTATCTTTTTAAAAGCTTTTATCTATTGTAGATACAACTATCAAGGATTAATCATAGAAATGTCAGTCACCTCACCTGAAGACTACGGATTTTTAAAGTATGGGGAATTTACAGAACTCCTGTCTACAATATTTCTTTAAGATATACAGTCAATTAAGAATTGATGAAAGGTAGGATTACTTATAACAATGACACACGAAAGGCTAAGAGAAGTCTCTTTGCATTGAGATCTTTCGTAGGATATGACTGGGGCCTTGACCCGCTGAAGATTAAGTGGATATATGAAACCTATGTGAGATCCGTAGTTAGCTATGGAGCTATCGTTTTCACTCCAAAGCTCAATCAACATGAATCTATGAAGAGAGAGCTCTCCAAACTGCAGAGACTTGGTCTTATGTGCATCACTGGAGCCATGAGATCTACACCAACTGCTGCCTTGGAGGTGCTTTGTGGATTAATTCCTCTTCACTTATACGTTATGGAACATGCTTGTCTAGTGAGGCTTCAAACCAGATGGGATAATCCCCTTACCTGGTTTGACCAATCAAATAAAGGACATCTTCAATGTCTTGACTCCTACTTGGAAAGGAATAATATCCCTACACCTAGTCGCTCTGCACCAATTTGGTCAGCCAAGCGGGGATATTGTGTTGCAAGAGAATGGTGCATTGGGAACTTTGATCTTGTTGGGTATACTGATGGTTCGAAGATCGATGGTCATACTGGTGCAGGATGGGCCCTAACTAGTGGCGACATAGTGATTGATGAAAAATCTATCAGGCTAGATGATACCAATACGGTGTTCCAGACTGAAGTCGAGGCTATCCGAAGTCTTGTCTGTGAACTTAATCTCAGTAAAACAGAGGGCAAAAAACTGCTAATCCTTAGTGACAGTCTTTCTGCCATACAAAGTTTAGATACTAGACCGGGAGACATTTTGACGGCAGAAATCGCAGACTGCAGGAACCTTCTGGAAATAGCCAACTGCTATATAACTTTGGGATGGGTAAGAGGTCATAGCAACTTCACCGGTAATGAATATGCCGATATGCTGGCTAAAGAGGGGGCTCGTGGTGGTATACCAGTCTCAGTCCACCCTTCTACTTGTCAAGTGAAGAATGCTCTGAGGCGGGAGACTTTGTTTAAATGGAGGACTACTTGGCTGGCGATGAGCAATTGTCGACAAACAAAGAACTTCATTTCTGAGCCATATGTTGGAAGAAAGCTATTTACCTTCAAGAGACATCAAGTGACCAAAATAGTGGGACTAATCACAGGGCACATCAGTTTGAAGAGGCATCTTCATAAAATGGGAATGACAAATGACCCATTCTGTAGGCTTTGTGAGGAGGGAGAGGAGACTCCCATTCATCTTATACAAGAGTGTCCACGACTTGCACAAGGGATGGACGAGATCGCCGTGGAGTCGCTGGGAAAAGGAAAAACCCTGGAGGAATATATTTACAAAGTTTTTATGTATTTGTGCAAATTTAAATTATTTTCTATAAATAAAGAAGTTAGCTCCTAGATAGTCTATTACCGGCTGATACCGGATTCAGTTCCGGTGAGGTGGGGCTAATCTAGGAGCTAAACAAACAAACAGACACACGAAATATCCATTCCCATGATAAACTTTCTTCTATCTGCTTGGATCCATTCAATTCCATCAAAGGTGTTTTCCGACCACAGTTGATGTGGATTTGAGAGACATCAATGAGTTGACAAACTCTCACATTATTATTGGAACGTATGTACTATTAAATTTTTACTTATCTTTAAATACGATTTTAAAGTTAAAATCAGGCCTAGATACTTGTACATTTAAAGAAATAGAGTTCAAGTACCATAACTGAAATCGTGTCAATCATTAATTAGATAATTCTGATTTGTAGTTATAGAACTTTGAAAAGCTATAGAGAATCATGAAAAAAACCAAAAAAAAAACAAGATTTTCTGGACCCTGATTACAATTTTTTATTGAAGCACTAAACTAGAATCTTCTTCAAGGTATCCCTAAAACTTATAGAGAATATGAAAATGTTGTTGATGAATGAGACAAAGTTTAAAAATAAAATCAATGTAATCATCATTATTTTTTTGAAAAAGTTGCAAATATGCATAAACACATTAATTGCTAAAATGTCAAAAAAAAAAAAACGTGGAAAATTTCAATTCTCTGGTACTACAAAACTTGTTTGACATCAGCCTATGCGTAGTTGGTAAAATAGAAGAAAAAAAAATACTTATATAGTTTAAATAAATACAATTTCATCAATCTCTTAAATAAATAGGAAAGTCCATTAACAAATACATAGACGGTAATTATGTAACTACTAAATTGAATTTGGACATCATTCAATTTTTTATTTTTATTTTTCTCATTATTTTGTACATTGAAAAAATTAAATTAAATTAAATTAAATTAGTGTCGTTAGGAAAACACATTTATATAAATTTGATCAAAAGAATTAGTGTACATACTGAGTATTCAATTAGAAAATGATAGCCTAGATGTCTTTGATTTTGCAACTTAATCATTTAAAATAAGTACATACACAAAGCACCAAAGTTGAAATACATGATTATTTTCAAATAGCAACCTATAAATGATAAAATATCATTTAACGAGCTTTTTTGGTCAGTCGCTATCTCGACTCCCAAAAGGGAAAGGAAAAATTTGACAAAACAACTGGTAGTTAGTCTTCTGTATTTTCTTTATTGCCAACTTTTTAATAATACTGGGCAGAATTTATTATTTGTATGTACTATACATTGAAAAATTCTACCAATATACAAGTCAATATTTAATACTTGATTAATATTCAAAAATTTAAAAAAAGGGCGCGTAATCTTTGATTTAATATACTTTTTATTTATCCAAATTATAAATAATAATAATATCCCTTTTGAGTTCATAACACGTAGATTCAGCTGCTTTAAATCAGAAAAGTCAACTGATGAAAAACAGCTGAAGGGAGCTGACATAGTATTTTTGTTTATAGCAAAAAGCTTGTTGTGATCACGTCGAGCTTTTTTGTTCACTTGCAACCTCGACTGACATAAGGGAAAGGAAAAATTTGGAAAAACAATTGGTAGCTGCTACCCTTCTGTATTTTCCTTGTTGCCAACTTGTTAATATTTTGCAGAATTTATTATTTAGATATACTAAATATTTATAAATTCTACCAATCACAAACCAATAGTTAATACATGTAATATGTTCAAAATTCAAAAAAAGGGCGCGATATCCTTGATTTAATATATTTTGTATATATTAAAATCAAAAATATTAATAATAACACCCTTTTGAAGCTCATAAAACGTAGAGTCAGCTCCTTTAAATCAAAAAAGTCAACTGATGAAAAACAGCTGAAGGGAGAATACAGTGTGTTTTTGTTTATACCAAAAAGCTCGTTGTGATATGTACTAGCAAAAAACAACAACAACACGCAAAATCTTTTCAAATTACCCAATCTTTTCCACTTTTGATTGAAATGATTAAAAATAACACAAGTGTGGGCCAGACTATTCTTCGAATTCAATTGATTTACCTATATCGTTTTCTATGTAAATATATTCCGTCCCGTGGAATTTTGCGATCCCATAATATAAACATCACATTGATTTTTAAAAAGTCATTTGTTAGTTGTCGATTATTCTAGAGCTCTTAACATTGATCAGATAACTAAATTGCTTCGGTGGTTTCATCATAGTTAAAAAAAGAAGGAAATTATAATATTAAGAGTTCACTTGACGCCTTTTAAGTTTTGAAAATTACATTTATTTATTTTTGAAAGTCTTCTCCTTTCATTATTATCATTCAAAAATACTGGGATATAATACTTTTTTATTTAGTAACTATTTTTACCCAAGTAGATAATCTTTAAAAAGTATTTCTACTAATTTTCTGTAAAATCTATTTTTAGTGACTTAGAGGAAGGATAAATGAGGGTGAAAAAATAAATGCATATGAGGCACCTACTTTATCCTTATTTATTTCATTTGATAAAGTAAATTCAGCAATAGTTACAACAAAAAAACGTCATTAACAGGATTTTGATGTTTTATTTAACATGTAGAGGTTGCATCAATTACCAACTTGAGCTTATATATAATAAATCAGTATTTATTTTTTTTAAACATAAATAATCACGTCGAGCTTTTTTATCCACTCGCAACCTCGACTGACAGACAAAAGGGAAAGGAAAAATTTGGAAAAATATATGGTAGCTATCCTTCTGTATTTTCCTTAATGCCAACCTGTTAATATGTGGGAGAATTTATTATTTAGATATACTATATATTTATAAATTCTACCAATCACAAACCAATCGTTACTAATTGTAGTATATTCAAAATTCGAAAAAAGGGCGCGCAATCCTTGATTTAATATATTTTTTATCCATCAAAATCATAAATAATAATAATAATACCCTTTTTGAGCTCATAATACGTAGGATTAGCTGTTTTAAATCAAAAGAGTCAAATGATGAAAATCAGCTGAAGGGAGAATACAGTGTGTGTTTTTGTGTATCCTAAAAAGCTCGTCGTGAATATTATTACAACAAGTTTGAAAAATGTTTTTAGCTTCGTACAGGCTATGGTCCATAGCTCAACAAGGGCGGCTATGAACCATGATGACACCACTTTCTAATGTATATTGGGCTCAATATCTCAAACAAACATTAGCTGGATGTCTCAAAATTAAAAATTGATCAAAATTACCAGGAAACAAACTCTACCAAATTTTGTTGAAACAGATAGATTGATATTGCAGTCCTAGACTGATTCAAGGGCACCAGTTGCATCATCCCTGAGTTTCATAAATAATGATCTTATTTATATTTTCTTTTGTGTAACACATCCATTGAATAATTGCATTTATATTTAAATTATAGAGAGCAATTAGTTACACAAATTATTATTATTATTAATTATAATTTTGCCTGCATTTTGAATAACTTTACCAGTGATTTATAGCAATGAATGACTCTTACTAGAGCCCACCACACGGAGCAGCAAGAGTCACTGCCTGTCTATTTCTTCAAATTGAATCACTCCCGACTAAAGTACCCTTAATTTTACTCACTTTTAAATAAAAACATTAAACGAGTAAGAGGTTTTGTAGAGTGTTAGTCAGTAATGTTGCGTTTTTTAAAGATCATAAATAGTGAGCCATGAATGAAATTGCTTAAGTATATAATTTCTATTATTATATTTATTTTATAATAATATATGATGATGTCTTCTTATAGGTATGCATACCCTTCATTATTTGCCCATTTGTAATTCTAAATACTTTTTTTTTCTTTTTCTTATTTTAATATCAAATTGTTATTTTATGTTAATTTGGACTGTTAAATATTTTATAGTTGCTCCTTTCAAGAATAATTCTCTTGTGGTACATCAAATTAAGTACATCATAAAATATACCTATTATATATATATATATATAAGTACATATATTATCATAATGTATGCCAACAGGTCAATTTAAACTGCCATCATTGAGATGAATAGATCTGAATTCTTACCTTATAATAATAACAATAATATTAGAATAAATATGTACAAAATATCTCAAAGTCATGTGCGCAAATCTGGAACTTACTCAATTACAAAAAAATCTTTACAAAAGTCGTTATTCCTTTACAAAAAATAACTTTAAAACTAATAATTCTAATTCATTACATGGTGAGGTTGTGTGAATTTGAGGAATCATTCTTGAATGTGGTAATGAAATGGCTTCCTTGATTATACCTAACCATTACTATTGCATGTTTTAAGCGGTCTAGCTGTAAGAAGGTGACATCTCTCAACTATGGGACTCATTAAAGCAACGGATCGAGCTTTAGAAGGGACTTTTGACTACAGATCCGGGGATTTGAGTGAGGATTTCTTCTTTATTCAGGCCGCAGATACTCAATTGGGAATGATGTCCAATTGGGACTCGGTCAATAAGTCAACTAAAAAGGATCACTATGCAAAGGGACTCATTACATGGGAGAAAGAGATTCAGCTCTGTCGGAAAATGGTTCAAGTGGTGAATGAGATGAGTCCTTTGCCTGAGTTTATTGTTATTTGTGGGGATTTACTCGATGCCTTTCCAGAGGTGATTTGCACTTTCACAAAATATATATATTTTTTTCTAAAATTCAATGCATTAATAATTGAATATTAATTAATAATGTTACAGCGATGGCCAGAGGTACGGAGTGAACAGGAACAGGATTTCAAGGCTATTTTTAGAGAAAGTAAGGTTCCAGTGATTTGCGTTTGCGGAAATCATGATGTTGGAGATGCTCCGACATCAAAATCTATTCAACTATACAAACAATCCTTTGGTGATGATTTTTTCTCCTTCTGGGTTAAAGGTGCATATTTATATTGACTCTTTCATTGAGTAAACAAAAGAGAGGATAAATTAAGACATTCAACTGTCATAGGTGTAAAGTTCTTAGTACTCAATTCACAATTGTTTGAAAATATGAAAAATTGTAAAGAGGAAGCTAAAGAGCATGAGAAATGGTTGGATGATCAGCTACAGGAACACTCCTCCAATCATAAAGGGAAACCTTTAGGTAATATATATATATATATTGTATATTACATTTACTTTAATTAAAATAATGTTCACGGACCTATTCTCGTAAACAAGTTTTATTTCAGCATATCCCTTGGTTTATCAATGAGCCAAAGGAAGAAAAAATTTACTTTAATGTAAGTCCCCCTTTAAGAGAAGTAATGTTGGAGAAGTTTCATGCTGCTGGAGTGAGCACGATTTTCTGTGGTCACTATCATCGAAACGCTGGAGGATTTTATAAGGAAATGGAATTGGTTGTAACGTCAGCCGTGGGATGTCAAATTGGGAATGATGGTCATGGATTTAGAAATGTGTGTGTGAGGAGTCAAAGTGGAAGGATTTCTCATGAGTACAAAACTTTGGATTCATATTCTTGAACTCTTTATAACTGAATTTATTTTAACAATTGTATGTTTAGATAATTCTCAATTCAAACAATATTTTTTTTGTTTATGATGATGATAGTAATTACAATATTTTTTCACGGATATTGATCATCATCATCATCATGTCTCTTCCGGTACATGTAAAACTTTAAAGAAAAGAAAATAAAAGACTTGAAGACAACTATTAATGAATGGAAGTAATTTGAGTCCATTAAATATTTAGTATTTTCAACACATTTATACATATAGATGTGAATGTCATAAAAAGAAACGGATGTAAAGAAATTAACACCAGATGCTTTACTTTCCTGACTGATAAAATCCATTTTTCATGGTGTTTATAGTATGTACTAAAATAAACCAAATTACAAGATATGCGAGATATACATAAATATCATATTAAACAGCGTTTTGATATTATGAGCAGTGATGGATAAAAAGGGTCCAGCTGACACGCACGCCCGAGATGATGTCATAAATGAATATGGTACCCTTGAAGCAAGGCAGAATTTCAGCCGATGACATTTGAAGGGGCGGAATGTAACTTATTTTGATGTTTTAATTAGGAATAGATTATTCTTATTTTTGAGTGACATTAAAAGTTTGTAAAGGATAAAACACTAAATTTGTAGCAACTAATGCCATAGCATGAGAACTGAGTCATTTTAGAATGGACTCGGACTTGACTCGAAAATTAATTATTATTTAATCAATACTAATATAGTATAAACCTCAATATGTCTTTGACGGAATTGCACCTCATAATTATAACACTTTTACACATAAGTGAATCCTATAATTCATATTACATATTTAAGAAACACATATGTACAATTAAATGAAATGATTTTATTTAACCATGTAGTGGCTACTTTTTTTATTCAACAATTTAATTATTATTTAAAACTATTATAAAAACTTCATACAGTCAAAAGTAACACATTTTGTAATCACTTAAATTTTTCCATAAAAAAAATAAAATAAGATGAAATTTCATAATGATTATCTCAAATATATATATATATATATATAGTTATATAAGAAAAACTGAACATTGATTCGTAAAACCAATGTGACTCCAATTTAAGTTTTCATAAATAAACACAAAAAAATAGATTAAATTGATAATACGATGAAAATGTACGTCATAATTACAATTTTAAATTTTTCAAATATAATTAAAAAGAAAAAAGTAACAATTGTCAGGCAATTAATTACATTGAAATCGATACAGTGACTACTGTAACTAGTCACTGAATCTATTGCATATGTTCTCAAAAAATAAACATCAAAAAGAAATAAATAAAAAAATATTCCATAAAAATGGAATAATAAAGACCAATATACACGAGATGAGCCAAACTTTAATTATGACATTAGATAAAAGCACATCCCCTCATCATGCTAAAGCCTCTCTCAGAATCACAATTGACGATCGGAGTATTTTAGTACAAGCAAAAATTCTTCAAGTCAATGCTTATCACGGCAACAATATTCTTCAACTGGATGTATCAGGCATTCTTTATACTATCCACTTTTGAATGTTTCAAGTGGAATATCTTTCGACCATTGTCACACTTGAAGTCCTTAGTCTCGTCCATTGTTATAAATCTATAATTTTCGTCAGTTTCCCGTTTCATTTTGAAAATGCTGACTCTACTTAAGAGCTCCAATGATTGAGTTACGAGAAAACAAGAAGAGACGGATTTACCGGCGTATTTCTCCATAAATTGGATGCAATTTTGATGTCCTCCAACTGAAAGTGGGATAATAGATGAAGCAATGAATTACGATAGTTCAGATGTGAAATCAAATGTACCTGAATCTTTACTAATACCATGTTTATTAAATGGATCCGGATTTCTCTTGTGACATCAGCGATTTGAAAGTCTCATGATCGGGAATTTCTTCAAGAAGTCGAGAAATAGCATGGCCGGAATGCCATCACACTCGTATCCTGGACAAACTTTTAAGCGTTGCTACCTCCATTGTCGGCGACGCAAGTTCCTGAATCAAATCCTCAGGCATTTTTTAACTTAATTTAAAAATGACACTTGTTGTTTTTGAATGGAATAGAACTGAGTCATAAAGGAAGAAGAAGAAAGAAGAAGAAAGAAAAAGAAGTTTGAAAAGACAAATGTTGCCAACAACCGCGTATTTTTTGCATGTCAGCTGGACCCTTTTTATCCATCACTGATTATGAGTAATAAATATAAAATGTTTGTAATGTGACAAAGTTTGAACAAGGTATGCTCATTTTGTGTCCTCTCCTCGCTACATTTCCTTCTATACACTTTTGGGAGAGATATAAATGACGTAGCCAAATATATTGAAGTGAATATTTGTAGTGAAGCGGGTTTTTTTCGGGACATTATATTAATGCTCAAAAAATCTGGTAGATGGCGCTCATAGTACGTTATTTTTTGTAGCCGGCTTCTTTTTTTAAAAAAAGAGGCGCGCGCTCTATTAAAACATAACACAAAAAAATGTGTACATAATATCAAGAAATTTTAACAATGACAAGAATCTTTCTCCTTGAAAAGTTCAAAGTCTTCATATTTAGAAGTTTTTTGTATTGCCAGGGAGAAATGTGTGTGTGTGTGTGAGAGAAGATTATCCAGCAGCGCTCCCTCTGGATTTAATCTAGCCTTTTGTATAGTATAAATAATAATGTACAATAAGGGAGGAAATATTCGTATAGAATAAAGCAGCCGCTAGGGGGCAACATCTGTTACTAAGTCAATGTATCGTTTTGAGCGGGAGAATTCTACATACCATAAGTTTGTACAAGAGGCCTCCATCTCTTTCTACTATGTATATAATAATAATACTTCTCTCGCTCTCTCTGAGTACAAGTGTAATTTTATGGGGCGTTCAACCCGATTGCCTCTCCTCCTCCTATCGAGAGAGTGTATGTCAATATAATACAATATAGTGTAATAGTAATCTTATGATGATTATATTGCTGATGGTTGTTCTAAGTTGTACAAAAGAAGAAAAAAAACAACAGGAGTACTTCATCATTTGATGGAAATAATTTTTATATTTTTTTTGAAATACTACGGCGGGAAAAATATGAAGTTCTTCGATCAAGTTAATATTGCCATCTTCATATATGTACATTTTATCTGGTTCCCTTGTATCCCTTATACTGAAAAAGAGAATTTATTTTTTAAATAAATAAATGTATGTATTAAATTGATGGAATTAAATTAGTTTTTTTTTGTTTGTTGTTGTTTTTAAAAGAGAAGAGGCGAAAAGTGTCATTGCCAGATGCTTCAGTTAAGATGGATATTTCTTATTATTTTCATTCATTTTCCATTTCCCCCCCCCCCCCCCCATTTTCTTTTCCTCTCTCTCTCTCTTTCCTAGAGAAGGGGAAATTATTATTAGGTATGTACCGGTAGGTAGCTCAATTTCATTATGAGGATCAGTGGGGAAATTTTAAAAATGTCTGACCCGTTAGAACCGAAAGAAGTTGCAAATAATATTCCTCAAAAAATGAATTTGGATATTAATTCAACTAATAATATTAATGAATATTTCTAATGAATCCTTTGGAGATGTTGCAAATTATTCATAATTATTGTTGTGATAACATGAGTGGATACATTATACAAGGAAAAGATGTTAGGAGCCACAACGGCCCACTGCAAATCTACTAGCTTGAAAACAATATTCCATAATATTTAGTGTGTACTTTGGAATATTCCAATGAAGGATTCGACTTTGCAGAACCCCTCTTCTCGGAGTCTTTACAAATTATTATGTTCTTGAATGTACTTTAATATTATGAAGAAATGAAAATCAGAGCCATGGTTGAGGAATTTGCTTTGGCTATGATGTCCAAAGACTTACTCTTGATAGTCCCTACTATATTGAAATTGGATGTTATCATTAATTGCTTTAATTAATTACACTGGTCAAGAGTCAAAATCCTAAGAAATATAAGTATAATAAAGGTCTTCGAGAAAAGGAGAAGGATTTCAGCCGGTTTCTTAATCCTTCTGCTTAAGTAGCTCTACCGTAAGTCATTGATTTATAGCGAATTTTTGTTCGAAATTGGATGAAAATTTACATATTTAGATGAACGATTTCTTCTTAATTAAGGATTCGTATCGGGTGCTTGACATCTCGTTTGAAAGCCGTGGGTCTCATCTCTTGAATGCATTCCTTATAAATCCATTTTATGTAATATTCAAGGAGTTATTTAAGTACAAAGGATTTGGCCGATTTTTGGGCCTACTCCGGCACCCTACACCCCCAGAAGTTCTTTTAAGTCAAAATAAAGACTAGAAATGGAATTTGCATTTAATACACTAGTGAATCATTATTTTGTAATGCTTAAAATTTGTATCCTTTTAGGCTTAAATTGAAGTTGAAGTTGGAGAATGGGCTAAAAAAGTAGAGTCCGATTTCTCGAAAACCTTAGGACTCTCGAAAAAAAAAGAGAATTGAAATCAGCATGCAAAACTGAATAACTTTTATTATACTCAAATCTGTTGACCCGTGTTATCATTAAAGAGTCAACTAAAATGAAAAAACAAAACAAAGAAATGAGGTCGAAGTTTATTAAGACACGATATTTAAGAATGAAAAACTAAGGATTAAACTAATTATAATAAGTCATTAGTAATTAGTATCATTTGATAAAAGTTGAGGAAATAATAATAAAAAAAAAGTATTTAGTAACTCAGGGTATGTCAAATTTACAATTAATGGACTCACAATTTGAGTTGATTTTTAAAAATGCTTCAAATTAAATGTCATTTAAATTTTGTTAAATTATGTGAAACATGTATGAAGTGAAGAAACTAAAGGAGATTAGGATTTTCTTGAGCCTTGTGTCGGCAAACTACAAAAAACTTGAATCTGCATGATTCATTGCCATCTTGGAAAAGAGGATTTTATCTGGTTTGACGGATCCTTCAGTCTTTTTGAGACTTTGTACGTACATATATATCAGAAGTAATCTTCTGAATCGATTCCTCATACCTAAATATAAATAAAATGAATCAAATTGAGTGTGCTCTAAACACACTTATTCCTAAACTAATGTTCTGTAATTCTTATTAGTGACATTTTTCGATTAACAACAATATACTCTCAACTTCAGTATACATATTATGAGCATTATAAATCATGAAATTCTCCAATCAATATAATTAAAAGACATCAACAAATGAATGTTATTCATCGTTCATCTTAAAGTCAAATTATGCAGGAAAAGGTGCATCAAAATACTTAAATAAAGGATTCAAAATAATGTTTACACTTTCATTTAATATTAAATGTCGTGAATTTCTTTTAAAATTCGATCTTATAGAGCAATTTGACTAATGTCAAAGATTATATTTAATAAAACAAAGCAATGCCCTCTTGGGAGGCAAAGATTTAATATATTTATTATATAAATTGAACATATTTCCTTACCAAGGAAGCTTCATCAAATAGCTTTAGAAATGAATAATACTTAATGTCAAAGATATTTGAATCAAATCAAGTTTATGAAAAAAACCTTTATGAAAGGGATACATTTGTACAATTATTTTAGTTCTGGATGAACTATAGGATCCTTGCTAAATTAATAGTTAATTCCTTGACTATATAATATATAGTGATGTAATAACAAATTTTTAATACCGAGGGTCTGAAATACAAAAAGAGAGAGAAAGAGATTTTTGATAGTCGTTAAAGGTCTAATATATATGTACATATGTGCCCCTATGATGACATCCAAATGCACGGATGGATTAGAGATATTGGGAGAAAAAAATCCGATCCGTAATAGTTAATTTATTGAACAGACAAATGAAATGTGAGTATATAGTTGTGATGTTTTAACATATTCTTAATACATACGATTAAGGTTTAAGACTTTTTGGAGAGAGAGACAGAGTGATTTTTGAATGTCCATTTAGTATTTGTCTGTCTGTTCATTTGTGACATCCAAAATGCAGAGTAGATATTTGCACTTTTCCTTCAAATATGTATTTAAAAAAAGGTTTTATTCTTAGAAAATAGGGTTTTTTATACCTTCTTCTTCAAAATGGCCGACTTTATCAATGATGACGTCATGAAAAAACACTCTATACATATATATTAATGTTGAGCTATATTTTGTACTTTGGTACAAGTCAGAAATTACCTACATATATGGACATAAGAAAAATCCATTTTTTTTCAACTTTTTCATATAATATCTTCGTTTTTTTTTAAAGTTATTATTCTTTGTATCTACTAGCTACCTATTTAGACAGAGCTTGCCTACTTTGTACCTTCAAATGTATATTGTACATTTGTGGATACGTTTGTATGTACCCATGCATCCTCGTTTAAATGTCATATTTATATATTTTTAGTAAGTAGATTTTTATTTTTATTTTTAAATTGACATATGTATATATATAAACATAACAATATCGAAGCGTGAAGTGAAAATTGATTATTCTACTCAATTTTGATTATTTTTGTTTTGTTTTTATTTAGTGAGTGACTTAAATAATGTACACAAATATACGTATATATATATATTTATAATACACAATGAAGGGGAAGATAAGATGAAGACGACACAAAAAAGAGAATTCAAATTTGAAAGCGAGAGATAAGAAGAAGGAGATTCGAAGAAATGGAAGAGGTGACCGTCCCTGTTGCTCAAAGGCGAATGATTAATGAGGCAATTGATGCTTTAAATTGATATAACTTTCTTTCTCACATGCGATGCCAAATAAGAATGTCATTCAATCTGAGGTGGACAAATTCTCTTCATTCGCTTCCTCTCAAGGTGCCTCTCCTATCTTATCTGTATCGTCTATTGTGGTCAAGTCACGAACCTGACTTTGAATAAATATTGAGGTGTTTGTGAAGAATAAATGGGAATGAGAATCGTATTGTGTACATACAAATCAGAAGGAACTACGAGTTCAAGTCTGTACGCAGGGAGGAAGCTGAAGGACTCCCCATTAACTAACAAATTATTTCGTAGTACACTATTATGTACTTTTGTGGATGCTCATAGAGTCTGGATTATACTGGAATCAAGTGTTGTAGTCAAAACACCCTCCTACTAAGATTTTGAGGAAGAACGATCAAGACAAAAAAAAAATAGTTATTTTCAGAAAAGACATTTTTTTTATCCAGTTGCTTGTGTTTTAATTTTGAGACCGAGATCAATACTTTTATGGGGTCAAGACCAATACAAGAGCAAGATTTGGAGAGGTTGAGTCCAAGACGAAAGAAAGTCCGATCTGAAATGATCTCATTCAAAGTTTGATCGTATAATTGGTTAACCTTGGTGAGTAAATACTTTAGAATACAATCTATTTTAGAATGACTGACTGTCCTCATTTCTTTGAGCATGTTCTCTTTTTACACAATGTCCAGGGGCTTTTTTATATTCCTAAAAGATTTGGGTTTTTTTTTGTGAAACAATCAATTGAAATCGACTTAAAATAAATGTTAAATATGAAACAGTCCAAAATTACTTTTTATTCAAAGAAAAACAAGATCCAAAGTATCTTTTCTAAAATAAAAGAAAAAAACTGTCTTATTTAGCCCCTTCTAAAACTGATACTGATTGGACCCTGTTTTATCTTTTTTCCAAATCAAAATATGGTCAGTCTAATCAATTTGAATGGTAATCAAAGTATTTAGAGTATTTGTGTGCAATAAAAATCTGTGGGTGGAAGAACAAAAATCTTTTGTCCGGTGATAGTGGTAGCTAATAAGTTTGGAAGAGTATCTACAATCAGACGCCATTGGTTAAGGCTAATTTTTCATATCTGAGGGGTCATAATTAGTGATGTCCAAATTATATAAATCAGATTCATTTGCATTTTTGAGGAGAGGGGAGATAAATACCCTTCAGTTCAAATCCTGCAGATAATGTAAACCCCCACTATCCCCACCTCTTTCCTTAAATAGGCACTACTTAAAAAACAATCCCTTTGACTGACACAATTTGGTGCATTAATTAATTTTTGGTGCAGGGGTGTAAAGGAAATTGTGCTAAAGACTCAAAATGACCACACAAAACGAAATTTTGAGTCCTGCATGTCTTCACCTTCACTCACGAGTACAAAACGTACATTCCAATAGAGATCCTCGAATCCCAAAATGAAGGATATTATATTGAGTTGACATATTTTGTTGACTCTAAAAGAATGTAATGAACTGTCAAAGTCAAGTTCTGCTCCGGAGATCTCGAATGCTTTGACGAACTAATTTATTATCATAACAACCCTCAGAGAATTATTAGTTATGAAATTGTGTCTATGTGTATCGAAATAATATAGTTCAAGTCATTGCTGTCAGAAACAAATGATATATGTAGCAATGTATGTAACACATATAAAAAAATGAATAGTTATAAAAACAAAAAACAAAAACACACATACTGTTATTTTTAATGATACGACCGCTACTAACGCAAAAAAAAAAATAAAAAAATCCTCTGCTAATATATAAATAGAAATAAAAACAGCCAAAGACTATTTATAGCCTCTTGTCACACTTGCTTTTTTTTTTTTTTTTTTTTTGCTAACAACAAGACTAATAATAATAATAATAATAAAAGTGTAAAGTTAGTACTTAATGCAAAAAAATAGCTCACGCAAAAAAAAATAAGGAGCAAAATAAATAAATAAAAATTTTTAGAGTCTCCTATAAATTAATCAAATTTAAATGACTTGTAACGAAGTTAATGATGTGATGATGACGTCAGCTCTCCATTGCCCCTCTTCCTTCCTTCCTTCCTCCTTCCGTCCTTGCTTTGTTGAAAATAAATATGTATCCATGCTTGCTTCTTATTCAGGCACACACAGAGGAGTTGAGAATTTGCCTACTCTATGTATTTATGAGAATTTATGTAGTATTTGGAGATCTCGGAATGACTCGGATGGGCGAGCTCAAATTGAACAATCTAGTTCATAACAAGTATTTTTTTAACTTTTTAACTTTTTTTTTGCCTTTGTTGCACTTTGATAAGGTCACTAACCCATCTTTGCCTCCTCATAGGACACTGCTGACTCTACAAGAAGCATTCAGTAAATGTATAATATTCGATTTACATATAGTTTTGTGAGGAATGGACCAAACTTTAGTAGTTCTTTAAAATGTGGTTTAAATGATAATCAAAAAGAGGCTCATTTGTTAAGTTTTATGAATTGAAGGGACCAACCAATGTGAGTGGGACAGGTGAGCCATAACCCTGATTAGTTACTATTGAAGGGATCAACAAATGTGAGTGGGACAGGAGAGCTATATCCTTAATTAGTTGCTGCTTTTAAATTTAAGAGCCTATATGGTAGACACATCATTGTCCTTCTTATGGGATCGTACTTATTTCCCCTCTTCCCTCCCTTAAGTTACACTCCGTTATACATGATCAAGGACTACCTAGGGTCAATCTACTTCATACAGGAAATGAGAAGAATGACCTTTCATTAACTTGTTCTCATGGTGTAGCAATATTTATTATCAAGAAAATGGCACTTTAAACATCATTTTAATTGACCATCACAATCCTCCCAAGGGCCAATATTTCCAAAGTCAAACAAGCGAGCAAAAACGGGTAAACAATATTACAACTAGTGATGCCCAAATAATACATAAAAATGAAGATAAAAGTGCAGAAAAAAAGTCCAAAATGTAAAAAAACAAGATTGAAAGTTTCAATCTATACGCGCGATCCAATTTTCACCAAACAATTTTTACAAAGGTTTGAAAGAGCAAATAATTCAGATATATAGAGCGTGATGCGAATGCTCGCACGCGCGAGCCAATTTTCACCAAACAATTTTTACAAAGGTTTGAAAGAGCAAATAATTCAGATATATAGAGCGCGATGCGAATGCTCGCGCTAAAAATCCAGCAAAATAAGATGTTTTTTTACGGAGAAAAAAATAATATTGAAGGTACACTTTTTATTGAAGCAGGCCCTGATTCCATTTAATAATCATCTGGTCCCTCTGATGGTTCATCATTTTATCTGCTTCTCATGTTGTTCTCAGGAGTTCCTTGAAGATGCTGAAGGCTCTCTCAGAGTCCAATCATGTTATGGGAGCATAGATGACGCTTGCTATGATATTGGAGTTATCCTTCAAGCCAGTCTCCCCAGGGAGCACTAAGCAAATCTTACTCATCTTTTTATAAGCTATGTCCTTCTTCAGGATCTCCTCCAGATTGATGGCAAGCTTGGGGATGATCAGATATTTTGAACATGACGGATTTCGGACTCAAAAGAGTAGTCAGGATTTTCTTTTTTTACTCCGAGTTTTAATATTCATTTATAATCACTTTGGATTTTTCCTTCTTACATGAGCTGTAAATTCTAAACATTTTTTTCAGGGGCAATGGTTTTAGTGGTTGGCAATCTGTATGGATTTTTTTATTATCCATTTTTCCTTAATTTTTGAGGGGAGAAAGTTGTAGCAATAACCACGTATCATAGAGTAATAAACACCGTTCAGAAATAATAGTTAATTGAACAATGAATCCTTGATCTAATAAAATCCTCTGATTGGTAGGAATTTGCCTTAATTTCCTCTTAAAAATAGCCAATGTCTTTCCTTGTAAATGGGTTAGAGAATAGCGCCTATACATATTTAGTAAAAGGGAATTGAGAGATGACACTGCTCTTTTCTCAAACATTCATCAAATTGTCAGGGTTATCATACTAATTTTAATACATAGAGAGCTTAGGACCTTATCCCTCTACTCATTACTATTCAAGGGGTTGCGAAAATGGAACTTCATTCAATTCCATTGTGTAAACACAAAATTGAAATAAAAAGTGTGAGTCATTATATAAACAAAACCCTCAGTTTCTTCTTATATCTATGTAGATATTCAAATTTACACAACAGTGTTTCATTCAACTGTGACTTATGACTATATATATATATATATATATATATATATATATATACGCACGATTCAATAATTGCAGGGAGTTCATTTATTGATAGAGAGCAATTTATGATTCTCAGAGAAGGGGATTTTGCTTTGCTCGTAGTCCAAGGTGTGACTGTGCATATGAAAAACGTTTTGCAAAATGTAAAAGATATGTGAATAAGAGAGAGAGAGAGAGAATAAATTTGCATGCATACACATATGTATGTATGTACATAAGAATAATGTTATACACAAAGGCGGCAAATCGTTAATTTAAAATATTGTGATATAGATTCTGAATAATAAGAATCACACTATGTACGTGACGACATGAAACAAAGTGCCTTTATTTTAAGGGGCCTCTCTTTCTCTATTTTAAAGTATATGTACATATATATGTATTAGTACTTTTCGTAGAGAGTGGAGAGGAGGGGGGGGGGAGGCAAGCAAGTTCAATATGGGAATAAATAATAAAAAACAATATTCAGGAATACACTTTTGTAGATCTTTGTGGCAAAATATCATATATTTTGCCAAAGAGTAAAGCATGTAGGTAGTTAGAAATCGCCCTTGCATTGAAATCCTAGGCTGGATCTTTTCAAAAATATGTTCAACTGTGAGGTACTACTAATTCGGGGATTGCACTCAATTTCTTGAATAATACAATTTTGTATGAACTATTCATTCATCTTACAAGAGTAACAACGTTTGCCTCCTCTTTCACCAATTCTCTCACCCTCTGGTAGTATCCACCTATAGGCAGTCGTCTCAGGGATACCACCAAGAGTCTGAGCAAGGACTCTCACATCAACATTTACTGCTGCTCCTTCCTTTGCAGCCTAAAGATATCTTCGCTTTTGTGCCTGATCTTTTTTTTTCTTCATAGCGGTCATAAAGGTACAAAATATTAGTCTATTATTAATTCCCATATTGAACTTCCTTACTTCCATATTAAACTTGAAAAGGTATAAAATCACACACACACACACCCCTTCTCCATCTACGCCCCTGTCTATGTCTGTATGACATATGTACATAAGGAATCACCTCCTCCCCCTCCAGACTTCATAATATATAAAAAGAGTAAAATAATTTGAAAATATAAGTTGATTTGTATTCATAGACATTAAAGTCTTAATACTACGATTTAATCAATGCTCAATGCCTGATTTGTAGTTGAATCCTTACACATAAATTTTGTTTTTGCTTAGGTAACCTCTGTGGGTACATGAACTCAAGGTACATATGTTTATTTTATAGAAAAAGTTGAAAATTGATTGAGTTAATATTCAAAGAGTGTGGAGAGTGGTCTAAGGGGGATTCTAGACTTTGATTTGTAGGATTTAAATGCTTGGAAACATTTTGAAGTATGAGGTTCCATAGCGTCTTAAGAACATAAAAGAAAAACTGCATTGATATAATACTTCCTAGGCCTGAAAACCTTTACAATACTACGCCACCGCTTTTGAGATAGAAAACAACGCATGATCAAAATGTATATTTATAAACATTGATAGATTCATTTTTTCAAATAGTTTATAGCTGGTCAAGCAATCCTATTTTTCAATGATGATTCATTAGACAGTATCGTTGCTTAGGTCACCATTTCTAAAATAAAATGGCTATAATATATATATATATATATATATATATATATATATATATATACAAGTCAATGACCGATTGAACACATGAGAAAAAATTAAAAAAAACAACAACTCTGTAATAAGTTGCAACTATCAAATAGTTTTTTTTTCAGCATTTAATAATAAAAAAATGAATAATGAACTCATATATGTAAACATTTTTTAGTCATTTAATAAATTATTTAAAGATTTGATGAGCACTGAAAAAGACAATAAAATAATTAGGGTTTGACAAGCCGACTATAAGCAGTTTGCGAATAAATGGCTATGGTTCAAACTTTACTATTATTTACATATATTTTTTTCTCTAACAAAAAAATCAATGAAAAAAACCCTTGCAAACCCAGACATGACGCTTGTGGCCATTTTTGACAATTTGTTTTTTTAGATAATTTTTATGCCTGATTTTTAGAATTTCTTGTTTGAGTCATTCATTGTCACAAGACTTTAAAAAAAAATCCATGCTTCAACCATCTACATACATATATAAAATAAAGTTATAATCAATATTAAAAAATTATCAAGACGATGTCTTTATGTCGAGTTTACAATCAGTTGAATGAAACTTACGCACAAATCAAATATATGTATGTATCTAAGAAGAAGAAGCTGAAGTTTTTGTTTACATATACTATGAAGAAAAGTTATGGAGTGAACTTTTGTGTGATATTAATTATTAAAAATTGATGGGTTTATGAACTACTTCTAAATAGTTTTTATTTGCCTATAAAAAAACAAAACAAATCAAAGTCTTCTTTCAATGAATGTGTTTTGTGTATCATTTTCGAAATGAATGCGTTGAGACTCTTCATTGATGCATTTTCTTACTACATAGAATTAGGGTAGTTCATGTTTTTTTTGTTTTCAGAAAAAATAAAAATATGTCTTTAGGTTCGACTTTCCCTCTTAGGTACATTGTATGTTCATGTATATATACATACATTCTTCAGAAATGCATTTACTTCTACAGACTATAGAGAAAGCCGTTTACTTTTTCAGAAAAGACGATTCAAAGAAGAAAAGAGAAAAGAAGAAAAAAAACCCACACACATTGGCGGTTATTTAATGTAATAAATAAAGGTAGAAAATAAGGCAGACCATTTGCTCATACTGTAAAGCGCTAAACATGTTCAGTATTTAATACAGACAAAATATGCCCTGGCAAAAATATCAACAACAACAACAACATAAAATGGGGCCAGAATCAAAGAGCAGCATTCCCTCCTCCGCATTTTGTCTGCCTCTCGTCTCTGAATGCTGCTGCTGCTGCTGCTTTTTTTTTCGTTTTTGCAACTCCCTCCTCTTTATTCATCATCATCATGTTTTCGTTGAGAAAAAGGGAGGAGGGGAGGGGGGAAAAGCACAAAGAGAGGGGAAGAAAATTGCGAAAGAATAATAATAACAACAACAAAAATTGCAAAGAGAGGAGAAATAAAAAAATAAAAAGAATGGGGGGAAGAGGAAATGCTAGACGCTCTGTGATCCAATGGATTGGATATGACTCCTGTGAATGAATATATGTACATTAAGTAAACAAAAGCTTACTTTATAAACTCAACTGATATAATACAAATGTACATGATAGGACTCTTGCAAAGAATTGTCTATTTTGGAGAGTATTGTAGTTGATGGTGGTGCTTTGAGTTATAAACTCGTCAATCAGAACCAAAAAAAAGAAAAGAAAAAAGGAACTGATCCTTAACATATATAAAAGTCTGAATGAATGAGTCTATTTTTCACCTCTGATAGCCATAACAACTAGGGATGAGAAAAGGGTGGAACTCCCGGTGAGCGCAAAAGGCAGGCCTTTGATGATTGGAAAAAATATAACATGGTAACATGTAAAAGTATGTATGTATATGTCAGTTGTTGGTGTTTGAGTGTTTAAATTTTGATAAGATGGTGCAGAATAAGTAAATGCATTTATGTATATGAAAGTACCTTGTTGTACGGGTTGCCAACTGACATTTTTGTTTTAAATTTACCCTTCCCAAGATTTCACCTTTTCTTTAGTTATACTGTCGAAACTAAATATCTAAATGGCACAGCTCCCATTCCATGTTTAGCAGTGGTTCCCAACCTTTTTCTATCTGTTAACCGGTCAACAATTGATAATTTTACAACGGACCGGGGGGTTGCAATAATAATAATAAACGTGAATCCACTGTGACCTCATATGGAACTTTATTAGCACATTCCTCCAACATTACAATGCTATTATAACATATTAATAATAACTTTATGAACACTTTGCTCCAACAATATAACATATTAGAATTATAATATCAAAAACTGTGTATAACACTAAATCAATGGCAGACAAAGACACCTACGGTGTGTTGCTTATGTCCAATCTACTCCTTTGCCTTGTTTTGGGGGCTGTCACTGCAGAAAACCCCGTTTCACACAGAAAGGGTGTTGGAAATGACAATGGGCTTTCAGCGCTGTGTTAAGAATCTTTGTGTATTCTGCCACGACTTTAATACAGAATTAATTCTGGTGCGGCCAGGGGTTGGGAAACACTGATATATAGAGTACAAGATATCTCTTAACCTAAACAGCATTTATGAAACTAACGCTACATTTTCGTAGAAGTTTGTTCAATGAGCTAAATTTTAATTGAATTTAATGGAATGTAAGTGACATCAAAATGTTTTTGACTGCCTCTGCACAAATGAATAAGGAAAAAATCGACATTTATAACCATATTTTATATTTCTTCGTCATACAGTCAGTTATTTTAATGAAAAAAAGAATGTCCTAGTGTTTAACAACTAAAACACGATGAGATTTACAACAAGTAAGCGTAGCAAAGCTTCGTCAAAAGTAGCTTCCTCGTCAGATTTGCAATTTTTGTAGATTGTGAAAAATCTACTTTAGTTTATTTATTTCGAAATATGTACATATCAAACCCAGTTCTTTGTCTCGAAGTTTTAGATACCATCATTATATCCAAAGAAACTATGCCATTTCATTTTTCAATTAGTGTTCCATCCAATATATGTATATAGAAGTGAGTTGTAAATATTAGACAATCGTTACATTGAAAAAATTTGACGGAGTTGGTCATATGTAAGGAAGGAAAAAGGAAAGGGTCTACATACACGTGCATCCACTTAGCTGAAAGAGTTCCTTGGATGATGTAGGTAATCATTATTTATAGTCACATTATTGAATTTGATGACGGCTGAAAAAGCTGACGTCAAATTGGTAACCTGATTACTCAAAAAAAAAAATATTTTATATAGAAACTTTAAAAAACTCAGAGAGCCAATAACTACTACTCTGATCCTTTATGAGATGATGTAACAAGCATAAACATAGAGAGGGGGGAGGGGAAGAGCACAACTTCATCAGAGAATGAGTTGAATTCTTCTCTAGACACATACATACATATGTATGTATGTACATAATGTCTATTCCAAATGCATCAAATCCCTTGAATGTCTCTCAAAGGATTAATAAAGAATCAAAGAAAGATTAGGGGTCGTCCCTTTTTCTATCTCTTTTAAAAATCTTAGTCTGTGGGGTGAGGATCAATAAAAAATAAAAAAAATAAAATCTCCTCTAATAGAAAAATAAAATAACTCCTTATGTGGTGAATATTTATTATTAATTCTCTACATATACCACATAAGAAGTCGAATAAATGCATCTATACTAATATTTAATGGCCGTTATATATGGTGTATCTCTCAACCTCTCTTCATTCCATAAAAAAAAAAAAAGGATTCGATATGAACTGGTAGTTGGATACATAAATACATGCGTTCTCTCCTACTCCCTAAATGCTGTAGGGTTCTTTCTTTATTTAAAAGTAAATATATTCACAGTAGGGCTTCTCATTTCCAGGGAAATGATCCTTCATCGAGATCCTGGGATGAGATGAGGGTAATACTCTCAAATTTAAGTAATTTATTATATATTTTAAAAAGACAGAAAACAGAAACATTAATCTAGTCTCACCCCTACTTACGTACAAGCATCATAATAACACATAAGACCCATTTATAAGAATAGCAACCCACTTTATAAGAATCAAAGACATCTCATACTGAGACAGAAACATTTGACTAGGTCCCCCATAACCCTAAAATGAAGTTTACTTTATATAAAATGTATATTTTGAGGCATCACTTTGAGTCGATGAGGCACCTTGCATGATTTGCAGAGAGTATAAATCTTTCAAAACCTTATCTCAAGGGAGGAATCATTCTTAATATTTATGTGCTCAACTTTTGTTTTGATGAATTCATTAAAGGAAAAGGCATAGCTTTAGGAAATCCATAATTAAATGGAACATTTCCAGGGGATTTTTAATTCATGTAAAATCTCCCAATAATCTGTGGGGAGAAGCTGTAAGTAAGAGCAAAATAGGATTGATTTAACTCAACGAATCAGCAACTTTCAGAATACTAATATATGTATATATGTAAAGAAACTAAAGAAGACAAACCAACAGCGGAGAATTTAAATTAGTGACGTCAATAATTGTTAATATAAATTTAAACAATTTCAAATGCCTTCTCACCCAACCTTTCGTTCGTCCATTAATGGCTATCCATTCAATCATAAATATTATTTCATCGATGACAACACACAAAAAACTAATGGGTAGAAGATAAGAGGAGACTTAATTATAAAGACATGTCTACCTATATGTGGGCACTTTAAAGACGGATCATCGTAGTATGTCTCTGTAGAGATTAAATCAATAAAGAGAGACAACTATAATTATATTGTTGATAAATATAAGCACTTATAATATACTCAAACACACAGCAAATACTATACCAATATGGGCAAAAAATAACGGGAATCATGAATCTTTATTGAATCATTGAAAATTAATTTATGCAATGCACTTGGGCCAACGATTTTTTTCAATTTACACCACAGATACAAAATGTTTTATTAAGTCAGTAATTACAGAACAATAAATTGTTGATATTACAAATGGTCATTTTCTTAAGTGATTGGTTATGTATCTCGAAAAATAAACACCGGATTCTCGAAATTTGAAAAGAATAGAAGAGTCTGGAATATTCATTGTAACTTTTTTGGTTTGCACAAATTTTCTCTAAATTGCATTTTACTCATCATCTTTCAAACATTTTAAAAAAACGAAAAAATCGATTTTATCTTTTCACAAAAACGACTCGTATCTCAAAGCCTAATGAATGTTTTGACGTTTAATTTGGTAGTGATGTCAGTGAGTGTTGTGCCAACTTAAAAACAAAAACATTTATTCCCATCGGAATTCTAAAAAAAAAAAGTAAAAATTTTTTGGTATTTTTTGCTCATAGTTGTATACTAAGACAGGGCAAAGACTTTTAGGGGTAGAAGCCGGAACGAGATCAAGACCTTCAAGAAATTATTTTGATATTGATTTAGAAACTAAGATCAGAATTTTTGCAAATTGATCATTAAATAAATACTATCGCTATTATCGTGGGCTACTTAAAATTTGATTTGCCGGTCAATTTCGACTAAAAAATACCCCAAAAAGTTTTTAAGAACTAAAAAAATATTAATTAATACAAAACATGTATCAATTAGATCTGATAAAATACTTTGGTATTTAATAATAAATTTGATTAGATGATTTTAAAAGTCCACAATCGGCTCTCTCAATTTGATCAAAGTAAAACAACTTTTATTCATTTGAATAATTGTATTAAATAATGATATTTATGTAATTTATTCTAAATAGTAAATTGATACATTTCAATTTCATATCAATATTAAATATATTTATTATAGATATGTACATACATTGATAAGTTTGAGTAGTTTTATATTGATTGAGTGGTCAATTTATTCTTAGAAAAAAATCTTTTTCATAGTTAGTTTTTACTAATTTCACAACACATAAATGTTAAGAAATTCAAACTTGAAATCCTTCTGAAAAAATGAAAAAGGATTGACAAACTTAGGTATACATTTCAACCTAGTAAAAAAAATAATACTGTCTTTATAAACAAACAAGCAACATAAATCCAGAAATATATATACTTGAATCAGTTCTTAGTGCTCACAGCTCAAACCAGTTAATTTGGAAGAAAGAAGAAACGAGAATCAAGAAGAATTGAATCCAGTTTTTTGTATTTTATTCGCACGTATATTTAAATCTCATTATAATTGTAATTATGATGACATTCTAGATACTAGCGATATGAGTATATGGAAAAGTGCATAATTATGCTTATGTTGAAGACAGAATATTTGTATATCATACTGTTCTGTGGTTTAAATATCTTGATAGGCAATTTTTAAGATCTAATGGAATTATTTTATAATAGAATAATACGGTTGGATAACCGTGGTTTTATATCCCTGGTTGTTGTAGAATACCATTGACATAGTCAACTATCTCTAAAAATTAATTAAAGTTTAAAGAGGCAACAACCTCTGGATTAAATATGAACACACCATTCTCATTACCAATGCTATCCTAATAAGATAAAGCAATTGTCAACATCAAAAATACCCGAGTGTTGTAGATAAATGATAAAAATAAGATTCAAAGAGTAATTTCTAAAGATTGTTATATCATTTTGATAATGTTTTTATCAATTTGAGTTATCTGTATTTGAATTAGAAATGTTTTTTCTTCTTCTTTAGAGGCTCATAGCTCCAAGGAGAAATACTCAAAAAAAGTGTTAAAATATATCTTATTTGATAGCTGAGAGTTGTAACTTTTTATTGAATGTAAAGATTATTTTTGTAACAATTGAATGACTAAAACTACTTTTTGGAATTTTTTTTATAAGTAAAGTCCCTTTTATTATAATTCACCCCGATTCCAAATATTAAGCATACCAAAGTATTTCAATTAAAGAGCACACTCTCAATAAAAAGGTTTTTAAAATAACTCTAAGTATTTTAAAGTCATTGTAGCAAATGGGGTTCAAATGATGAGCAAACCTACTTAAATGATTTGTATTTCTATATATCGTACAAGAAAATTACATGCGTAGACTTATGGTCAAAGGTCAAATTTTTATCAGCATCACACCAATCAAAAAGTAGTACTTTGATGGGAAACAATTATGCAAATATAATATTAAAAAAAAAAAAGGATTTAAATTGTATGAAATATATTATTCTCCCATGATCTGGTTTCCCCCCCCCCCTCTAGAACTCACGCAATTACAATGTATTCTAGATAAGCATAAAAACATGTTTCCCTGGAATAGCTCATATTATATGGATCTAAATATAGACTCATATATTCACGCCTAATACGAATGAATGAGAGATTTTAAAATATGTATGTAAATGCTTTGTATGTCTCAAAGTAAACTCCTAGTACTTCTCATCTTCAATTCCTCTTGAGTGACTTTAAATGTCTTAAAAATAATAAGAAGAAGAAGGAGAAGAAAAAGATGATTACTGAATATTTTGTTAATTGGTGTTATACAGGGTGAGTCATGGGAAACGGATGTTTTTAGAACGCCCCTTGTTCTTTAAGGATAAGTGATTAAAAAGTGAGGAAGGTAGTTTTTAAACCCGCCTAAGATGCCATTTAGTTTGTTGTTATTTGTTTATCTTTTACGTTAAGTTTTGTACTTGTTAATCATTACTTTTGAATTGCTTTTCTTTTCAGATTTACTTTAAATTTTGACTTTCTTTCCCTCATGATATCGTGGAATCTTGAACACCTACGTGAAAAATGGTGAATCAGTGACAGAAACCCAACGTCGCTTTAAGCGAAGATTCAACATTGGTCGTCACGGTAATGTACCAAGCCGCAATTCCATTCTTAGATGGGTTAATGCACTAAGAACAACTGGTTCGTTATTGAAAACCAAACCACCCGGCCCTGCCAGAACCGCCAGAACACCAAGAAATGTGGATCAAGTGAGAGAAGCAATCACCTGAAGCCCTAGGCATCCTGCTAGGCGACACTCTGCTGAACTGGGAATAAGTCAGAGCACTATGCAGCGAATCTTACATAAAGACCTAGCCTTTCAACCATACAAAATTATGACTGTCCAACAATTGAATCCGCGTGATTACCAACAACGTTTGTCTTTTTGCCAAACAATGAAAACTTTAGAAAGAAACTTTAGTGAAAGTGGAAAACAACTTTAGAACGCGACTTCAAATTTGTTCTCGTGAAAATGGCCAACATTTGTCTGACATAGTTTTTCGATCCTAAATATTCCATAATAGCATAGTTTAATGAATGCTTTTATGTATGATAATAATTTTTTTTTTTTAAATATTGGCAGAGTTTTGTCTTCTTTAAAAACATCCGTTTCCCGTGACTCACCCTGTATATACGTATCATTCAAATATATTTAGTTACATTTGTACTGAGATACAGTTAGACTTCTTTTTTTCTTTTTTTGGCCTGTTTGTAAGAGTATAAAAAGACAATCAAAGACTTTTAAATGAAATTCAAGGTCTTGCAAAAGTAAAAATGATTAAATTAATACTTTAACCTTCATCAATTAGGAACAACGAATAATGAAAACCTAATGAGTTGAATGGGACAGACATGTGGAAAAAATTGAGGAAGATTAATAAACTAAATACTCTAATTTCTAGAGATTTAACCAAATTTCTCAAATCATTTTTAATTTTTTTATTTATTATTGAGCTCTTTAAATTCATTTATACATTTCTTCAACTTTGAATATTAGTTAACTTTGTTATTTGATAACTTTTTGCATGGGTAATTAAATTGAATAATAAGAGTTAATACTAATTAAAGCTCATTTTCTATATATAGGGGAAAAATGTAATTTTTCAATTTGTGACTTAATTTATAGTTTTTCCACCTTTTAAACAGGTTCAGTACGAATTTTCATGGGATTTCCTTCTCTGATTTTAAAAATTAAATATACAGGGTAAATATAGCAACAGTCAGTAAGAGTTTATTTTCCGTGTGGGGGCAATTTTGGACCTAAAGGAGGGGCTTTAATAAAATGCTCAATTCTTGGCATACTTTAGTGAGCATTAATTTGACAATACACTCAACTTCTATGAATATATCCTATGTATATAATTAATAAAAGCTGCGTACTATGAGTCATGAGTCCATTCATACAAACAGCTGAAGGGATAATCATATTCTTGTTTGCATTTACTAAAAATGTTTGATTGATAAATCCCTTAAGAACTGAGCATATGTCTATGTTATATGCCATCCCACTTAGTCAAATAATGCAAAATGAAAACTTGACGTCAGGCAGTATTAGACTTTAATTAAAAAGAGGCCTATTTAAAGAGGTCTATCTACTCATAATAATATGTGTACGTATGTACATATCCATTGTACTCAAGGGATTAATATCAATCAATTAAAACTATCTTGCTATACATATATGTATTTATATAGCCTCATATTTTATCATCATGCAAGGTTCCCTTTAAAAGTATTCTTTTTTTTTCCACACTCTGTCTTCAAATCATGAAAGAAAAAAATAAACTTTTACCTGAATGATATAAAAATAAGAAGGGCAGTAGAGAGGGAAGAAGAATCTACTTTTTAACATATAGATTAATCCATGCTCAGGTATACCTTGACTATTTAAAAAAAAAATGACATTAAGGAATTATGTATTATATAGATAACAATTAATTAATTAGAAATGTGCTTGACTAATTAATTAATTTTCCTTTAATTCTTGTCTAAATCCAATCAGCTCAATACGCGTATTTAGCTATTCAGCTTGTTTTATTATAAATATCAATATACTACTTATTATTTATAATATATGAAATGTCTTGAGATTCAGTGTGTAACCACAAGACAAACCAAAAGATACAGCTTTTGTAGTCGTTATAGCTCTTATGTTGGGGCCATGCTATGTTATATATGTTATGTATTAATCAGACTGAAGGATTTTCTGCTTGAGTTATTTGTCTATTATGATTATAATAATTCTAAAAGGTAGATGACGTTGTTGGTTAAAGCATTATTATTATTATTATTATTATTTTCGCTTATTATTAATAATAGATAATTCAGTTTAAATAAATAAACCATTATCTTATGAGGGGAGAGAGAGAGAGACATAAAATAGATGGATACATATTGTTATTTTAAATTAAATTGAATTTTTTGTTGGTTTGTATTACGAAACATCATTATGAAAAAAAAAAAAAACTAAAAAAAAATAGAACTGTCCAAAGAAGTTGTCATGTACACTCCTTCTCCTCTCAAGTATTTTTTTTTATTTTCTTCTTCTTCATCTTAAAAATGTCAAAAAAACTTCTTTTTTTTTTTTTTTTTCTACTCATTCACTTCAGTTAGTAAGATAAATAAATAATATTTCTATAAAGATAGAATTGAATTATGTTAAATTCATATATAAATATACATATATGTATTTATAATACAAAGGTAAACGACAGGAAAGAAGGACTTAATAAGGACACGTGTATGAATGTCAGAATCAGAAAAGAGAGAAAGAGAGAGACAGGGAATAATAGAAGTAGTAATAATAATAATAATGATAATACATCTTATAGAAGACCGTATATTTATTACTCATTTCTCTGCAAAAAAAAAAAAAAAAAAAAAAAAATCCAATTCAACATACATACAATATGTGTAATGTCAATAAGAACTGAGCGTTAATAGCATAGCTAGGAATGTAAAAAAATATGCAGAATGTCGTGTGTGAGATTTTTTGGAGTTGGCACTTTTAACAACAGCACTTTTTGTCTTCCAAATCTGTTATCATTTTTCCTTTATTACTACAGAGGTGAGAACATCTACCTGAATGTAAAGATCTCGCATGAAAGAAGAATACATGAATAAAGGTTAATAAAGCAAATAAAATATAAGCAAAAAGGGCTCAACTCCTCGTATAATTATTATTAGTTAAAAATATATAATTTCCCGACATTAATTTGAGTTAATTTTCTGCCTCTTATCTATGGTATACATAATTAATGTTATTATTTATTATTGATGTCTTCATTTGTATATGTATATAATGGAGAATAGAAGCTTGTAGCTCAGTAAAACGTCATGACAGCTCAAGCTGCTTCCCTCTCAACATTCATCAAATTGTCACAGAGTAACCAGGTTGATGATTTTCTCTTTCTTTTTATTTTACACACCCCATTTGCATATTTTTTACATTCCTAAGCATAGCACTATTCTTCGCTATCTTCTCTACAATTTCTATATCTAAATTTTTTCCATTAACCCTTGCGTAAAATACACAAATTGAGGTTAAATAATATTAGACAAAATACCCCGCTAAATTATATTTAAGCTATAGGTATTGGTATTCCTACATGGCGTCCTAGAATAAAAAGGAATGAAGTGAAGAGCGGTATTGGGTATCAGGAAGTTAATAACCTAATTCTACCAACCTAATATTTTACTCCATAATATGGTTAAAATTTAATCGTAGTAAAATATTTGAGAGGCATTTGCGTATTTTCTAAAGCATCCTTTTCCTAAAAAACACTATGAAATGAAACTATAGACTCTAGGCTATAATGCCATGGTATTTATTTTTTGAAATTTTGACGAAAATTATATAAATTTCGTGTTAGAAGAAGAGCCTTGTTTTATTTAATAATGAAATCAAAAGAGCTAGAATAAGAAAAATTAATTTTTCTCCTCGTCGTGTTTTTTGATTAAGGCTCAGTTCTAATTGACAATAGACACATATGTTCTTGTTATGAAGAATAGTCTGTTCCTTCAGCACTTATACATAAACATATAGTAAGTCAAATAATCATTTGGAAGTTCCTTTTCATATCCTTTTGAACTACATCATAATTTTGAGTGCATCACTATTTTTTGAAGGAACTCATCGTAAAATCTTCCTACATATGCACATGTAGAGGAAATGATTTTTTCGTGATAAGAGAAGTTAATTGTTTATGAAGATAGAGAGAGAGAGAGAGAAAAAAAAAAGGTAGCTGATATTTTATTTGTTTAGTATGACCTTGAGGACATATCACACTGATATGATTAATATAATTATTATTGACTCTCTCATCCTTTTTTCCTCAAGAGAGAGAAAAAATGGCCACTATTGGGAATGAGACTCTGTGAGGTACGCGTGTGTGGATCATCTGGTCCGTATCTACATATATGCAAATATCTATTCCTGTCTTAAAACCTTTTCTCCTCAGCCTAAAAGAAATAAAGACAGAAGGACACAAAAAAAGGTCTCAAAGTCAGTTAATATGTACTAATTATAGCCAATTTTACACAACTGGCTAATTATTCTTCATTTAACACACGTAGTAAGGAAACTGTTCATAGCTAAGAGCACTCAGACAGCTGACTAAAAAAAATACAGTTTTGTTGATGAGAATATGAGAAGTCCTTAAAATAATGTATTGAAAAAGGATTGAAACGAATCTTTTATACAACTCATTTAACAAATCAGAGAATCTTAGTAAATATTATTGTTCAATTTGTAGGATAATTATGTACATACATAAAAGAAGGAATGTAATATGAGTGCTCCCTAATTTTATATAAATATACATATTTTATAAATATTTTCTACAGCACAAGTTACTCAACCTTTTATTTAAAAAAAATAATTACGAATATATATTATTTATGTATCTCTAAATCAAATTCCATGCCTGATAAAAAATGGTTTCTTGTGGTCTTTAAAAAAAAATTGAAGACAATATCTTTAACTTTGTACGGATCAAGGAATAAAAAAAAACCGAAGGGAACTATGACGTCAAGACTAATATACTTATAATTTAAATTAGAAAATTAGCAAAATTTGGATAATTAATGTAAATTTCTTAGAAATCAAAAATGATGATGAAGCGGTTTTTAGTTTAACTTTTTTTTTGATGATATGCACAAAAGTTTTTTGTTTTTAATGTTGGCACTACTGTCATTAACAGTAAATTACACGTCAAAATATTTAATAATGTTTGAGGTACGTCATGTTCTTTTTTGAAGAGGTCAAATAGAATTTTTGCTTTTTAAAAAAAATGTCTGAAAGATGACGACTCAAATGCACTTGTAGAAATGCACTGTGCAAACCAAAAAAAGTTCAATTGAATATTCCAGGCTCAATTCTTTTCAATTTATGAGAATCTGTGGTTGGTTAATTTCTCGAGATACGTTAGCCTATTAGTATCAAGACCCTATTTAAACTATGCAGTCATTGTTCTGTAATTATATATTTAATGAATTTTTGTTCATGTACTTTAAATTGAAAAAAAGAAAAAAAGCGTTGGTACATGTTCATTGCATCCAGATTTACTTTGAAGGGGAATGAAATCCAATTTTAATGATGAAGTAAAATAGTCTTTGTTTCCCCATATTTTTTGCCTCGTTTCCCTAGATAGACATACACCCAAAAAAAACAAACAAAAAAAAACCCTTTTTCAAGTGTCCAAGGGATTGAATGCAGATTTAGGCGGTGAGTGCAATTCTCTCCTTTCCTTTTTTTATAATATATTATTACTGCAATTCAAATACATTGAGTGTAAAGTAACTCAAACTCATTTCTTTCTTTCTTTCTTTCTTTCTTTCTTTCTTGTTTAATGTCATTTGAAGCTCATAAAATTATATTCACTCGAATCACTTTTTAATATCCTTCTCTCCTCCTCCTTCTACATAAACGTATTTTTTATATCGTTTTTAATGTTGAAGTAGTAGAATCCGTAGATGTCTACTTCTTTTTTTTTTACTATACAGATGTCCAATTTTCCTTTACATTACATTTTATGACACATCATCAGCTACTCCATTTTTTACACTAAAAAGTGATGATGAACATAATCTGCTACACGGTGCTTAGAACGAGAGAGAGAGAACAACGATATGTGTAATGAGCTGAACGCAAATTGGTTAGCTGTTAAATCATCACCATCATTCTCAACAATAGAGAAACTCCTAAAAAAAATAATATATTTATTATTATTATTATTACAAGGACTCTACGTTTGTTCCTTGATGGATGTTTATTCCTTGATTTGACCTACAAAAGAAAATTACTACTACAATAATAAACCCGAAACAGTTCGTCTTCTGCGGATAAACTCTGCTTTTTCAAAACTCTGAGTCTCTTTTACACCCTAAAATTTCAGCTTTTTTTTTCTTCTTCATATTATATTACAACTAAAAGGGGTCCTGAAATGAAAAATCATGAACTCTGCACGTATTAAATATGTGGACTTCATATCTGTAATGACAATGGTGTATTTCCAGACGATGAACATTATCATTGTATTAATTTGTGAATTATTTTTTCGGACTTTTCCCTCTTATTAGTGTTGATTTCTTCAATCTTATCTTCAAACGTATTCCACTATTTGTTATTAAAGGATAGTTTAACAGTTGGTAATTAACAGTAGCCTAACTTCATCTTTTCTCCTTGAATAGCAGTTAGCCAATTACGCCACTCTCTCTCTCTCTCTAAACGTTGACCCTTTTTCATTTAATAGTAAATAAGAGATTAACTATTGACAACTAATTGACAACTAACGTAAAATAAAATGTTGGATACTCATGTTTTCTGTCAGAAAACTCCGTGATATGGCCGAGCTATATGTGAAATCTTACATAACAAGCTTGTAACCTTTTCAAATAACTAAAGTTCTCATAATTTTCCATTGTATTAGAAAAGACAAAACTGCTACCTATGAAAAAATCAGCTGATAGCTATTAGAGCAAGTTCCTTCCAACAATTTTTTTTTTTTTTGTACGAATGTACAACAATGTATATTTTTCATTAGAAATTACAAATCATCAGACATATTAAACGACAACAATAATCAAACTAGGGACATGGGCCTTCTTTTTCTATGAAGGTCCTATGATTCTTTTAAACCATGTAATAACCCTTTCATTCAAAGGGGTTTTTGTGCTTCGAAATTTATAAAAATAATTTTGAATTTTAGTTATGATAAAATTAATGAGTTCCTGTTTAGGGCCAGTGAAAATATAAAAACTATCCTTTATCCTAAAAAATGTTTTGCATTAAATAAAAACTTTAAAAGTCAAATGATCCCACACTTCTCTTGTCTCTTCACATTCATATAAAAAATGACTTGGAGTTTCCAGTGAACTGAGACAGAATAAACATCTTCTCTCCTCAGGCGTTCTACCATGTGTACTTCCGTGGGGAAGAGTACTGGTTATTAGCCTGTATTTAAACCAATAGATATGGCAATCGAAGCTTTTGTTTTTTAAACTACTTAGCAACTCTCCTGTGGATATACTAATATTTAATCTTTCCATCTTTCTTTCTATCTGCTTCAGGTATACCGTCTTGTCCTTCTGGAGCATCAGTCTCAATTGCTGATTTTTAAAACCTTGTATAAAATTTAAAAAGCAATCCCTCGGAGCCAGTTCCTTCTAACAATTGAAGTCTTTATTATTTAATAGTAAAGACATTGATTGAAGCTTATCAAGAGGTAATTTGAGAGATCAAGGGAGCAACGTTTAGAGCATTAAGATTCGGCAAAATGATAATAGGTAATAGGCTTATAAGTCTATTCTACTGAATTAGAAGAAAAAATCTTTGCTATTGAACTTTTGGAGAATTTTGAAGAGGCTGACCATTCTAATTTTTTGATCTTCTTTTTAATTTCTCTTTTTGGGAGAATGAAAGGTTCTGAGATTCAAATGACATCACATCCTGTTACCAGGTTACCTGCTCCCCCTTCCTCACATACTTAATTGCATGTATTATTAAATAAAAACATATTTATTTGTACCAATTTATTTAGAGTACTTAATATGTATGTAGGTATTTAATGTGAATTTAAAGAGCAGAGACAATAATAATAGAAAGCCTAATGGGTTTTTTTCTTTTTTTTCTGGACATTTATAATCAACTTTAACCTATATATTTAGAGCCCTTCTTTTAAATGAACATCTCATATCTTTATTAATATTAATTTTCCATTTGGTCATGTGAGAGTAGGGATCTTCAAAGTACCAATGCATTATGTTTGAAAATATATTTAATAATATGTTTCAAAATTTGAATGTTTCCTCTTAAGTTTCAAAAATACGTTCGAATACAACGCAACTTTGCTCAATGGTTTCATTATAGATATCAGTTAATGACGTCATCATCTATTTACAGCGGCTAACTTGGATCTTGGTATAAAAATAAGGCTGCATGAAGTGTTTTAGAAAGTGGAAAAATGAAAAAAAAAAAAACTTTTGAGTTGGATCATGAAGATAATCAAATAGTTATTTATAAATAGATATTATTTGTTTAGTGTCTCCCTTATTGCACAGCCCCTGCACGTCCAATTTGTATAAGGAAAATACATAATTTAATTATACCTTAATTAAAAATAATGATTAACTATGAACGTGTATTTTGTCTGTTCAAATATGTGTAACAATGACAAATATTTATTGAACAAATTTAATATGGGTGAACTGAAGTATTTTAGTAGAATCAAAATAAAATATTCTAGAGGGCTTTTTAAATTTCGGAGTATCTTTAAGAACTGATTCTAGTGATTGATTTTATGTTCTGTGTTATGTATCGATACTTTGAAAAAAAATCTGACTGAAAAGCTCATAGTTATATTGAGTTTAAACAACATTGTGTCTGACGGACACAGAGATTGATAGACCAACGTCATCATGTCAGAGGATCACAAACATGATCTCAAAGTCCAGGTCTGCCCCAGTACAATTTGAATTTAATGTAACTCAATCATACCCATAGAATGGAAGTTTCTTCCCTGGTTAAAAAAGGACTCACAGACATTGCGTAAGGGCATTTATATAATTTTCATGCATTTAAATTGAAGCACATGCTTGCTTTAGTGTTGTAATTTGGGTACTGTAGAGCAGTGTTTCAAAATAATATTTGATTCTCATCTCCTGCCCAAGAATGAAGGTCTATCTACTCCTCCATTTTAAGAGGAAAAATGAAAATAATTGTGGGTATTCAATGTTTAAAATCACACTAAATAAATGTTGTTACACTACTGATATGTGGACTGACTGAAAGTCAGTCGATCTCCCAATGAAAAACCGTTTTACTTTTTCATCGTCTGGAAGTGCCATTAAGATGGTTCGCCGTAAAAAGGACCATGGAGAGAAATATGAGTCTCAGTACATTAAAACCAGTTTTTATAGAGGGCTCATGAACATTCTGGCTTTTTTTTTTTTTTTTCAAGGGCCGATGACAGGGACAGATTTCAAGTTTTACATCAAGGATCAAACACTTTGGAATTTATAAATAATGTAGCACCTCCTTTCCTTTGGAATGGAAGTAAATTCAGTCAAACCCTACGTCAAATACCAACCTAATTCTACTTTCGTAGGTTCTCCTTATATGTAGAAAGGGACTCAGAGACATCTCTCTGTATATATGCACAAAAAAGAATGATGAGCCTTTATTCCTCACTCCATTTCCTATCATCATTTCTCTTTGTGAGACTTACTCATAGTAAGAAGTTAAATGCGGAAAATAAAAATAAATAAAGAAAAAGATCGACTCACAAAGACGAATTAGGACAAAGGAACATATATATATGTTATATATATATATTAAGAAGTAATGACCAAAAGGCTGAAAAGTCTTTCTTTTTTAAATACAAAAGTATGAATAAACAGGAGAGAAGGAGGAACAGGATTTTGTGGTTGAAAAGAAAGGACAAAAAAAAAAGAAAAAAAAAGTTTGTTGTCGTGACATGGGGCATAAAAATATGTGCCTCTACAATAACCTAAATGTTATTTTATATGTACCATATATTTAGGATAGGTGTGGTAGTTTTTCAAAGGAATAAATAAATGTAATCAAGCTACATACCTACATACTACTTCTGTTTGTAAGGATCTAAAGCTGAAAGGGATTCCAGGAAAGGGAGAGAGAAAATAAAATTTAACTCTATGAGAAAAAATATGAGGAATTAAAAAATATTTATTTCATCATCATCAAATATTCAAATTCCATCACCTCAAAAGTTACCCCCTCCCTCAATACACATAATGACCCAACGTTTCCCCCCCCCCCATTTTCAAAGCAGCTAATAAATTTTTATTAAGTCAATATTAATTACGGAACAATAACAATTGTCTTTAGATATGGTTTATTTGGTTTGGTCAACATTTCTCTAAATTGCTTTTGAGTCATCATCTTTTAGACATTTTAAAAAAATGAAAATTTGTAGTTTAGCTCTTCACAAAAGGACGAATATTTCAAAAACTAATGAACATTTTGATGTGACATTTGGCACAGAGGTCAGTGACAGACGTGGGCACTTACAAACAAAAACATTTATACCTTTCGAAATCGCCCCCCACAAATAAATTCAAATTTCCCGGTATTTTTTGCTCATAGTTATATAATATTATACAATGAGTAATAGGTTAAGTATCTTGAGAAAAAAAACCCGGATTCTCATAATTTCACAGGAATAGTGTCTGGAATATTCATTGTAACATTTTTGGTTTTGACATTTAATCATTTTTGTATGTACTCCTTAAGCGGCATACGCGAACTCACTTAGGTAGATTGCTTAAAAATCATACTAATGTCTAATAGTATAGACAAAAAATCCTGGGAATTAAAAAATCTTTATTTCGTCCCTCTCAAAAGTATGTACATGTGCTAACGTTTTTTTTACAATTTTCAAACCAGATGCAAAGTTTTGTTTAAGTCAATAATAACACTGGTCAACAGTCAAAAATACTAAGGGGTATAAGTATAATAAAAGTTATTCAGTTTTGCACACACTGATTTCAAACCAGTAATTTTTTTTTTTTTTCAAGAGTCTGACGGTTTTCGAGAAATCGGTCCCTAATCCATTTTTCAACTTCAACTTTAATTTAAGCCTAGAAGTAAACTCATTTTAAGCGTTAAAAAATAGTGTGTTTGGCTAGTGTTTTTTATAAGAATTTCATTTCTAGTCTTTGTTTTGACCTAAAAGGACTCCTAGGGACGTAGGGTGCCGGAGTAGGCCCTATAGTCGGTCCAATACTTTGTACTGAAATAATTTCTTGAGTATTACACAAAATTGATTAGTAAGGAATGCATTAAAGAGTTGTGACCCGCATATTTCAAACGAGATGTCAAGCGCTCAATAAGAGTCCTTAACTTAGATGAAATCGTCCATCAAAGTGGATAAATTTTCATCTAATATTGAGCAAAAATTCGCTAGATTTATATAGAATATAAGTATACATAATGTTCAATAAATAAATCAAATTCTCAGACACCTTTTTATTATTTATACATATAATAATGTTTGTTTCATCCCTAAACAAATGAGATGGGGATGCCTGGTTTTTCAGTTTTGTTCAACTCTATGCTAAAAATTGTGTGCTTTGAAGAAAAATATTGACCATTTAAACACCTATGTAGTTTATAGCTGGGTGTGGAAAAATGAGTAACCTAATTATGTTGTATGAGACCCCCTGCTCCCCTGATTGCGCCCCAATTGACTATTTTTTCTGGGGCTATCTTGAGGCACGAACCCACCGAGCTCCCCATACCACCAAGGACTCCCTCATCACCACCATCATGGTGTCCCTGTCCAAGGACGTGGTGGCCAAGACCAGTAAGTCCTTCAGGTCCTGTATCCAGGCTGTGATCAATAATGAGGGAGATTGGATGAAATAAACCGATAGTATACATATAATTGTCATTCTCTGTCAATAGTAATAAACCTATCTTAAAAAATTGTGTCCTGCAGAGCTTTTTTACGAGAGAGTTCATTAGAGCTGGATTTAATCCACGCACTCTGCATTTTTTATAAATAACTTTTTACAGAAAACGCAAAAAGTATAGTATATATGGTATATACTAGAGTAAAAACTAAGTTTGCAGCTGCCCTAAAGATACCTTGCCCTTCGAGGAAGAAAAAAATTCACTGCCGAGGAGGAGTTTACATATAAGTAGCAAATATGTAGGCGCAATTGTACAAATACATAATTACATAGATATATAAAAGAAAAAAGATAACTTTGCTTTATACCTAAATATACATATATTAATTAGTAATTGTAGGAAGGTTCTTAATGCATACATATGATATACATTCATGAATTATCTATAAATAAACTTATTCAAAAGGCTCTAGAAGAAATTTGGAATAATTAGTGTTGATTACTATGTATATTGTAGTCTACATAAACAATTGTAGAATATACGTCATTGTCTATTTTTATTGCTAATATACTAATTGCATATACTAATGTTAACTAGACAGATGTACAGAAATTATCGATTCTGTGGCATATACAATAAATAATATTCAGCAAGACTCACTTCTTTTTAACAATTGGTATATGTACAAAGAATTCAAGTTTTTTTTTTGTACATAATTCTCCTTACAGGGTCACAAGTATGTTGATATATGTTTGATGCTAGATATAATAAAGTTCTTTCGGTTCATATCGAAACTTAGAACGGAGGGTGGGTAATAATGGTTTTTGACGTCAGAGAAACAATATTTGAGGGTATTCTGGCTAATACCAAATCACAACTATGTATTTGATGCATGATAATTTTGGATTTGGATTAACTTTTCCAAATGACAAACACTCTACTCTACCATGGTAGACGAAATAACTAAGCAATTTGAGGAAGGTTATGAAATGAGCTGAAAGTCAAGTAGGCAAGACACATATTGATGGGGGGGGGGATGTAGTAGTTCCTACTATGGAAGTAAGAGAGAATATACATAGAAGAGCTTAAGAGATTTCATCACTGGAGTAGTTGAAAAGACAGAAAGGCTTGTTCTTAACAAGGAGTATTGCTATAATCATTTTCTTTGACATCAAGGGAACTTTCGATAACCTTTTTTAAGGTGTCAAGGAAAAATCCACACACGATCAATGGTGCAAGGATTACTTATAATATAGAGAAATTACCTGCTCCTAAGTTATTTTTTCAATCCAATCCAAGGGTTCATTTAGAATTGTGTATTTCAACAATTTATTCACCCAAGCCCAGGATTTGTTATTATTAACTATATAGCTATTGGCTTTGCAGATGATGTATATATACCTCAGTAATTACTGGAATAGACCTGACTTCAATGACTGATATTGTTCACAAGCGAGTAAGTGAGATGAACTTTTGTGTATCTAAAATGGGTATATGAATGAAACTTTTTAGATTTTGTAGTGATATAATAATAATAATTAAGGTTAAGAGATGAATGGTATGGAATGTCTCAACTTCTTTGGTATGTGATACAAGTAACAGATTATTGTATACATAAATTGGAGTTTATGTGATCTTACGGGGGGGGGGGGAGATCATTGTTGCATTTACCCATGGGAAGAAAAAAAAGGTGAAATAAATACGATTTTCTTAATTTTTTGTTTATTAAAGTACACACATACAAACAGTATTATTCGTACATATTAAACCGGATTATTTTATTCTAGCGGGTATTAGTATTTCGTTTCTTCACCAAAAAAACTGATAGTAAAAAAACTATTTACATAATAAAAATAATATTTGAATGAGAGGGCATACATATATATATATATATATATATATATGTATGCCTAACAATATTTCCAGTTGCTTTTTTTTCTGCACTCCTTGGGACATTCTTTTGAAAGACTGACATTGGACTTGACAATGGCACCAACAAAATTGTTAGGCCCTTTTCTTCTTTGTACTGGCCAAGGAATGGAATTGCCATATTGTAAACAAAGGTACGAATCATGCTGAAGAACATTTTCTCTTCCCCAAATATTCCAAACATGACTTTAAAACAAAGAGCGTTTAAACTTAATACTAACATCCCTAGGAACATACGTATGCCTGAATATGTAGCCTTGTCCCTAGGATTTTTTTAATTTTTTTTTTTGTAATTATATAATTTTACGCTTATTTGGGAGACACAAAGTTGGATAGCCCAGTGTGTGTTTGATAAAAAAATACAGTGTCAGAGGCATTTATGTACATACTAACCTTGAGAGCAATTTTTGATCTAGATCTCTTCTCGATCCTGTCCATCTGGAATCCAGAAAAATAGATTTCCATGACTTTTTCCACAGAAGTCTAGCTTTCAAACTTGATAAATTTGTATTCCAAAGACCACCTGATGATAAAATATGAATTTATACAACTGATGGAGAAATGAAGAGTACCTAAAATTTCTGTTCCATGCAGTGGGTGATCCCTCATAACATGAAGGATCTTGTTTGAGTTCTTCCATTCATTTACAGCCTTTACTTCACGCTCCGAGAAGAGGCTGTCTAGATCTCTACTCCCCATTAGATCCACTTGAGGGTCAAGAGTGGCAAGAAATCTCCAAAGCATACCAAACATGATTGTAGCATTTTTCAAGGGTACTCCAGGAAGATTTCGTATGTTACAAATATCAAAATGGCTATTTTCACAAGCGAGACTGCAGATATCTTTGTAGAAAGGACTCTTTGTATCCACGTCATAGTATAGACGCATGATCCATCCAGGAAAATACTTCTTAATTGATTTTATGTTGGCTTAAAATTAGACTAATTAATGAATCCCGTACTTACATGAACAACACCATATTACCTTCAATCCCTTTGATATAGCCGTGTGTCTTTTCGTCGTCCGATCTTGAATTTACAAAATAGGAGTAAGCCATTACTTTTTGTCCACGACCTCTTCTCCATGCTGCATCAGAGCATGTTGTTTCTGGATATAAGATTTCATGTTGATCTTCGTTCCAGAAGTTGAAATAACTTTCTTGGAATTCTCTTTTGCACTTGCAGTCCTGTATTTGTACATGGATAGTTCTGTTTAAAGATATACCATTAAAATAAGTCAATGTGACGATGAAAGTAACAAAAATAATGATAATAATTTTTTGTGTCTGCAAAATTGATACACGTCTCATTGCAATCGCTGGATCGATATGAATGATTTTTTTGAAAATAAACTTATAATTGCTTTTTATTAACTCTCAATAGTCGTAAATGCATACAAATGCCTTTATATTATATATTTAGAGTAACATTGTTGTCAATTGAACATCTGAAGGTAAGTTTGTCGTTCATACTTTCAATTTAAGAAATGGCCGTTTTATACAAAAAATCTGATTGAATTTTTGTAATTTGATTACCACAAGCTCAACTATATAGAACCAATTATTTGATTGAATTAATCAATTTAGTATTTATTTTTTTAAGGAAGGCTTATACTTTTTTATTCGAGTATTACTCTTTTACAAAACAAAACATATGCAGTCAATATATGTATGTAGTGTTGTCCAAATATCAATTTTAATTAGTAACTAGTGATAACACAGGTGGCAAAAAACCTATACAACAGACGCAATATTTCCACTTTGATTTTTACAGAGCCTAAAAAAATAAATTGTTTTTTAATTATTATTCAAGGGCTCTAAAAAAATCTCAAAATGTGATTTTGGAATTTTCCTTGAGTTTAAAATAAATAAACAAATATGAGAAATTGAAATTAAATAATATGAGGTACATGTAAGTAATTTCATAGGACAAAGCATATACTTTTAACAAGTACAAACAACTAAACTTTCAAGGCTTAAATTAAATTTTGCATTCAAAAACTGGATGAAAACCTTTTTTTTTTTTTTGAGAAAAATAAAATTTGTATAATTTTGAACACTGATTTTAGAAATATGTATACATTGCGGTATGGATTGCATCTTCAAGAATTCATTTAAGAAATAGGCTTTATTTGATAAATTTTTGCTTCGGATTAACAAGTTTTTTTTGCTGTTAAGCTATAAGAAGCAAGAGACGGGTAGTTAACTCAAAATACATACATACATAGGTAGTGAAATTAAATTTGTATATTTCCATTAAGAGCTATTAAAATTATAAAAGAACAGGAAAATATTCCGAAATTTCCTCCCTCAATGACTTCAAGAGGATTATATTTTAAGGACTGATAAGTAGACTAGATGTATCTGGAATTTAAATAACCATTGACACATTACTATCTCTGATCTCATAACTAATAACATGTTATCAATATGTTTTTGTAATATCGATTCTAAATTTTCTTCTGTTAGTTTACCAAAAAAAAACCCCAAAAAAACCTAACTTTTAAATTATAATTTAATGAAATACACACATATTTTTATTTTTTTGAAATATAATAAATTAAGTAAATTGATTAAATCTTTCTATGACTCAATTCGCATTATGTTATTCGGCTGTATGTATTTTGAGTTAATTACAATTTGAATAACCATTCTTGAGTTATATTTAATTGAATAAATAATATAATTAAATAGAAATAAAATGATACAAACAGTTTATCAAAAATTAAACTCAATCTTCACATTTTTCTTCCGATTAATTTTTCTAGCAAAAAAAGTGAACAAATACTCTTGCTTCTTGATCATTTTCATTTCTTTTGAAGTACTTTTATCTCCTCTTTACTCACGTTTCCCCCGCAAGATGTCACTCTTTATAAATAAATTTCCAAAATCAACGGAGCACACTTTTAAATTAATAAACTTTTTTTATTCATCGGGTTTTGAACTATTTAACACTAGAGCAAGTGCCTCCTTCAAGGATAAAAAAAAAGACTGAATTCAAATTAATCAATTATCTAAGTAGTTGTATCAACTGTTGTTAGCTTTCTTTAAACTCAACACTATATTGTTATTTTATTCATCTGTTGGTAAAAAAATATGCATTTGAGTGGCTCTATTTTCAATTAAATCTTGTAGTTGGCTACATATTTATTATCAAAAGTTACTCAGAAGTATAAAAACATGCTCTATACAAAGTATCAGTCTGCTCGAAAAACAGGTTTAGAGGTTCTTCTGCAAAGCAAGTGAAATTTTTGCTTTAAATTAGTACAATTCACCACAAGTATTTGAAAAAATATAATTTATATCAGAGTTTTCAATGTTTGTCTTCGTTATATCATCAACTTTCTTTAATTCAGATCCACATTAGACTCCAGGTTGCCAACTTCTGGATACAGCAATGATTTTAAATAATAATAATATATTTTAGAGGTAATCAATTAGAGTAATTTGCGCTATATAAACGTACCGTGCATTTTCTGCATAGTTCTTATGCCTTTTTAAGTAAGAAGGAAATATTTTCATATTTATGAAAGATAACTTCATTATACATAGAGTTGTTATTTATTCAAAAAGTCAATCCTAGTACTTTACATATAGTAAGTAAATAAAACTTTATGACAGAAGTAACTCATTTTTGTTTCAAGAGAAGACAAACATAAACATACAAACAAACATTTAAAAATGAAGTTATAAAATTTTAAAATCATCTAGTAAATATACAGACCTACAATTTTTGTTTTTTAAACTTTTCTCAAATGTTGAGTTATTGTCGATTTGTTGCAAAAAAAACAAACAAAATAACTTTGTTTTCCAAAGGAAACAAAAAAAAAAAAAAGAATGAAAAGTTTAGATCAAAGACCCATTTTCTCTGTTACATACCTGTAACATTTATAATTAATAAAATGGTCACATTTACTCTCATTCATGATTTTAAAACGAGGATTGATTCTTGAAATCAATTTTACTTTGAGTATAAAATATATGTATATAAAAAAATAAAGAGAAATTCATAATCGAATTGTACAAAATGTCGATAAAATAATGTAAAACGTCGAGTCCGACTTTCATGTAAGCACTGTTTTGATTGCTCAAGATCTAAGCATTGCACAACAAATCCCTTTCAAGTACTTGATTAAGGCTGGATGCAATAAAGCCTTATATTTCATAGAAAAAAAACAATGGAATTTTTTTACTAGACCTATTGTAAGTACATAGAAAATTCCTGTAGCTAAATAACTACCTTTGCTTAGACACATGTATTTACTTTTCATTATAAATATACTATTTTTGAAGAAAAAAAAGTATATTGACAAGGAATAATCACAAAGGAATTGAGAGATGCTTTTCACGTCAAACGAGTACGTGTAACAAATACTTGAGAATGGACTATAGTAAATATTTGGAGAAGATATTCAATGGTACACACATGCCGGATATATGTAGAAATCCTGCGACTTTCATGCTCTGACTTTCAAACCCAAAACTCTCCTATGAATAATTAAAGCAATAACCATTAAGATATTGTCTACAAAAAAAAAGGTATTTCATAGTGTCCGTTGTGACGTAATTCAAGGGGAAACACTTTTATTTTTGTTAGGTTTTCCCAGTTTCTACTCCTTAAAAGATCTCTTTTTATTTGTCTAATACAAAATATTATTACATCATATTAATATAAGCCAAAAGCCTCATTTTTGAAATATAGACTTTTTGAATTTCTGCTCTAAAGATATATAGTTAATATATAAATTAAAATGTCTCGTCTTTGGGGTAAATAGGTTTTTTTGAGTATGTTTTAATAGTTTTTTTTTGCTGAAGAATATAAAATAAACACTAATTGTAAAGAGTCATATCCCCCTTGATATTTTTAACCTAATACTAGGACTTTCAAATAATTAAAAAGCATGTTCCTTTTGGGCTCAAAATGTGTTATTTTCTGATGTTATTAAAACATCTTATTTTAAATGTCGATCAAATATTATCCTCTAATCATTACATAGGATTTAATCTTCCAAAAAATACATTTGTGGGTTCAATATTAGACTGCTTTTCTCTCTCATTGACTCAAATTCATAAGGAACAACACTCATTTAATGAGAATGTAAAAGAAAGAACAAAAAAAAAAAAAAAAACATTGCTTAAAATTTCCTATTCAATGTCATTTTGACAGATTTAAGAGCTATGAGTCAGCTAGACAACATTTATTATCTAAAGTCTAAAAGAAACACACACATACACCGTAAAAATAAGACACTACAATAGCTTTCAAATAACACACTGCCTGAGTATATATTGTTCACACTAAATATGTACTCAAGTATTTCGTAAAATATGTATATATCTATTTTGATATGTTATTGATTCTTAAAGTAAAAAACGATCCTTACACCAAGAGACTCGTTGAAATTTATAAACAGGAATAAAATACATGAATTCTGCCCTCTTAAACTTAAAAAAAAAAAAGACTGTATGACGTCATTGGGCTGAAAATAATAAAGGTGGAAACAGAACATATTCTTAAAACATCAAAATTAAATTTTAAAAATAGATTTGTTTCTTACCTCAATTTTTTGAACAAAGGTTTATGTATGAAATAAAACTTTTTTTTTCTTATAATTTAAAATTAAAAAAGAACTCATTCAGAAAGTTGTTTTTATTCATCATCAAAATATGAAATTTTATATAATTTGGCTTTTTATGGAGCGATATTTATTTCAAATTAAAAAAAAAAAAAAAAAAAGAATGAAAAACGTCTTCCTAAATAATTAAATTTATTAGTAATCATTTATTAATAAGTAGTAGACATTAAATACATATACTTAAAAAATAAAATTTAATTTTTTTTTTTTCTTAATATTATTAAAATACCATTTAAGCATCATGTTCATGCTTTGTTTTTCTTTCTGTCATGATGGAATCATTGAGTTAGCTCTCCAGATTATGTTTTGATTTCTTGAAGATTTTTCCTTTTTATTCTTCATAATCCTCAATTTAATGCTCAATGTTGAGTGTTTAATGCTCAAGTGTCACACTGAGGGCTTACTCAGTTAATCTTTTAATTTGATTACTTTTTAGTAGAGAGGCACTTTTTTCTATGGTTATTTTGCATAAGAAGTACAAATAGTTCCTTAAGTTATCAAAAGATGGATCTGACCGTCATAAATGTTTCAAAGCAACAGCTAGTTTCGGTGGCTTCAAAGAGGTTAGTCAATTTATCAACTGAATATTCAGTTGATATCGCTTTGAGTTTCAAAGAATAAACCTGTTTTTTGACTTTGTTCAAAATGTTAAATTTTGTGGTAACGCAGCAGCATTTGCAAGAGGTTTTTTGTTTCTGCTTTAATTGGAAAACAAGTGCAGCTGAATCGCATTGAGTGCTTGTTGTAAAAAGTTTATGGTAACAATGTAACAGCTGATAAACCATGTTAAAAAATGGTTTTAACATCTCAAAAATGGTAATTCCTGTGTTGAAGACAAGCCTTGCTCTGGATAGGCAAAAAAAATTGGCGACAACGAATCGGTGACATTACTAGATAAAAATTCAATTTAAACGCAAGAAAAGCTCCGAAAATCATTGGAAGTTACCCGGATAGCCGTTTTTGTAGGGTTGAAACCAATGAGTATCTTTTACAAGCAAAAAAAACACCCAAAAACACCAAAAAATGAACCGAACTAATTTGTACTCCCTATATATGTATATCCATTATTGCAATGATATCTCAGAGCCTTACTCACAATCTATACATATACATATAGTGTGTGTCATTTTATGCGTTCCTTTGTGATCATCCCTGTCAGCCTGGAGGACTTGGGAGCAGTGTTAACTAAAGTTAACTAGACCCAAAAAAGGCAACACTCCTTAATGAAATTTTTGACATTCTTTTGAAAATCTATCAAGAGTCTACTTATAGCTATTGTATTCTTTTATTCACAGAATATTCCCTTAGATCTAGACTATAAGGGTCCCTAATTTGCCCATGATCACTTATATTTATTTTTTGCTTTACTTCTTCAAAAAAGCACCTAAATATCTTCTTTGGTTGATGAGTGATTCAGATCAATGATTTGATACGAAATAAAAAAATTTGCAAACTTCTTGTAATTATAACCATAGTTTGAGAAAAATTTCACGAGCACTCAAATTGACAAAAAAGTCCAATACTCTCTATATTAACTAGATACAAACACTAGTTACCATACAATATTGATCGAAAATATTTTATGCCAAATTGTAAAATCTAGTCAGGGCTATGATTTATATTTTTTTGTATTTTTGTTCAAAAACGAAAAACAAAGGATACAAAAAAAGATAGTGCGTATATGTAAAGTTTTTGCAATTTGACACTTTTGTATGACGGGACCAATATATACATATGTATATCACTCCATAGAAACTAGGAAAATTATTTTAGAAAAAATATTATACAATAGTATGTCTATATTTTGATGAGTTAAAAAAAAATTATTTTTAACTTTTTTTCTTGTTAGTTTTAGTACATACAGAAACCTTTGCTCGAAAAACCGAGGAACTTGAGGGAGGTCTCAGACAAATCCATTTATGCATTTATTTATTTTTTTGTTATGACGATGACATCTCGTTTTTTGGTCTGAATGATAGACTATAAACTTACTATTTTAAAATCCTTTCCGTATTGTATATAATATTTTGAAATTTTTAATAAATCTCTACCATCAAACAACAATTGTTTTCCTGGTTATAGAAAAAAAATCCTTGAGATATTTGCATAAAACAAAAAACAAAACAAAAATAATGTTGTTTCTAATGATTTGAGTCTTTCAAGGGGTGTGTGAATATATACATATAATTTTAGTTGCTTTTTGCTTCTAAATTATTATTTAGACTATGTCTGAAATTTTTCTTAAAAAATGGATGCCTTTTACAATTCTAAATCTTGTCAAAATATACAAAAAGTTGCTTCTTTAGAAATAAATTTGAATGGTTTTTGCATCAGATTTCTCTGAATGATCGATGTTTATCTAAATTTCAGACATAGTTTTGAGGATTTGAAAAGGCACCCAATTTTCTTAAAGTTTTTCAAACATGGTTTTAGTAATAATGTGGAAGTAAAAATCATTAAAATTTTGAAAATTGTGTCATTATTATTTTATTAAAAAATTGATCGGATATTGCCTTTGGATTGTTGTTTGTTTTTTAGCAAAAAAAAACAAACAACAATCGTTCGTAAAGCCTGTCAAAAATGACACTTTTTGATCCTGTTTTGAACCTAAAAAAGGGCTTGAGAGGTCATAAAAATTAACTCAAAAACGTTTTATATTCTTACAACTTATTTTTGGATCCATAGAAATCCGAAAAGAATTAAATGCCTTTGTTTTGAGTCATAACCCTGGAAATGGTACAGTCTAATATATATATATATACATTTTATTGAAGTGTATGATATGTACAAAATTAAATAAACTTTATTTAAATTTATGTTATTAGGAATTAAATATTCCAAATAATAATGATAGTCCGAAGAATTTTGTTTGATTATTTAATATACTTATTCAACCAACCACCGTACGTTCAACTTCCTTACATATTATTTTATTTTTTTTCAAAAAGTCATATTTTGTATTATTTCTACGAATTTTGTTAATAATTAAATTAAGAATGAGAATGCAGAATTTTTTTTTATTTTTTTTGTAGAGCCAATGGGTACCCAAAAAAATGTTATATATATATATATATACATATAAATACGCAAACCTTTTTTTTAAAAATGACTGAGTCACTCTCCCTGACATATAAGTACATTTAAAAAAAAAAAACAATTTAAAGACCTTCTCAATATCATTCGACTGCCTTTTTAATACACATATGTAGTGAACAAGATCCCTTGTTCGTTCACAGCCAGATGGGAGGACTAGGGAGCTGGGTGGAATCAGGGTAACTTGACCCAGAGTGGGATATTGGTCAAAATGCAATTTTAAGACTGTTGAGTCCGCATTTGAGGTAGTCTATGAAATCAAAAGTTTCAGGAAATGCTCGATTTAGGCCTGGCTTTGAGTCACGTTTTGACGATCTCCACTAAGTCATTCGAGGTCGAGAGGTACTCTTTTGAAGTTCAGTTCCATTCCGCAATTATTACACAATGCTTTATTTTTATGTCTATATATTAATTTAGTCATTCAAAATAGCGTGATTCAGGTCCCTATAGATTTATAAAATAAATAGCCTACAGGACTATTTGGCCAATAGCTTTAAATTGATAAAGGTACAACACATTTGAAAATGAGTCAATTTCTTCTCGAAGAGCTGGCTTATATTTTATTTTAAATATAAGGTCCGAGTCTCAAGACAATAATGATAAAAGGAACCTAAAAATTGAACCGATAACATTTTATGATTGTTTCTTAGCAAAAAAAGACGTATGTGACGTAGAGTGATTAAAAAAAATTATTATTATATCCAAAAGGGCGGAAGACTATTTATTAGTTCATATTCATTCTAAAATCCAACATTGATAGACAAAAAACGGATCAATACTCTTCACTTCTTTGTGGAGTGTGAGGAGTGAATCAACCTACTCAGCAATATAGTACAACCATCTATTCAAATTACACAATATATATATATATATAAAAGTTTATTTATAGACCCTAAATATCCATGTATGTAGATATTGAAGTTAAGATAAGGAGGAAATTTGAGCTCCATACTTCTTTTGTATATATATATATATATATTCATTGCGTAGATATCGATCCTAATTTCATCTCTGAGCCTTTCATGGAGAAGGAAACAAGGACTGGAGTTATACGTTAAGACCATTAGCCAATCACACACTATATACCTATAATTTCCAATGGTTGATTGGTTATTTCTTTAATAACGAACAGAGTAAATAATTCTTGCTGTATAAACACACGCTAATATGAAGTGACAAATCTACATACATGTGGACAAAAAATACTTTGCTCTACTGTATAAACTGTACTTTTGAATAAGTGTAGCCTCTATGCATCCATACAGGTAGGATCTGCTCAAATGTAGGAATAAGAAGAGTCCAAGTGAGCAATAAGTGATATTATTAGCAATGTAAATAATATGCAAATCGAGCTTGTAATAAAAAAAGAAAGAGAAAATCATCAACCTGGTAACTCTGACAATTTAATGAATGTCGAGGGGGGAAGCAGCTTGTAGCTACGTAAAACGTCATGACAGCTCAAGCTGCTTCCCCCCTCGACATTCATTAAATTGTCAGGGTTGCCAGGTTGATTTTCTCTTTCTTTTTTCTCCATTATATATACAACAGTAAATAATAACATAGATGAGAGGCAGAAAATTAACTGAAATTAATGTCAGGAAATTATATATTTTTAACTAATTATAATTATACGAGGACTTGAGCCCTTTTTGTTTACATTTTATTTGCTTTATTGACCTTAATGCATGATTTCCTTCATGGTAGATCTTTACTATCAGGTAGATGTTCTCCCCTCAGTAGTAATAAAAGAAAAATGATAACAGCATTGGAAAACAAAAAGGGCTGTTGAAAGTGCCAACTCCACTTTTTTATCACACGCCCGAATTGCATATGATTTTCATTCCTAGATATTATGCATATTCAATTATGATAATAAGACATGGGCCAAATGTTAAGATAAAGTTGAGTTAAAGAAAGAAAAAGGAAAAATATCCGTTCGAGATCAACTTCTACCTTCATGATCAATTTGTATTCGCATGACATCACTTATTGCCCGACTTAATTCTTCTTATTCTTATAAATGATATTAGTGGTACTTTTGATTAATTCATTGGGTTACATTTGAACCCAATTATTATAAATTAGGTTACTTCGAATAAAACATATACAGACAATAGTAAATAGTGACAAAGAGGATATAAGATCCAATTAGGGCCAGTGCGTGAGTCAAATCACTGAGAGGGCATTTAAAAAGTTCAAAGGGGCAGTTACACATCTAAATGAATTATGATTTTGCTTGAAATTTAAAAATTAAATTTGAACCATATACAGATATGTGTCGTGTGTTCTTCTCACTGGTAAAGTCATTAATTTTATATGGTTATATGCAGCTACAAAGTATAAGGATTAGAGTACTGCATTTGATCACACTACACATTAGGTTTACAATACAAACATAGTTAGACAGGAGCAAAATGTGTAGAAAGTATTTAGTTTCAGGAAGGAAGAACGAATATCAGTTCGTTACATCACTTCTCTGATGATCAATTTGAATAATTCAGTCTTCTGAGTATCGTTGAGTCTAGAGCTTGTACCAATTATAAGCCCCTTTGAAAATTATTATTATTTAATATTGTCAAATAGCAATCAGTAGATAAAATGTTGAGGTATCAGATAGGTAAAGCGGGCAGACTTTTCCCCCTCAAACAAATTGCCCGTCCCTCATCATTATAATTCAAATTTATTGATGTGTCCTTTTTTTTCTTCACTCCACGCCTGAGTCATAAACAATAAATAAATAATGAATATGAGCGATGATGATAGTCTCATTTTGGAAGAAGGAAACAAACTATGGAAAGGAATCTGGAGCAACACGAGGAGAAAATTGCCAATGTCAACAACTCATATCACTTTCCTTTAGCTTCCAGGTCGACCCCATTTTATTATTTACCCTTATTTCTACATACTTGGGAAGAAAGTAAAATTTGAGCAAGCAAGCAAAAAAAAAAAAAAAAGGTTATCAGTATCCAAGTGAAAGTAATTGGCGAGAAAAAAGAGTACTTTTTTCATTGACTTTATTTGCACTTGATGGATGATGATAGAATGAAGTAGAAGAGTCTCACTTTAGAGATTCAAATGAACCTCTAATGAAAACGATCTACTGTATAACTTTTAATATATATAACATGGGAAGAGAATAACAGAAAAAGAAAGCCGTTATTTGGAGTAAATAAATGACTCAAATTCCTTTACATATATATAACTCTGCTTCCAAGATGACATTTACATACTCAAAGGACCTTTAAAAAGGAAAATAAGAAAGAGAGCGTCGTGGAGAAGGAAGGGAAAAAAAGGCTACAAGGAAATTTCTCCCATTTCTTTTTTTGGGGCCTCTTTTCCCCTATAGCTTTTTTTGTGTGTGTGTTTCTCTTTTTCCAGAGCCACAGAAGTATCTTATTATTTGCGTACTATATATATATATATATATATATATATATACATATATAGTTAAAACTCGGTCAATGACCTAACAATTATAAGTTATTCGTTGAATCAAAACGCTTTACTACACATAGGGAAGACCGAAGACAACCATTGCAACATGTCCTGTTTTTTTTTTTTTTTTGTTTTTTTAAACATAAAAACATATGTACGTCATGAAAAAATATATAATGTATATACATATTAGATAGATAAAATCCGACCGTTTGTGTCAGCTGTTGTGTGTCTTAAAGACATTGTATACGATATTGTTTCTCAAGGGTTTCAAAATATTTTTGTTTTCTCTCCATAATAAAGTCTTTTTTATTTTCATTATTGTTTTATGCTGATATTTGTAGTATTTGACAACTATAATTGTAGTATTTGACAACTATAATTGTAACTTATTTAAACTCAGGGCTCACTTATAGAGGAGATATTTGAGGAAAAACAAAAACAATATTCGATTCAATACAAAGGATTCAGTAAAACAAGGGACTCAATTGCTTACAAATTGTTTATATTATTTTATATACATATATATCTACAGAAAAGCCCTAAATAATAGGACTAAGTTGAGAGAGAAATCACTCACTGAGGTGAATTTCCTCACTCTTTAATATAATATAAACCAGTAATTTGGTGTAAAAATTCCACAATTTCTGAATGTGTAGTAATTATAAATTGCAAATTTAATAATTATAATTAATTAATACCACAATCAAAAGTTTAGTTAGTCATAGCTCAAATCAAAAATATTTAGTGTCTTTTTCACAATTTCTTCCTCAAATTTGCTTTTGTTTTTTTAACAACACTACAACAAACAGTTGCAGGAGCATTGTACAGACTGATTTCAAAATCATTTGTTAGAAAAAACATTCGTATTTATAATACAATTAATTATATAATTTAGTTCGGCCTTTGCTCTGTTTGAGGATTGACGGAGAGACACAAGCAGAATTGTCTTTCTAAAGAGCTATTGAAGCATTATTTACTTTTTATCTCCATCTTGATCGGTCACTACACGATAAGATAAGGCAACTCTTCCCTGTCTTCCCTAGTTACATACAGCATAAGAAAGCCTGATTTTTTTTTTGTCTGTGTTTGCTTTTGGGTTTTTTTCTTCTTTTTCTTCTTTAAGTACTCAAAAAAAGGCATTTTTTATTTTTTGACAAACTTATATAATTTATTATCATAAAGTACAAATTTTTAGTGTCTTTCTTTTACTTCTTTTTAAATAAATACAATTTATAAGGAGTTTCCTCACTATCTCTCTTTCTTTCTTTTAGTTTCAAAAAGTCTATTGCCCTACTTGTGATTCATCTTTTATAGAAATATCTTTTTGTATTTATTATGCAAGAGTTTTTTTATAGGGAGAGAGAGAGAAAAAAAAAAGATTCTATGTATATTATATATACATATGTATAAAACAAACGTGTCTTAATCCTTGTTCTATTCAAATATGTAATACACACCGACTGATTTTTGATATTATAATACAATAATTTATGCTAAATCGTCTGTGGTCTTTAATCTATTTTATTTGTTATTTCAGTCAAAATCTAACAGAGTGTGGTTTTTATTATTTTTTTATGTACAGTCTTATTGCTGTCTTCAAAGATGACTTTTCCTCACAAACTCACAATTTGCCCCATTGTTTGTATGCTTATTTGCAAATGATTGTTTCACGAGATCAGTTTCCATATATCAAAGTTCAAATATTGTTAGGACGGTTTTATTCTAATTAAGTCTGAAGTATTGAAAAGATAATTCTACACGCATATTCATATTCTATGCCTCTGATAAACGGCCTGTATTTACATGCAACCCTAGTTGCCTTCTCAAGCCTGTATAACTAAAATACCAAAGTAGTAGTCAAAGTCTTGGTTGTACATTCTTTTTTTTACCAGCATTTTAGTATCCACTATAAATTCTCTGAGACAACTCTAAAAGGGGATATTGTTCCTCTGATCAAGCTATCATATATCTTGAGATAAACTCAATGTAAAATTTACATTGTATGTATATTAGGGAGCAGTCAAACTTTGCTCAAAGCTGAACTCTTCAGGTATTGTTTCTTCAACACATTTAAGAATCCATAAAAAAATTTGAAACTGATAGATTGAGATTAAGGCTCTCACGTTATATAATAAAGAAAGTTTAAAAATTCAATTAAATAATTTAAAAAATCCCCCATGTTTGAATTTTAGAATTTTTTGTACAAAATCTCTTACTTATGAACTAAACAAAAATTGTGTGTGCCAAAATTTAGTTCGCTAAATTAAGTTTAGTTCTTTATTTACCCATAATAGTTAATCAATAATAGTCGATCAATGTGCGTCAGACTATGTAAATGAGACTAAAGTTGTTGAAAAATTGACGCAAATGTTGATTATAACCCTATATATTAGGGGTGTCAAACTCATTTCACATCACGGCCACATATAACCCCTGCGTAGACGCTGTGGGCCGGACCATTAAAATTATTGCATACTTAGCTATACATAACCAAAATATCATGTCTTCCCTTTGTTTTGATTTAAAGAAGAAATTTAACTAAAAATTTATTGAACAACAATTTTACCAAGCATTTTACAAAATTGCACAAACTTTAAGACACTGGTATCGAAAATTATAATAATGAACTTTACATGAGATTACATAGAGTTATGAAGAAAGACTTACATGCGCCCCTAGTGAATAATTCATGAATTACATTTAATTAAAAAATTTAATACATGTCTTTCATGTATTTTCTCTACTTTCATATCATCCTGGGGGCCTGATTGAACCTCCTTGCAGGCCGTATGTTTGACCCCCCTGCTATAAATAATTACTGTACAATGTAGCTTGTTCCTCATAATTATGTGTATTATCACTCAATTCTCAATTGTACATCATTTTTATGAGTTTAAATATTATACACATTAGGTGTAATATTCATATTTTTTTATAATTAGGCCTTGGGCCCAATGTATATACTAGTTTACATGTGAACAGATTCACCATACTCAAAAATGTTGTATGACCTTATTAATATATTTTGGATTAACGTTTCTAGTGTTGCCTTTTTTTAAAAAAAAAAAAAAAATAGTTAAAAACATATGTTTGGTTCAAAATTGAATTTAAAGAAGTTTTGTCATTTTTGGTTCTAAAAATGACTGTGTCCATATTCCTTCAGTCCTCCTCTACTTGACATTACAACAGCTTTTTACCTATTGATAAAAGAGTGTTTTTATTGCGAAATTCGGCCATCTTGGAGGAAGCAAGAACTACCAAATTTTATAGAAATACATAAAAGTCCTTGTTTTTTATAGGGAGTAGGAAAATAGTGAAGAACTGCCTTGCATTTGCATACGTCAAAAAAATCTCTCTATCAATAACATATCTCAGATCCTAAATATATGTATTTAAAATATGTTATTAGAGCATTATATACTCATTTACTTTTGGATAAATTGCAAAAGTTAGATATTTATCTCAAACTACTCTACTTTTCCAGTTCCTAATCCATCTGAAACCAAATTAATTGTACAAATCTAATAACTTAATAGGAGTTTTTATACTCTATTAATTTGATTTTAATAGACAATATCATTGCTTCAATTTTTGATATCAAATTATATTCTATATCTTTAGTCTTTTTTTTCCTTCATTTTTAAAGCCATTTGATGATATTTCCTTATTCTTTTTTTATTTTATTTTATTCTATTTTTAAATTAGTCCATTTGATTTAATAAATACATATATAAAATCTCTTTATTTCAAGGCTTTAAACAATTTTAATTGGATAGTTAAATTAGGAATTTTTACAGATTGTACAAGTTTGAAATAAATCATTTAGAATAAATAAACATTGTATTTATGAATTGTAAGCCCTTTTACCACATAAAACAAACGAACAAACAAACAAACAAAAAATTTATATCATTTGAAGCTAATTTTGTTTGAATAGTATCTACTTTTAATAATTGTAAGCTTATATTAATTCCAACTACTTCTTGACAAGTTTCAAACAAAGCTTTTTCCTTCATAAATGAATTACCTTTCATAATTCCTTAGGATATTTTTAAATGTCAAATAATAATAATAGTTGTAAGACATCCGCTGGAAAATGTCGAATGCTTCTTCTGTTTAGGTATATATATCCCTGTTAAAGTCAAATTAAATGAATTTCTCCAACTGTGAACAATAACAAACGCCTAATTTTACTACAAAAAGAGTTTTTGATAGAAAAAACAAAAACAAAAACATCTCAATATGTAATTTTGAGCAACCCGAGGAGTCAATTTCAAAAATCATTCAATGCTCCACCTGTTCCTTAAAACAAATGACTACTACTTCAAGTCCTTTAAAGTCACTCAGCAACATATTAAAGCACACATATATATAATATTAATAGGTCGACCTTTCTTTTATTACATCATAATGATAGGCAATGATGTTTTTTTTTTTTTTTTGAAAAAAATAAATATATGAGGAACAACTTTTTTTCTTTTTTTTTCAACTTTTGGAAGATGTAGAACCGTTAAATCAATATAAGCATATATATTGAATACATATATATATATATATATATAGAAAGTTCGTGCTTTGAATTTTTAAATACTTACTTTTTACAGTTTCTGCATTCTTATTTTCGCTAACTTCACTATCATTATTCTTTGTTATATTGGATGTTTTTGATGAAAATAGTTATCGCTAGCTCTTTTTCATTTATATAAGCACAAATAAAAAAAAAAATAATATATATATTTATTCAATTCATCTCTTTTTGACTCCTCAAAAGAAGATCTTATATAAATTCTTATATGTACACTGTTTGCTATTTGGCAAAGTCATTTCATACTGACTTAAAGTACATACGTATTTTGCTATTATATGTTATTTGCAAATACATCAATTATCTTTCAATAATTGGGCAGTTGTGTAAGAGACTTATGTACCTTTGAGCTAGCTTTGTGTACTCAAACCATCTTCATAGTAACCAAAAGTTACTGGGAGTTGAAATATTCCTCAATTTATGGTGACAAGAAGGAATTTGAAAGGCTATTATATTCTAGGCAGAGTTTTTCGATTGCTAATAAATGATACTTAGTCAAATGGGTAAGTTTAAGTAACATATTAGTGTACAAAAAAATTCGATCTCTGACGTTTATTTACAAATGTAGGCAATCACTTATTTGAATTAACTAATCATTATTATATTCCAGTTTACGTCATAAGTCAATAATATCAGGCAAAAAATATCGGGAATAAAAAAATATTCATTTAATCATCAATATTCATTGCAATCCCTCAAAGTAGTCCCCCCCGATGCAATGCACATCTGCTGTTAACTTGTTACGGATTTTCAAAACAGTTACAGAATTTGTATTGAGTACATATTTACATACAAATATTTTTGAGTTTAGATACGCCATTAAATTTAAAAAATCAAATGATTGGTTTCTTGAGGTTGTACATATTTCGAGAAATAAGCCAGTGATTCTCAAAATTTCAAAAGAATAGTGCCTGGAATATTCATTTAAACTCTTTTAGCTTCGACAGCATTTCTCTAAGTTGCATTTGCGTCATCATCTTTCAGTCATTTTAAAAAAGGAAAAATTCAATTTTACCTCCACATAATAGGTCGGGTGTCTGAAACATAAATGAATAATTGTAATTACGCACAAATGATAGTAAAAGTATTGTCAAATTAAAAAACAAAGTATTTAATCCGATCGGAATCCTCCAAAAAATAAATTCAAATTTCCCACTATTTTTTGTACAAAGTAGTACTTCAAATGTTTGATGAGTTATTCATTATATTTGATATATGTTCAAAAATAAATAATTAATTATAAGGGTATTAATTAAAACAAAATTCATTGGATGAATCAACTCTGATATCATAGGCAAATACACAATGAAAATATTAATGTATTAATACATACGAGGAATTTAGATTGACCAATTTTCTACTTACCAATATGCAAGTTCTATTCCCCTCTCTGACAAAGTCTCGTTAGATATCAAAAGGGCCCATTATTAAATGCACATATACAGGGTGTCCATAAAGTCTGGGTACATAGGAATTTTATTATTATTTATATATTTATGTTATTTTTCTTCCCCAGATCGAATGATGGTTCAGCCTATAGAAGAAAGAATCGAGTTGATTCTCTTAAGTGAACGAGAAGGATGGTTTTATCGCAAAATCGCCGATGAATTTAACCTTTGGTACCCTGATTGGCAACTTATTTATTTTACAGACCTTGTGAAGACCTTGTATACAAAATTCCCAGTTAGTCTCGAGATGAGATCCGTCTATATTTTGGTAGAGTACGGTCAATCATTCCAAGGTCCTTTTGATAATGATTTAATCATTAAATAAAATGTTGAAAGTTCTTAGCACTCATAAATGTGTCACGGGATCAAAAAGTTTTTTGAGAAGCACTGATCTAAACTGTTTGGGGTATTGGTCTATATGCTGAGCCCAAAATTCTCGTGCACCAAAAATGATCCAAAGCTTAATTGAGAGCAATTATTATTATCACATTGTTCTCTGAGGTGCGAATGGTTGGCCAGTATTGAGGCGTGACTAAAGCAAGAAAACTTCCCAACATCCAATTCAACACACATCACAAGCTTCTCCCTAAACTATCCTTGAATCGGTTTGGACTTATTTACGTTCAATAAAGTATAGAGTGATCATGAAGCGATTTTACTGCCCTAATGAGGTCTACACTTTTTTCAAAATCAAGCTTAAGGCGTCAATATGCTTGTTTAAGCCAGGATTTACTACCTGGCATGCATATAGTCGAACTGGATCATTTTTGGGCTTAATTTTCTCAGAGTAGGGCTGGGTTTGATTTTTTGGGGCTTGATTGACCCACCTTTACAACCCAGATTGAAAACAAAAAGTCATTGTTCAAACCACTTGTTATATATAATCCATGATATTACCTATAATACTTTAAAATATCGAACATTTTGTTTAACGGGACTCTTAGAGACGACCACAGTCTCAACTGGTCAAACAGTTTATTTTTTTTGTCGGTAAATCATTATTAAATCACTAAAAGGGTTTTGAAGTGAAAGTAAAAACAATCTGTACTTTAGCAAAGCAAAGACTTACTAAAGATAACATCCTTTTAAAACATCGTCACTTTTTCTTAATTAGTTGAAATTTCATACAGAGAGTAGAACCCACAAACTTGGCCCCCTCTGTACTCAACATATTCAGAATTCCACATATAAAAAGGCCAAGAAAACTGGGCCTCTAAGCAGATACAGAGCTTCAAAATCCGACACAACTATTTACAATAGCTTTAAAAGGAATATTAAGTTATTCCTTTTCGTAGGGATAACTAGGTTGAGTCTTGATACAGTATGTATGTATCTACCTATATATGTAAGCAATGTTTCTTTCAAGTTTTTGATTATGGGAAAATAAATACAATAATGGCTCTATGTACATAAAAATAATATGTTCAAACACATCATTTGACCAAAAAAGTAAAAAAACAAACAAACATTATCGACCACATATTTATATATATATACATATAATTTTACTTTTTCCCCCTATATTTTTACTTATATATATATATTTATTTTTCTAAAAGCATATTGTATGTAAGTATTTTGACACTTTTTGCTATATCAAATTAATAATATCTGCTTAATTGTTATTTTTGATATAAAGAGAGAAATTATAAAAATAGAGCAATGATAAAATTTAGAAAGCAAGCAAGAATGAACAATGAAGTAAACAAAAGAAAAAATAAACACTTAAAAAAAAAGTACCTCAAATAAAGAACTGACTATTTCTTTTAGGTATATGTGTACATATATTAAAATATAAATTTTATTTAACCATATTTTAATAGAATGTATATATTATTATTAGGGTGTCAATTTATATCTAGTGAACATTTTTTGGATGCCCTAATTTTTTTTTATTTTGTAATGTATGTAGATTAATGTAAAAAAAGTTTGAAACACTTTAACATTTAAAGGTCACACTTCTCGCCTTCAAAGTTCAGAGAATTGAATGTTGTTGTTTTTTTTTGTTGAAAATTCCATCTTTTTCTTTTGTTATCATACAAATACATACGTAAGTTGAACTATAATCTTTATTATTCTTAATAAGTACTTCTATTAATTTTCTCTCAAATCTATTTACATAAAGTGACATAAAGGAACGAAAATAAATGTACCTTGTACCTATAACGCAGATTTTTGTCTTCTTATTTCTGTTTCATTTGATCAAATAATAACATCATTAGTAAGAGTTTAAACGTTATACAATGACATTAAAACTATTTTGATCTTTTGTTTAAGACTTGTTTTGTGGTTCTTTAATTATGGTTTTAAATCAACTATATAGAGGAGACCGGGGGAGTACACATCGGGCCTATTATTTGTAGCTTCGAATATTAAAAAAAACCTTAGAAACAATGTTTATATCACAATTGTTGTTACTGTTGACCACCACCTTTTGAGATATTGCAAAAAAAAAACTGTTTTTAAAGAGCCATGGTATTTACATACTTAGAGTGGCCATATTTTTGCCATACGCAATGTGTGTAGACATTTCTTATTTGTGACAGCTGATACTTCAATTATTCTAATAATTATATGTTCCTTTACTGTTGGTGTGAATAGTAGGTACTAGGACAAAAGATCCCTGGGATAAAACCCCTCAGGAAAGGAACATGACTCATGTACAGCATTTCAAGATTATACGAGAGATTGATTGATAAAACCTTCACTTTCACATCCCTAACTCTAAAACGACTATGTAAAATTAGGCAATACTCATGTGTGGCCCTAGAAATCAGATCAATAAACAACCGCCAACACTTCAATAGCCCTAAATAAATCCTCTAACAAGTCCCATCATGACACCCCTCCCCAGGCAAAGTACTCACAGATCTCTGGACGGTAAAATAAACAACTATCCTCGCCATTCATAGTACCTTACACAGTCTTGCTATTTTGTACAACAGTTGGCCCATAATTTCTGTATTCTAGATGAGGGTTTTTGACCTAGAGATGGCTTTGTTTTATGGCTTTTTTGTCCAAGGAGAGTGTGATAGCGTCCTCTCAAAACTCATCCATTACGTAATTTTTTTTGAGATGTTTTGCCAATTCTATAAAGACCAGATGAGGATACCAGGATTTGAGCCACCAGAAAAAAGAGTGTACATCAACTCTCCCCGGTCTTCCCTACGTTTGTGGATTGATTGAGCATAACATTTAATGATCAACTGTAGTTAGAAGAACATTGTATAATATTACATTACTGAGTCATTATGTATTTAAAGTTGTATTTAATTAATTGACAATATATTGTAACGAGGATATATATTTTATTTTTTATGATAATATATATGTACTTAAACTACTATGAGAAAAAAAAATACCAGGAAATTAGAATTTATTTTTTTAGGGGAGATTCTGATAGGGAGTACGTAATGTTTTTTTTTTTTAAGCTGACACACCTGTGCCAAATATCATGTCAAAATATATTCATGTGTGTTATAAATAAATAAAGACGGCCTTTTGTGTAAGGCTCAAATCGTATTTTTTGTTCTTTAAAATGTCTGAAAGATGAGAACTTAAATGCAATTGGGAAATATGTTGATCAAAACAAAAAAGTTACTATGACCATTCCAGACTGTTATTCATTTGAAATTTTGAGAGTATGTAATTTATTTAAAGAGATACGTAGCCTAGTATAGCTCAAAAAAGGGAGCCTACAATTTTACGCATTTGAATAGCATGTCTAAACCCTGAAATTATTGTTCTGTAATAATTATTATTGACTTACTACAAATGTTGTAACTGTTTTTCAAAATAAACAGAAAAAACGTTTGCACATGTGCATTGGTTCGGGGGGGGGGGGGGGGAGCTTCTACTTTTTGAGGGGAATGAAATGAATTTTGATAGTTAAATACAGATTTTCAGATTCCTGATATTTTTTGCCCATAGCAGTATGAATGTTCTTTAAAACCATTTATTCATTTATTAATACTATTATTATCGGAGTATATTTTTGAGTTATATAAATCCTTTAGGAAATATTCTCTATTCCCACATTATTATGATTATCTTTATTATCCAAAGAAGATGATAATCAAAAATGGATATCTTTCTGTCAATGATATAAGATGTATGTATATTATTTATATACATCTATTTTTGAGTTGTAATATTACGGTACATGTTGGTTCATATACATTTATATATATATGTATACGCCTATCTTTAAAAGTCAATTTATTGTTATCTAAGTATATAAGTAGGTATCAGTGACGTGATCAAGATCAGCACGTTCGAGAGATACACTTTGAAGGGACTCAGATTAACAATAGAAAACGAAAAAAAAAAAAGATTTTTTTTTTCTAGATGCAAAGTTTAATTTAGTTATATATAGTTGCTGGCATCTTGGTGTCTTTATACCATGGATATTGAAAGAAGAAGAGATATACTTTGTATAAGATATGTGGGGGGGACGCTTTTTGTGGTCCAAATAAAATAAAAATTAGGCGGAAATATGTATTTTAGATTTGATTGTAAATAGAAAATTTTCAAGAGGAAAGGGGGGAACCTTATAAGCCTTTGACTTATGTGTCGATATCAAGTAAACAGATACGATTGTTTAACTGGTGACAAGAGGAGAGGATTAGAGCCGATTTTATCTCTCAAGGAAAAAGATATATTACAATTGATTTTATATATATATATATATATATAAAATGAACGTTCCCGTTTTTATAATTAAGTTCTTTGAAACCAAATTCCTTTTCCCCCCAAAAAAACCGACTTGGGAGCATCATTCCGGCTAAATCAAATGAAGGGGCGTGATTTTTTTAGACAAATTCTTTTCCAATATCAAAAAATAAAACTACAAAAAATTGATTTTTGAAACATTCATTGTATAAACTGTACACATTTTCTATTTTAAATTATAGATCCACTTACTTACAGTGTCATTGTGTAAGATTTTTAAAAAGATTTTCTTAAGCAAAATAAACATGGGATAACTACATATATATTTTTTAGGGATATGAATATTTGATTCATGCTCTTTTATTAAGGAAATAAATCTTCTTTTTTTTTCTATTTTAATTCATACAAAACTGAAGAGGCTGTATTCCTCCTTCTTATAAACCGACGTTCATTTCGATGAACGATGCTATATCACATTTAATAATATATAGTTTCATAAATGGTCACTTTAAAGAAGAAAATCGACCCATGTAGTTGAACTAAATGCCCCCTTTAATTATACTTCTTTGTGGCATTTAGATAGAGACAAAAAGCTTTAAAAATGGTTATTGAGACTGATTTTTAAACCAAGGGGGATCACGAAAATTACATCACTAGTGAATGTAGTGTATACAGAAAGTCTTATATTTTTTGTGTTTTGGGGGGGTTTTTGAGTATGAATTTCATTTTATATATATATATGTATTATACAAGCCCATTGATGAAGAAAAATAAACGTAGTTTAATCAAATCAAAACACATGATCCGCTCATAGAACTCTCATAAAACAAGATATGGTCATCCATAGATAGAGTCTAAATGCCAAAAAATAATCAGGTATCTCAAATACATTTTAACTTTTTTTTTTCTTTTTTTGAGTATCATTAATAATATTAAAAATAATGAATGAAATACGCTCTGATATGATAGGCCCGCTTATGTTTGACGTATCAAGGAGATCTAATACTCCCTTGCCTCGTATATACATAGCGTGGGCATTATTATTTGTGGTGAATAGTATGATCCTCATAGATTTATACTTCAAGTCATAAATGATGCCTTGTACATACTTAAACAAAAATGTGAATCCCTTTCAATCGCTAGAGATCTTACTTGAGTATGACCAACAGATATGTAATTGCATAAATTTGTAGAACTTTTTGCAAAGTGTACATATGTAGATAAACATGCTCAATATGATTTGTACTTTGAATTGAATAACAAAGTGTATCATCCCCGTTGGTGAGCATGCATATTTAAACCTAGCACCCTGTCTAGACTGTACATATATATGAGTCTATACATAGAATTAAATCCATTCCCAACTTGTGTTTGTAAATATATATATATATGTATATAGGTGATGGGTGTTGACATATTTATCAACGACCATATACATATATGAGGTGACCAGCATCAGCCATCTCAAAATGGTTGTATATATATATAGATATGTACCCTCTAATATGTAATTAGAAGAAAAAATGAATAAATATTACATAATACATTAATTTACACATTTATAAAGTTGATTCACTATTGTAATTTAATAATAAAATCACACACACAAAAAAAGAGATCATAATACCATAAATCTACCATTTACATAGTGGGTGATTCATACCCTGTTTTAAAGATATACATTTTGGAAAAAGTGAGGAGTAAAAAAGTTCTAGACTATCCTTAAACAAACGACTTTGAAATTCATATGCAATGCTCTAGAGGTTGTGCTTCCTTTGAGGGTCCTCCGTTGCTTCTCTTGTCAAACGAATTGGCACTGGAAGATTCTAAATTATGGTAGGAATGAGTCTGAACCTTTGACTCCAGATAATCTTACACAAAATCATTGAGGGAATCATTCAGATCTGGATTTGAAGGAGGAGGAGGAGGAGGACCTAACTATTTGTATCATACTCTAATTTTTTCCTTCAGCCCCATTCCTGAGATTTTGAACGAGTATGAATTAAAGTGTGAATCTTGCGAAACACAACGTTTTGTTTTGTCATCCCTATTAATATCTTTTGAACGGGATTCAACTGGGATTTGAGTTCAGCCCATCAGATTGAGTATTGATTGATTAAGCAAGCAACTAAGAAATTGAGCGCCAATTATAAAACCTTTCAAGTAATTCATTGAACCAATCATTGCTTATTCAAATTCATAGACCCTCTAATCCTCTTCATGCTCTAACTTACGTCATACGTGTCATTCAAATTTCTGACTTGTCGTTCATTATATTTTTTTGATATCCACTCAAATATAATAAGTGATAATTAATTACAATAAGTTACATAATTTGAACTCTGATAAATTCCTTAATTAGTTACCTATACATACAGGTAATTGAATGATTTTTATAATTGATTCACATTTGACATCATTGGCAAATAAACAGTGACACATTTGTACTTCTGTACTACTTTTATAAACCTATTGTACAAAGTATTGCTATATAAACCGGGAAAAAAACATATATATGGGGCCTTACAGCCATTTTGGAAAGTAGGGTAGCCGTTCAGTGAAATTATGATGACTAAGAGTCATTTTCCTTTCTAGCCTCCCTAATTACACAGTCCTTATATTTATATATATGTACGTCTTTGCAATATATTTTTTTGTAAAATAATAATCTATTCATTAAAAAAACCCGATTCAAAAACAAAATCAATGCACAAAATAGAAATTGGAGCTCCTTTGAGAGAGAGAGAAAAATCACTTTTGCAATCGTGCATAATATTTATAAATATATAACATATTTACTATTTAGTAAGTTTGATTAAGGTGATTTCTTTTTTAATTTTAAACTAATAGAAAATACAGCATGAATGCTCCAATGAGGCTATTTGTACAGTATTTTACCGAGTACCAAATAAAAATTTCTTTTATTTTACAGCAATTGTTGCCTTGTTAAGAAGAAGAAAAAGAAATAGAAAATGACGTCATCAGTGTAAAGGTCGGCCATTTTAGAGGAGAAGGAGGTATAAACAAACCAAAAGAGGTAGCATCATTGAAACTGTTATAGCTTTAAAATGTAAGAACGTACTGAATATATATGCTCTGGATGTTACAAGAGTACATACACGAAACCTTTAAATTGAAGGTATTAAAAAATTTATGTCTTTTTATTCTTTATGTATATTTCAGGCTCTAATAGATTATATTAAAAATAAAATATCATTACATCAATATATGGTCACATTTTGTGTGTATAGTCAATAAATTAGATATTACTTTTGTAAAAGTTATGTTTTTTAAAATCCAACTATCCGACTTTTTTGGCCTTTAGTCCATCCGGAATAAAATTACTTGTAACAATAGGATCATTTCATAAGGGTTTTTACCTTCTCATTAATTTGATTTTATTCAAATATCTTCTTTTTTTTCATTTTGAAAGACATTTGAGTAAGTTTTTTAATGATTTTTTTTTGAACATTTGTCCAGTTTATTTAATAATTATACCAACTATCCTTTGTGTTCCCAACATGGTCTCTGTTTGATTTACTATGGGTACTAAACTGAAAGTAACATTCATAGTTGTGAAACAAAGTTTATATATATATTTATATAATATATATCAACTTATGTCTTTGAAATATTTTATTAAAATCAGGAAAAATTAATATTATAACATCCAAATATGCAAACATATTTACCAATTTCCCTTTGCTAAACAGAGTAAAAATTTAGTTATTCTGATCGTATTTGGTAGGTTATGATAACACCCAAAATCACGAGATAAAACTTTACTGTGAAGAAATTGGGCTGGAAGCCAAATCATTGTTATCAAAAATACTTGTTTAATTTTCTCGGTAGTCATTTTGCAAAAAAATGCACGGGAAAAAAAAAGTCGTACACCAAGTCTTATTAGGAGTAAACTATTGTTTTATACAAAATAATAAACTTCAAACTCTATGGAAAAGAATTCCAGGCTCTAAATTGGCCATACTCATATTTCACAAGTCAATCCTTAGTTTCAGGAATGGCTTGATGGAGCGTTGTCAGCAAGAAATTCAATTCCCTGATATCCCTAAGCATATATATATAGATTATCTGCATAATAAAGGTGTAAAAGGACGCCATGTTGGAGGTACTACATATGTATGTTCATCGATATGTCTACATACATTTGGGGTGTGTAACCTTTTTTTTTATTTCCCTTGGAAGGACCACAAAGTTGGTAATGAGGATCATGGACTTGCCTAGATCAGCGTTAATCTTTTTGTCAACCCTAGCAATAAAATGGAGAGTCCTCAAGACCTTGATTCAACCCCTTCATAGCCTCCTCCAGACTTCTTCAACTCTTTCCTGACCTTCCAGACAAAGCTCCTGTCCAACATTAGGAAGTCCACAATTTCTTGGTTGTCTCTTCCGGCACGAATGGAAACAAGAAGACTTTTTCCTTTCCAATCTTTTGATTTTACTTTCAAATCTTCGATTTGAGTCATTTTTTTTTGAAGATGAAGTCAAACCCATTCAGCTGTCGAGGAAACAAAAAATTTAATGCCTAACTGCAATAACTGCGCATCAGTGCGCCCCCCGAAGTTTGTTGTCAAAGAGCGTCCTCACCCTGTATGTGTCTATGTAATTGAACAAATTATCAGAATCTTGTTTGCTTTTTCTACATAAATGTATGTAGCTTGTACAATTAATGGTAGAGATAAGTAGCGTAGGATAGAAAGTACATTCTATTCATCAATGTACAAGCATACTCCTAAATATATATATATATATATATATATATATATATAGAATAAAGATAACATGAACTTAAGTAGCATAAAATCCCCTTTCATTTAAATTAGGTATTTTGACATTGATGAATGTGCCCTCTTCATATATAACTTTGTCTTCGTTTTCTTGTTGTGAATTAACTACTTCAATTGATAATAGTTATATATATATATATATTATTTATTTATTTTTTTTGTCAAAAAAGTCTCATAGAGATAAATCAATTCACATATCATTGACATAAAAAATAATAATAAAATAATAGTACATACTTGATTATACATATGTATGTATTCCCATGATGATGTAAAGGTGAGGTAAGAACCAACTCTGACTGGGTGAACACAACAACAACAACAACAACAATAAGGTGTAGAGGAGTTTTAATGTGTAGTTATGTATATTATACAACAACATAGTTAGACAAACACAAAGTGTAGGTAAGATTCAGAAGAGATTTAGGATTTGCTTGTATTAGAGCTCTATAACTTAACCATACAATCAGTATATATATATATGTAATATGTATAGGTATAAATCCATAAATCTTTTTAGAAAAAAAAGTTGATTTAAATTGACGTAAACTATTTTCATTTTATCCTTTTATGTGTGTGTATGGTTTGTTAGTTGTTTATATATATATATATATATATATAAGTACACATTTGGTTGTAACCAAAACCAATGGTTTGTAATTTATGGTCTTTTACAAAAGTCCAGACCCAAAGGGTCTGGAATTAAGCTATGAATAGAGTGCTCATACATATGTTATTTTTTGATAGATTCATTAACTGTTTTTGAGCTTGGAGAAAGAAGGACATGATTTTACTTGTAGTAAGCTGAGCCACGATCTCTAGGATTGATAAGGAAAGGAGTAGAATGTGTTTGTAAGGGTATGTTGTAGTGATTAAAAATATTTTTTTTTTGTGTGAAATAATCTCTGCTCACTCACTTGTATAAGACGTGGATGTTGCCTATTTATTTGTTTGTTAACTATAAAAATCTGTGTCATTTTGCAACTATACGTAAATGTTTTGTTAATTGGTGCAACCTCGACTCTCAAAAGGGGAAAATAGACAAATATGAAAAAAGAAGAAGATATAGTTACCCTGCCTTTTGATTTTTTCTCGTTGCCAACTGTTCATATTGTGCTGAAATATTATTATGCAATACAACCAATAATAAGGTAATTTATCAATACTATCATGATATTAAAAAAAAAATTTAAAAATGGATGTACAAAAATCCATGACGTTCATGGTTTATAAATAGGTGTATAACTACTTAAGTAGCTCTACCGTGAGTCTTAGATTTCTAGCGAATTTGTGCTCGAAACTGAATAAAAATTTACACATATAGATAAACGCTTGACATCTCGTTTGAAAGCTGTGGGTCTAAGCTCTTTAGTACATTCTTTATTAACTCATTTCTTGTAATATTCAAGGAGTTATTTAATTACAAAGGATTTGACCAACTTTTGAGCCTACTCCTGCCTCCTATGCCCCCTTAAGGAGTCCCTCTAGGTCAAAACAAAGACTCTAATTGGAGTTTACATTAAACACACTAGCGAATCATTATTTTTTAATGCACAAAATGAGTATCCTTCTAGGCTTAAATTGAAGTTGGAAAATGGGCCTAATTAGCTCAAAAAGTAGGATCCGATTTCTCAAAAACCGTCGGACTCTCTCAAAAAAATAATAGTTCAGGATTGAAATCAGTGTGCAAAACTGAATAACTTTTATTATTCATATACCCCTTAGGATTTATAACTGTTGACCAGTGTAATTATATAATTTAATAATTGTATATAATGAAAAACTATTTATTTTAATACTAAAAAAAATTCAGGAGATATAATTTGAGTTGATATTAGAAGAGATACATCTGCTTTTTGAACAAAAATGGATATGACAGCTCGAGATTTCACTTTAATTCCATCACATAGACTCTCATCTCGACTACGTCTCGTATTAAAGGTTTGAGATTCGACTTGAGTTTCATCTTGAGAATGTTTTTAATGACTGGGATTTGAGCATACAGACTTGAGACTTGAAGATCTTATATTATTATTTTTAGTCATACCTCTTATATGTGTTTTTTTTCCTCTCATTACATTGTGAGCTAAATCCAATTTTACAAATGATTTTCATTCGTCTTATATAAACTCTTATGTTCCAAATACGTCGATCATCATGAATGATTTTTTTTAAAGTAGTCAAAAGAAAATGTCATTATCTTTTTTGGACATTTTTTTTTCTTATTACTTATTCATATTAAATTATTTTAATTTAGAAGCATCAAAAGGTATTTGAAAAACATATAGGATGATATCGAAGGAAGAAAAAAAGAAACAAAATATCAATTTATTTTCTAGGATCTCAACTCTCTCTCTGGAGTAAGGTGTGGTTTTGATCACAAGACTAGGTTCAAACTCTAATAAGGTTTTGAGAGTTACCCCCGAAACTGGTATCGCAAAATACGCTCAAAAGTTGATCTTAAATCGGTCGTTAAGATTACGACTCTTTAGATTTGTTATTTTAGTTTTGTATTCTTTCTTTAATATATATATATATATATATATATTCACATAGTTAATCAAGTATTGAATATCAATTATTTTTTTTTTACAGAATATAATCTTAATTTCAACTATATGTAGAAAAGTTGCAGAATCCCACAGATTTATGAGTATCTTTGTTCTATGAGTACATGCAACATTTTAAATTTGATTGATAAAGATTTGCAAAGAAGTCCCTTTCTATCACTCCAAATATATAGCCCACTCAAATATTTTTGAATTACGATAAATTCTTAAAACATGGGCAATGCAAGTATATTTTAACAAAAAAAGTTTTCCAAAAAGTGTCAATAGTATTAATCAAATGAAAAAATCCAATATTTAGACAACGTGATAAACTATGACAATATTTTTATTAAATGACATTCTGACGAATTTTTAATAAATTACTTTTTTTAATTTAAAGACGCCTTTGACAAGTCTCTTTTAAAACAGTGTTTCTCAAGGTTAGACTCCAAATAAAACAGATAAGTTGAGTATTGTCCAAACTTATTCATAGTTAGATACGTTGATCTATTAAAATAAGTTTTTTTTACAAACATCATTGTTAAAATTTAAAATTGACACAACTCATGAAATTTCTTTGAAGGAGCAGTACCGAATGGTTAAATATATTTGGTAAAGAGGTGATACGGATATCAGAACAGACCCAAAGTTGGTAAATCTTCTTATAATATCCTTTAATTACCTTAAAGAGCAAAATACAAATGAGAACTAGCAAAATGACCAATGGAAAATATGGGTCTCAGTCAGCAATGTCATTTGAAAAATAACACTGGTCAACAGTTTAAATGTGTCAATTTTCATCCAATTTCGAGCAAAAATCCACAAGTAATCAAAGACTCACGATGGAGCTACTAAAATAGCTCGCAGAAGGATTTCAGCTGATTTTACAATCCTACTGCACGCTACTACTTTAGTAGCTCTACCGTGAGTCTTTGATTTTTAGTGGATTTTTGCTCGAGATTGGACCAAACATTTACACATTTAGATGTACGATTTATTCTTAGTTTAGGATTCTTATCGGACGCTTGACATCTCATTTGAAAGCTGTGGGTCTCATCTTTTGAACACATTCCTAATTAACACATTTTATGGAGTTCATTCAAGGAGTTATTTAAGTACAAATGTTTTGAGCGACTTTTGGGCCTACTCCCCCCCCCCTACGCCCCTAGGATCCCTCTTAGATTAAAACAAAGACTGGAAATGGAACATTCATTAAATACACTGGCGGGTAATTATTTTTTCTTCGACAAAATGAGTATCCTTCATTTCAAATTTGTTATCCTGTGTAATTAGTTGTGTTCTTTATGGCACTAACGTCTAAATTATTACATCCCCAAAGAAGAATATCAGAACATGCCCTATACAATTATTTTGTTATATATAATTTCTAATAACATGTTAAAATTTTAACTTCTATGATTTTTTCAAGTGCAAATTTTTTGCAAAAACAGATTATCATTTTTTGAGACATTCTATTGCGACCTTTTCTTCATGCATTGAATGTGAATATTTTAGATCTTGTCTATCTTTTCAATATTCTTAATAATGAATAAGTTTACTCATGATATCTTATTATTGAATGCATATATTATATTATTTGTAAAACTTCAAGAGGGAGAGAACTATCAAGGTTTTTGATGCAATCTTCTCCTTTTTTGTTCCTCATCATAATTTTGACTAAACACACTACAAGTCCAGGCTTGCTCTGAGAATAAGACTATTTAATTAAAAATCTCGGATATAAAAGGCACATTGATATTATATTTTTGATTGATGAATGACCTTTAATGGAAAGAAGGGAGTGTGTGCTCTATTTATATAACCAGTTGATTATATAACTATTTACTTTATAAATAGTTTTAAAAAAAAATTGTACAAAGTTCATTGATTTTTATTTAAAGTTATTTAAAAATTGTGAAAGGTTAGGTTATTCATAAATATGAAAGGTTACATAACCCACGTTCAATTTCTTAGTTGCTCAATCAATCAATACTCAACCTGATGGGCAGTAATTAAAATCCCAGTTGAGTCCCGTTCAAAAGATATTAATAGGGATGACAAAACAAAACGTTGTGTTTCGCAAGATTCACACTTTAATTCATACTCGTTCAAAATCTCAGGAATGGGGCTGAAGGAAAAAATTAGAATATGATACAAATAGTTAGGTCCTCCTCCTTCAAATCCTGATCTGAATGATTCCCTCAATGATTTTCTGTAAGATTATCTAGAGTCGAAGGTTCAGACTCATTCCTACCATAATTTAGAATCTTCCAGTGTCAATTCGTTTGACAAGAGAAGCAACGGAGGACCCTCAAAGGAAGCACAACCTTAGGAGCATTGCATCTCATTTCAATGTCGTTTATTTAAGGATAGTCTAGAACTTTTTTACTCGTCACTTTTACCTAAATGTATACCTTTAAAACAGGGTATAAATCACCTTGTGATTATACGACTTAAATTCACCTATTTGACAGATTGCTATTAGTGTTGATATTTTTTTTTAGTTTTTTAACCTTAAAGATAACTCCTTAATAGTAATAATAATTAATTAATTAATGGTTGAAACACAATCTTTAATTCAATTTGTGAAAGTCTTCTTGATCTCAATGTTTGTGCCTTGCTCACAAGACCATGATTAATGTTATCGAAGCATTATCAAAAGAGGATAAAAAATGTTCTTTTTTTATTTATTTTTTTTTTGTTCGGAGTTTCAATGATGAAAATTTTTGCATGATGCATTAATGGTTACATTAACCAATAATCTATTAACTATGCAGTAAACTTAGTCATTTATAAAGTATAAATGTTCAATGAACCACAAATGATATAATGTCAAAACATACGCATTGAATAAATTCATCAATAAAATACAATTCAATTCTTGACATGTGTTTTTTTTTTAAAATAAATACAAATAAATATCTCTTTATTCAGGACCTTTAGAATACGAGGGATTTATAGTCATAGAATTAAGCATAGTATGAGCCCACTCGTTCAATATACAATTCGCCATCCTCACTTTTAATAAAATACTTTTCTTTCTTATTAAAAAAAAATATTCTACCCAACCTAGACGAACGTTTTCCTCTGGCGTTGATTTCTACTCTTTTCTACAGCTTGATTACCGTCTATAATGACTTTGAACACATCACTACAAGGATATGCAAAGAATTGGAGTGCGTTTTTCATAATTTAGTAGATTTTGTATTTTTATGATCCTAGGATTTTTTGTTTATTATTATGGCCTCCAGATGAATGATAAACATAGTCCAAAGTCATGCTTCTTCAACTTATTCTAGGAAATAGAGTTTATGCTGGGCAAGTATGAAGGGGCATAACTACCAGCTCTCTGGGCGGTGGAATGATGCTGAAACTATGCTCTATCACTATGAAATATAAGGGACTCTATAAATAGTACAAAAACCTTTTTCGCCAAAAATAATGACTTTACTTTTGTGCAAAAAGAGGGAGAATCATGACATATAATTTATTTGTCAAGACTGTTTTTAATACTTGCGTTTTAGATGCATGTGAGATGATTGCTTTATGATGTATATTTACATGAGTTGTATTTTACAGATTTCAAAATGAGGCACTTGATGCCCTTGCACTATGAAAAATGATTTTGTACTTCAAAGTTTTGTTTTTTACATTCATATCATGGTTACTTAATCTGATCTTTTTTTTGGCTTTGCAATAAGACAAACATGTATATATATACATATATATATATATATATATATATATATATATATATATATATATATATATATATCATTCATTGCAAATTTCAATCATGAGCTAAGCAGATGTTATATGTGTTTTTGTCTGCATCATTTTTCTGCACACATGGATATACATATTTCTTGTCGTATAAAAAAAAAATAATCTTTGATTGTGTTTTTACATTTGTATGCAAAAAAATAAAAAAAAAATAACATTTTACTTTTTTTTTTCTACATCAAAAAGAGTTTGACCTTTTGTCATACATTTTGTAGAAAATAGAAAGATATGTTATAAATTTAATACAGAAATATAAAAGGGATCTAATTTAAAAAAAAAATATAAAAAAATTAACGATTCTTTTAATGACTTCTTCTAAAAACGTGTAATTAAAAAACAAACAAACAAACAAAAACTTTCTACTCTAGTCTTTAATCATTAGATGATAAAAAATGATTTTTTATTTGAATCTTCCTCCTTCTCTCAAAAATTATACATCTTCCAAGGTACAAAAAAAAAAAATACTTGGTTCAAAAGGTTATTTATTGTGAAAGTTATATTTAAGAAAAAATACATAATAAGACTTTTTATTTCACAGGGCTGGTAATATCAGATTGTGAAATGTGATTTATGAAGGGTGTGGCGATCAAACAAACACTTGCTCAACAAGTGAGCTTGATCCATGGGGAAGAATCGAAAGAGTTGCACTTACTCTGAGCTGGTTTGACTTGAACATGAAACAATTGCATTTGATTGAATCCTTTTGCATTTGATTGAATTTATTTATGGGTTATTACATATGTGAGTGAGTCATAGGGTTTGTCATAAATTGATTTTAAATGCTCTCCCTCAAATATTGTAGCTGGTCACAAAAAAGAAAAAAATGGAATTTGAGCAATAAATTATGAAAACTACAGCATTGGATTTGAGTTATAGATAACTAAACTTTTGAATATGTTAAGGTGATTAATATGATTCATTCTCAATTTATAACTACTGCACATTAAGATATTATGAGGTTTTTTACACCAAATTACTGGTTTATATTATAGTAAAGAGTGAAGGAAATTCACTTCACCTCAGTGAGTGATTTTTCTCACAACCTGACCCTATTATTTGGGTCTTTGCCGTAGGTATATATACATAAAATAATACAAAAAAATAAACAATAGTTGAACAATTGGGTCACTAGTATGTAGTGACTAAACTCTTTGTACCGAATCGAATATTTTCTCAAATATCTCCTCCATCAGTGAGCACTGAATTTGAACAAGTTACATCAAGTGGGAGCAAAAGTCTAAGTAATTATTCAAAAAACATAGATTAGAGATAAAATAGTTGTATATTAACTCCATAATGACACAAACCCTGCTCCATCAATCAATCCCTACTTTGACCCCTCAAAATCCGTTTCTCAAATCCAATTTCACAAAGAAAAGTTGACATAAACGTCTGATTTTTTTTTTTTTTTTGTCAAAATTATTTGTTGGCATTATACATGTATAGTTTTTTTATACTAACAAAAGAAGGGGGCCGTAGCTCCAAATACCTGGTCTCCTGGTCTCACCAACTTTCGAAAAATCTATAACGCGAAATAACTTTTTGAGTATTCATTACTTCATTTCATGATCTTATAGCTGATTTCACAAATAAAAAAAAAAAATTAAATTCGCATGGATATACAGACCTACGGATAATGTACAAATGTCTATCTCCTTAATCATGGTTTTTACAAAAAGTTGCAAGGCAGAAAACTCACGTAGAATCTACGCATCGTAGTATGTAATTACTTACTCACATGCTTAGGTATTCATTCTAATGAAATCCCTTTAGATTCTGCAAAGGAAATCATGACTTGGGAAAAAAAATGCATTTAAATCTCTTTAAGGAATAAAAAAATGCAATATATATATATTTATAAATATATTTTTAGAACCGCACTAAATATACATATATTTTCTTATTATATCACACCCTTTTCTAAAGAAACTCAGGGCCCTTCTGAAGACATACATACATATATACATACAGGTACATCCAAGTATGTTACATACATATCTACATAAACCGAATAATAATGAATCCATGCAATTTTTCATTTCATTTTTTTTTTAAAACAATGAACATTGTTCATAAAAGACTTGTGGTTTTTTTATTCGATTGCAGTGATAAATAATCTTATACATATTTTCTTTCTTTGAGTATTAATAATAGTAAATAAGAGAAAGAGAGAGAGAGAAGGTCTTATGCAGAAGATTTTTATGCAAAAAGACATATTAAATATATATAGAGAGAGAGATAGGGTTTCGATTAGAAATTTGGATGTACCTTTATAGAGCCATTTTTTTACAAATGATTCAAGGAATTTCATTTAATTAAGAATCAAGTAAGTGAATGTATAGAAATAGACGCTATTATGTAAATTGATAGATATCACAGTGTCAAATGTCTCATACTATGATGCTATTACCAAAGCAGACTAATTAAATGTTTATCAACAATAAGATAATTAGGGCTGTTTAGATGTAGCGTTGATATGTATTGAAATTGATGATTTATTCGTTCATCTCTATTGGGGTCATTAACTTTGCATGTAGGACTCTATGACTTCTTAATTAATATGAGCAATAACTGGAGAAGGAAAATGAGGTATGAAGTTTTTTTTTATTTATTATTTTTGCAATCATGCAATATCCATTGCAAAAAATATATCAAAGGTTATAACTATTTAGACATGAGGAAAAATGCTGAGTTAAGTTTTGAGTTTAAGGAAGGAAAAAAACTCCCAAAAATAGCAGTTGGTAATTCCCTACCTACTGCTAAAAAATCCATTTGAATTCAGACTTCTTTGTATTATTGAATAAATAACTTGCTACAATAATAAGTAGATTCATTTCTACTTATGAATAAATTATGTTTAATAAAGTGTGCCTCCCCCCCCCTATTCTGGATTGAGAGCAGCTCAAATTTACTTCAGTCCTTTTAGTTTCTATCAGTTATTAAGCATTATTTACTTCATATTGTAAATAAAAAGACAGCTGATAAAATGGTACAGAGGTACCAGATGTTAATAATTGAGAAGATAAATTTGAGCAAAATGTTCATCCCATTTGAGTTGTAATGCAGTTTCTTGCGTCTGACATTTTTAGTACGCAGTTGGCAATTTGAGCAGCATTTTTTATTTTCCTATGCGTTCATCATCTTTTCTTAATTTCCTGAAGGGAAATTATGTATATATGTACCTCAAAATAAGGATCTGAGATTACAGTTAGAACAAACAATTTTTTTTTCCATAACTTCTCGGGTGGAGTCAATTTAAAATCCCTGATTGTCGTTAACGGGTGATTTTCAAACATGAACTTGAGTTTATTTTCTTCCATTTACTTTATAATTAGAGGAAATGCATTTGTCCACAAATGTTTTTTTTATATATAAAACGAGAACGAAGGAGAATATTTTTTTCTTCGTGACTAAATTAGATCGAAACTAAATGTGAAGAAGTGAACACTGGTGGTCGTATAATAGTTATGTGGACAACCACATCTCGTTAGATAGAGTTACACAAGTCAAAATTTGAAAAACAAAACAAAACTTGTCTTTGACAAATTTAGGAAACGAGATGGGATTAATGGTACAAAATGGGCCGTTACATTTTTCAATAGTGGTACACCTTATCGGATAACTTTTCTCTCTATTCAGTTATGATAATTTGACTTTTACTACCCCATTACTGCAAAAACAAAATAAAAAAACTATTTTTTAAATTCAATGCTCTGTAAATATAAATTTGGATATGTTCAAATTCAAATTATTTTTCATGTTATGCCTTATTTTTTATGGACATCAATTACATTAGAGTCTGTTACTTTTACAAAGAGCTACTAAATCCTGCTCTGGAGATACATTGTTTCTTTTTTGTCCAAGTAACAAGTAAAGAGTAATTAATTACTTTTCTAAGAAATGCGTACAACACTGATTATGATTTGTGTTCTCTCTCTCTCTCTTCCCCCTCCCGCCATACATTTAATTAAAAGCAATTTAGAGTAGTGATGTGTTCTAGAGACTAGACAAATCCAAGACTTTGGAAGTTGAGACTTTAAAATCAATTGTATATACATACAATATTTGCTAGAAATCAAAGACTCAAGGTAGATCAACTAAAGTAGTAGCGTGCAGAAGGATTACGAAATCAGCTGAAATCCTTCTGAGCACGACTACTTCAGCCTATTGCACTTCTATTTCAGTAGTTCTAGCCTGAGTCTTTGATTTCTAGCCAATTTTTGCTCAAAATTGGATGAAAATTTACATGTTAAGATGAAAGATTTCTTTTAGTTCAAGGATTCTTAGCGATCGTTCAGCATTTCGTTTGAAAGCTGTGTGTCTCATGCCTTGAATGCATTCCTTATTCATCCATTTCATGTAATCTTTATTCAAGGAGTTATTTAAGTACTCGATTTGGCCGACTTTTGGGTCTACTATCGCCGCCTATGCCCCTAGATGTCCATTTGGTCAAAACAAAGACTGTAAATACATTACCTACACTAGCAAATCATGATTTTTTAATGCAAAAACTTAGTATCCTTCTAGGCTTAAATTGAAGTTGGAAAATGGGCCAAAAAAGCTCAAAAAGTAGGATCCGATTTCTCAAAAACCGTCGGACTCTCTCAAAAAAATAAAAAAAATTCAGGATTGAAATCAGTGTGCAAAACTGAATAACTTTTTTATACATATATCCCTTAGGATTTATGACTGTTGACCAGTTTATTTATATTATATAACAATTGTATATAATGAAAAACTATTTATTTTAATACTAAAAAAAATTCAGGAGATATAATTTGAGTTGATATTAGAAGAAATACATCTGCTCTTTGAACAAAAATGGATATGGCAGCTCAAGATTTCACTTTAATTCCTTCACATAGACTCTCATTTCGACTACGTCTCGTATTAAAGGTTTGAGATTCGACTTGAGTTTCATCTTGAGAATGTTTTTACTGACTGGAATTTGAGCATACAGACCTGAGACTTGACTCGAATTCCTATGAAATGACTCGTGGTCAGATCTGCTTATTTAAATCCTTATAACAATAAAAAGCTGCGTTATTATTGTGACATTAATATATCACTTCATTTTTGTAAAAATGTTCCTCTTCTTATGAACGGATTAAACGCCTCAGGGTCTACTTTATCCGAGAGCAAGAGAAAATAATTGATCTGGATCTTGATAACAAGATATGACCAAGAATTTGAGGAGTCAAGACAAAGGCCTAACGCAAATTAGACTCTATATATATATGTAGATATAAACCGATCTGTAGAACCCTATTAGTCTATAGACTGAAATATAAACTTTGTTGTGTACAAATTATGACATTAAGCCATCATCCCCTACCTCACTCAATTTTTCTTCGAACCCTCATTTTCTTATACATAGGTTATAGCCCTAATACTACCAATGATATTTTTGTATTCTCTCCTACACCCCAACTCAAAACAACCCATGTCCAACACTCATTTATGAATGTGAATTTCTCAATAATACAAGAATATAAAAATAACAACAATTAACATCATATTTTGTTCTCTCATTTTCATAAATACATATGTATATGTATATATAATACTTATACACAACAACTTTATTTAAGTACATTTATTATTGTTCGTCTTACTGTTTTTGCTTAGATGAGTGCATGAAGAAGTCATCATTAGGAATGTAAATAATATGCAAATGGGGTGTGTAAAATAAAAAAAAGAGAGAAAATTATCAACCTGGTAACTATGTGACAATTTGATGAATGTTGAGAGGGAAGCAGGTTGAGCTGTCATGACGGTTGACTGAGCTAAGGCTGCTATTCTCCATTATATATGTATACAAATGAAGACATCAATAATAAATAATAATAACATTATGTATACCATAGATGAGAGGCAGAAAATTAACTGAAATTGATATCAGGAAATTATATATTTTTAACTAATAGTAATAATTATACGAGGACTTGAGCCCTTTTTTTTGTTTACATTTTATTTGCTTTATTGACCTTAATGAATGTATTCCTTCATGTGAGATCTTTACTTTCAGGTAGATGTTCTCCCCTCAGTAGTAATAAAGGAAATATGATAACAGCTTTGGAAAACAAAAAGTACTGTTGTTCGAAGAGCCAACTCCACAAAATCTCGCACGCGGCATTTTGTATATTATTTACATTCCTAGTCATCATTCATTCATTCATTCTATTTTGAGTCGCAAGTCTTTTTAATGTAATTTTCATTGCATGAAATACATAGAATCATTCTTTTGTTCCCTGCATGAATTCATTGTGTGTTTTTATTGGGCAATGCACCTATCAAATCGATTAGCATATTTAATCATGATTCATCTGTTCTCATTTGTATGTATACCTCTCTCATCAACTCTCTGTGCATTTGATTATCTATTAGCAATAAAATATTTTTATTGTATGTACATGAACGATTTTTTATGAGCAGTCTCTTTTTCCCTCCTACCATGAGGGGAATATTATTTTACAAACAACATACTTTGTACATTGCTCTGCTAATGAAGTAAAAATATGTAAAAAGAAGAAAATGAAGAAGAAGCAAATTGAGCAATGAAATTGTTGCATTTTTTTTTCTTTTCTTATGGCCTAGGGATTAAAAATGAAATATGTCCAAGATTAATCACTTTTTTTTCTTCAACCCCTGAAATGAATGAGAATCATGCATTCATATTGTGGCTGTTTTATATTATAAAACCATCATAAAAAATTGAGGGTTTCTAAATGGGTGGCAGAGGAAGGTCAGATGGATTTAATAGTATGCACTACCTTGACATATTTATTTATTATTATTTTTTTGCATATTTTTATATGCATTTAATCCGTAAATTGCATTCAAAATAGCATACTTGGACTCAGAATGGTAGATTGCTTAAAAACTAATCTCATGTCTAAGTCAGTAATAGGCAAAAAATATCGGGAATTGAAAAATCTTTATTTAATTATTACTATCAAAATTCAATTATTTCCCCTTAAAAGTAGATACAACTAGAACTCATAGAATATTATTTTTAATAAATCTATTTTTGATTCAAATATATGTATAGATTACTTAATTTAAAAAAAGTTAAGTCCACGGTCTAAGCTTTATGCTCAAATTGAAAAACCATTCATCTAATCAAGTATTATGAATAAAATTGAGGGTATTTTTTCTTCATTTAATCATCAAAATTCATTTTCCTTCCCCTTTAATATTTGACAACGTTTTCTCTTATTTTCGAAATAGTTATACAAAATTTTATTAAGTCAATAATAATAATTACTGAACAATGTCTGCTAAGTTTGTATCTATGCTATTAAAATAAAAAATCGGATGGTATATGTATTGTCTTGAGGTATTTCGAGAAATGAAGCAGCACAAATTATCAAAATTTCAAAAGAATAGTGTCTGGAAGATTCATTATAACTTCTTTGGCTTGCACAGGATTTCTTTAAATTGTATTTGAGTCATCATCATATAGAGATTCTATAAAACGAATAATTCCATTTTAGCTCTTCACAAAAGAACGTGTATGACAAACGCTAATGAATATTTTAACGTGTAATTTGGCACAAATGTCAATAACAGTGTTGCCAATTTAAAATTTATGAGAATGTAGTTTCCTTGCTTTTGCTAACATCTGTCTAAACTGTTGAACGTGCTCCATAAGTTTGACCTGAGACAGTTCAAGAAGGGCGGGGGAAGTGGGGTTCAAAAAAAAAAAGAAGAAAAAATATCTCATTTAGAATGATGATCACATGACATTTGAGGAGAACACAATTTAAAAAGATTGAGAAGACCTGCGTTAGTCACTCTTAAAAATTTATCTCCCAATTTCACTTTTCTAACTCAGAGACTGCTTGTAATTCAAGACAGAATGTACATATAATATACAAGTATCCAAGCTTAATCAGTGCAGCTCTTTCACTGTACACCCACAGTGGCCTTCATTTTACAGCCCTTTACCCGCAATAAGAATAGAATGTTATATTGTGTTCCTTGGGCTGACACAAACCTTATATCTGGAATAGTCCGAATATTTATACTGTAAGAGGGGTCTTGATCCTTTTTTTCATGTAAAGACTACATTCCAAATATCGGCCACAAGTTTCATTTTTACTATACATCTTAGATTATTCAAGGGCTGCAGGATGTTTAGCCTCTTGATCCAAGTACATATGTGTCAAGTCAACAAGAAAGCAAGTTTGTTTTCAAATATTGACAAGGAGAAAATCCACTTTAAAGTAGTTTTTTTACTTCATAAATATAACGGTCACATATTTGGGAGTCATTTTAAGACCTATTGCGTAGGGTTTTTGTGAAAATGTGCCTTTTAATCGAGAAACAACCAAGGATTATTTTCTATCCAGTAGAGCAATCGGATAAATGTGCGCATGGAGCCGAGTTGGTCATTGAAAGAACGTCCATCTTTTTCATGGCCCCAGAGATTGTTTTGTTGCAGTTGGCTAAAACCATCTGTTCATTTGTTTAAGAACTATTAAGAATCAACTTAATCCGCTATCATGCTCACCATGAATCATAGTCATAGTAACAACATAGTCATAAACACCAGGTGTTTTTTATACTTAATTGTGGCCGGTATTTCTTCTCCTACAATACAGTTGCAATTATTATTGGAGTCATTAATTAATATATCGAAATAGCCTATTAATACAAATGATAAAAGAGAATGTCTTCAACAATATGAGTGCAGTTCACACTCATTTTTGAAATATTTCAGAGTAACTTGGTTTCTTGTTGACTTGACACATATTTGACAGATCTTTAGACTGGCTCAAACGTTGTTAATAAATCAAAGAGCTATGAAATCAGTCTGATGTAGGAAAATGCTCGGTGACTCTCTGCTACTCGGATATACATTATTCCTATTTGTTTTTGTTTTTTTGAATAATTGATGAAGGGTGTCTTTAAATCTTCTAGTGTCTTCTTAAATCCTTCCTTTATTTGTTTTCTCTCTCTCAATTCCTTCTCCTCCCTTTTCTCACTCCTTAAATCAATATGAATCTAAATATTATGCATATACATAACAGATACGATCTTTATTTCCTGGAATTACTCACCAAATGATGTTTTTGATGATTTTCCCCATTTCTTCCTTCCTTACTTTCTCTTTTGTCTTTCTTTTGCCTGGCTCTGTTTTGACGCAATTTCTTCTAAGAGAAAAGATAAGAAAAAGAACAAAAGGCTCCCTGGTGAGTGCTGCCCTCTCGAACATCGTCTTGTTCTTCTCCTTCTTCCTTTGTGTGTATTTAATGAGGGTCGTAGACCATACAAAACATCTCTATCTACACTATTCTTAAAAGTATGTGTGTGGGGGGAGGGGGAATCTCTTCCTTGTTACTATGTAGGATATATATATTTTTTGGCGGGAAAAGTTATGGCGGGAAACATGTTCATACTACATAGACAGAATGACGTAATTTTGCGTACCCTATTCCTTGAGAAGACGCAAATAATTCTTATACTCAACAGATGTGTTGAGTAATGTAACTATTGTACATTGTGTAAAATAAAGGAACGTCAGAATTATATATGTATATATATATATATATATAATATCCTAATGAGAGGACTCACAAGTAATCACAAATCATGAATAGCTACTGTGAAGAATGGATAATATAAAATCAGCAGCTGTTCCGTATAATTAAAAGCACAAGCCTATATGTTATATATGTATATTTATTTTCTTCAAATTTATTGTATTGTGTTTATACTTTTTCCTTAATGAACAGCAACAAAAAAAAGGATAAAGGGGGGGTTTCAAATGCGTCATAGGTGAGTGTTCACTTGTAAATAAAGCATCAGGGAGAGAGAGAGATAATTGCAAAAAACAAAGGCAATTACTTTACTTAATTGGCATGGAAAACGTCAAACTAATAAAAGGATAGTAGAAAACGTGTCTCCATCTGCTTAATGTATCCCTTAAACAACCTTGAGGGGAAAGAGAGGCCCTCATTTTGTAATTAAGTAAGTAAATACTTAGCAAATGAAGTCTGCCTGCTAAAATAACATATTGTACTTGCATAGTATGGTGTTTTGAGAAATTTATTGTGTTGTTTAAAGCTATTTGTTATATTGGTTTGTACCTCAGGAAAGGACAGAGTATCTAAGTACTTTAACTTTTTCAAGGATCGGGTATCCGTCCCATAAATTTGACGTTCCTAAGTCCTAAGATGGAGGCGTCCAAATGTAGGTCACAAGCCGTTCCATGGATCCATATTAGCCAATTGACACTACATATAATAGAAATCAAGTTATGATGTCATCATGAAACTCTCGCAAATATACCATATCTAGTTCAATATGGGAATAAGCAAGTTCAATATGGGAATAAACAAGTTCAAGTTCAGTGTATTTATTCCCATATTGAACTTGCTTATTCCCATATTGAACTTGCTTATTCCCATATTGAACTTGCTTATCCCCAAATTGAACTTGCTTATTCCCATATTGAACTTGATATGGTATATAGTTGAGGCAGTATGATGCACATCCAATACTTGAAAGAATAATTAATACTTTAATTAAGCCTTAGGATTCTAAGAATAATCTGGATCATATCAAAAAACTTTTACAGGGCCTTCAAGTCTTACGCCATAGGCGTAAGACTCGCAGATTTCATCCCCATCTCACACTCTCACGCCACTCAATGAATTGTATCAAATTTTTTTAAGCATACTCAAATATATATTTTTATTTTTATTTTTTTTAAGATTCAATAAATTGGAATGATGCTCCAAAAGTTCAATGCAAATAATAATTAACAAACTTGAGAGCCAAAGCAAGGGATGCCCACATGGTTCATTTGTCAGAGCTGGTTTAATCAACCATTATAGTCGAGTGGAATGCCATTATAAATTTTTATTAGTATTACCTAATACCACGTCGAACTCATTAATAAAAAATTTGAGAGTCTTCCTTATACTTTTACTCAAGGAATTTAATTGGGGGTGGTTGAATTGGAAACTTTACCAGGTGTATGATATTAGTAGAGAAAATGATGATGTTTTGTAGAGGGCACTTTCAACTCCATTATGTTTGATAATATATATATATATATGTATATTCTATTTTATCTTAGAGGCAAATAATTCCATTGCAATTCTTGTACATTATTACATATACCTATGTAATGACTGTGATAAGAAAGAGAGTTTTTATTGTTTTATTACGTGAATGGCTGGTTTTTTGTTTTTGTTGTTGTTGTTGTTTTTGTTACTTTCTGCAATTCAAAGGCACATAATGATAAGGGAAAATAAAAGAAAATTTCGATATATATATATATATATATATATTTAGTACATCTGGGTAGGTATGCCCCTTTTTTATGCCCCACATATGTACATAGAATAGACACCTCCTTCATTTTACATAAGCTTTTGGTTTGCTAGTCAATGGAAAAGTAGCAATGAAGGAATGGAATTCAATTACAAACTTTTATTTTTCTTCTTGTTCTAACCATTACATATATGAAATATGCCCGACTCGTAGCTCAGAGATAAATGTACTCATATACGTTTAACCCAATAAGATATTGATAAAAACAAGCCATAAATATATATATTCTAAAGTTTCTATGTTTTTTCACATCACTACAAAAAAAAAAAGAAAAAAAAAAAGAAACAAATTGACTGACTCATTCAAGTCTCTCCTTTTTATTCTTTTTATTCTCTTCATAGAAAATTTAGAGCCTCTGGGGTCAATTATTCTTATGTATAGTTTGATATATAATATACAAGCGTACGTTTTATGTGTTTATACATATGTGTCAAGTCATCAAGAAACAAAGTTTATCTGAAATATTTCAAAAATGAGTGTGAACTGCACTCATATTCTTGTTGAGGACATTCTCTTTCATTTGTATTAATAGGTTATTTCGATATATTGAATAATGACTCCAATAATAATTGCAACAGTATTATAGGAGTAAAAAAATACCGGCCACAATCAAGAAACTAAAACATCTGGTATTTCTGACTATGTAGTTACTATTACTATGATTCATAGACGGTGAACATGATAGCGGATGTAGTTGATTCTTAATAGTTCCTAAACCGATGATGAACTGGTTTTAGCCAACTGCAACTAAATAAATATATAGGGCTATGAAAAAGATGAACGTTCTTTCAGGGACCAACTCAGCTCCATGTGCAGTCGACACATTTATCCGCTTACTCTATTGGATAGTAAACAATCATTGGTTAATAAAAATTTATAACGGCATTCCACTCGACTCCAAAGGTTGATTAATCAAGCTCTGACAAATGAACCATGTGGGCATCCCTTGCTTTGGCTCTCAAGTTTGTTAATTATTATTTGCATTGAACTTTTGGAGCATCATTCATATTCAATGAATCTTAAAAAAATATAAATAAATATATATATTTGACTATTTGACTTAAAAAAAATGCAATACAATTCATTGAGTGGCGTGAGAGATGGGGATGAAATCTGCGAGTCTTACGCCAATTGCGTGAGACTTGAAAGCCCTGTAAAAGTTTTTTCATATAATCCAGATTATTCCTAGAATCCTATGGCTTAATTAAAGTATAAATTAATTCTTACAAGTATTGGATGTGCATCATACTGCCTCAAATATATACCTTTTCAAGTTCAATATGGGAATATCCAAGTTCAATATGGGAATAAGCAAGTTCAATATGGGAATAAGCAAGTTCAATATGGGAATAAGCAAGTTCAATATGGGAATAAACAAGTTCAATATGGGAATAAATACACTGAACTTGAACTTGCTTATTCCCATATTGAACTTGCTTATTTCTCGATTAAAAGGCACATTTTAGCAGAATTGTGCGCGAAGTGTCTTAAAACGACTCCAAAATATTTGGCCGTTATATTTATGAAGACAAAAAACTACTTCAAAGTGAATTTTCTCTCTTCTTTCAATATTTAAAAAAAACTAAACTTGCTTTCTCGTTGATTTGGCTCATAGTTATTTATGAAGAAATCAAAAATATATATGCTCTGAATATGCTAGGATTCCGTTTCCCAAAATAATAATAATAATAATAAATTCATTGTGTGTCGTCACATTCACTCTTATTCTCATTGCTTCTCTTTCGAATGTTTCTTTTTTGTTTGTTATTCAACTTAGATACATCTCATATAACGAATAAGGGGACTGACTATCCCTCCTCTCCTAATTGTATCTATGTAAAGAGAATAATATATTTTATAAACACTGGATTCTCATTCTAACGAAATTTTCTCTGCAAATAGCAAATTTAAAAATCCTAGTGTGTTTGGCTATTATTTTCATCGTTAGAGAATTTGATTTAATTCCCTTCCCCTCCCAAGATGTCGCTTTTAAAGATCATAAATATACACCTATACTCGGGTTCCTTCTGGAAAATTCACTTTGTTTTAATTTAAATAATATGATAAACTCATATAATATAAAGTTAGCTATAGATTATACAAAAATTGATCATGTGGTTGAAGTTTAGTCGACTTTGTATACATACGAATAAATACACACAGAGAATGGGGTTAATTCAATGATTACAAAATTCCATTAGAAGGGTAATTTGACGATAGTGCTCTTAAATTTAATTTTGTGACTTTTTTTTTTTTTTTTTTTCAAAAAAGAGGGTTTTATACAATTATATAAGTGGCAGTAGAGGGGGAGCAGTGTCATACAGATGATGTCATATATAAATGACACCACAATAACTGGTTACATTTTTATTGTCCTTGCTACCATGTTGAAAAATAAAAAAATGTAAACCCAAAGTTGTCAAAGTTGTATTCTGGATCATTCATAACTTTTAAAGGCTTCATAATTCATGGTACAATTTGTATCACTTAATCAATATATATCTGCAATTTGATAGGCTTAGACCGAATTCCAGTTCAATCCTGTTAAAAAATATTATTAAGAATGACTAAAAAAAATGACAGGCAAAATAGAATTCCGATTCATTTTGCTGGTTGAAAATCTCAGAAATTGTTGGAAGCTTTAATTCCAATATGGGGCAAACCGTTAGTGCCTTCTCCTTCAAGTTCATATCCGAAACATCTATATTATTTTGTGTAGAGTTATCTATATAGTGTCGAAGGTTAAAGGTCATTTCTACAAGAATTTAGAATTTCCGTCGGCTATATTGAATAAGTTATTGATAAAAAACAAACTTAGAAATAGTGTCTAGATACTCATTTTGTGCATTAAAAAATGTTGATTCCCAAGTGTATTTAATGCATATTTCATTTCCAGTCTTCGTTTTGACCTAGAGGGACTCCTGGGAGCATAGGGGGCGAGAGTATGTAGACCCAAAAGTCGGCCAAGTCGTTTGTACTTAAATAACTCCTTGAATACTACACGCAATGGATTAATAAGGAATGCATTCAAAAGCTGAGACCCAGAGCTTTCAAATGGGATGTCAAGCGCTCGACATGACTCCCTTAAAACCAAGAACAAATCATTCATCATCTAAATGTGTAAATTTTCATCCAATTTCGATCAAAATCCACTAGAAATCAAACAACTCAGAGTAGAGCTACTAAAGTAGGAGCGAGCCGAAGGATTGCAAAATCAGCTGAAATTCTTTAGTCTATTGCAGTTGTTTTATAGTAGCTGTACCGTGAGTCTTTGATTTTCGGTGGATTTTTAATCGAATTTGAATGAAAACTTACACTTTTAGATGAACGATTCATCGGGGAAATCAATACCTTTCTTCAAACTTTTGAATTACACTGTACATATGTCTATTTATGGTTAACAAAAATAAAGTGTAATTCAAAGCATTTCCTGTGTGAAAATGTAGGGAGCAAAACGGGCGTAGGGGAATAATTATTTTGCCACTCACTTGATTATACACACAAAAAATCAATGATTCTCAATCTTTTTATTTATTCAATGCATAATATTAAAATAATTTGTCTAAAATAGTATCTATCTAGATTTCCCTTCTAGAAAATTACCTCACGTTGGGAGGAGCCCCCTGGCGGCACTGTAAACTATGTACATATATGTATTTGATTTAATTAAGGGGTGAGTGGAATGTACATTGTACACATAAGTTTCCTTTCTGTGTCTATGTTTGTATGTATGTTTCTTGTTGTTATTCGTGTCTTTTTATTATACCCATTATCTTAGAGGGAATCATTTCTGTTCCCCTTTAATGTTTATTTTATATCGATATATATTGTCTTAGCAACAGACTGCCAATTTCCCTAATTATACATACATATATGGCCACTCATTCACTTTCTTAGAGCTATGTTTCACTCTCTAGGAGTTAAATGCAATATGTACATCAAAGGGAGGGAGAGAGAGGGTGCTTCAGATGAAATATTTATACAGTATGGATATGACTCGACTTGCTGCCCATGTTGATAGAGTCCCACCCAATGGGTCAATTACACATGTGCCCTTGTACACATTACTATGTATATGTATACACCCACTCTTGATAGCAAAGATGATGAAATGTAGGAAGATATAACTGACTTATCCACGTATGTACATGTACATTAATACTGTGCTATTTATAATCAAAACGTAATTTCCTGGAATGAGGATATGAAAAATAATGATTAATATAAAATTAAAATGAGTTACTATGGGTAAGAAATATCGGGAATCAAAAAAAAAAAACCTGTAATTGTTTAATGATCAAAGTTCATTTCATTCCCTTTAAAGTAGCCCCCTCCCTCCGATACAATTCACATGTGGCAAGGGTATTTTTTTTTTTTTTTAATTTTCAAAACAGTTACAACATGTGCATTAAGTCAATATTAATTAAAGATCAATAACTGCTGAGTTTTTAGATATGCTATTAAAATGAAAAATTGTATGGTCGTTTTTCTATGTATCTCGAGAAATAATAAACCATGGACTTTCATAATTTAAACAGAATAGAGTCTGGAGTATTCATTGCAACTTTTTTAGTTTGATCAACATTTCTCTAAATTGCATTTGAGTCATTTTCTTTAAGACATTTAAAAAAAATGAAAAATAGTATTTACCTATTCTCAAAAGGATCTGTATCTGTAATACAAATGAATATTTTGATACAGATGTTAATGACAGTAGTGCCAACTTAAAAACAAAAACATTTATCCCTATGGGAATCCCTCAACCCCCCCCCCCTCCCTCCAAAAAAAAAAAAAAAAAAATCCCGGTAGTTTTTGCTCATAGTAGTATATATGTTTATGTTAAATTCGTCTGAAGTTTTTAAGTTATTCTTGTTACGTCACATTTGATCTCTTTTTAATTATATAGAGAAAACCTTTTTTTAAATAATTTTTTTTGGAATTTTTCAAAAAATCATTACGTCTGGTCATTATCATAAAAAACATTTATGAACGAATAGCATATGTATTTTGGCCTATTCCTGGCCTACAAAACTAACTCTGATATGTAAACTTCAAGCTAGATTTCGACTAATATGGAGTCAATACTGTCTGTTTAAAGGTTTTCAATTAGACAAAAAATGGCTACTTTGATCACTACATAATTTTCCTCATCACCGTAGCAAAATAGATGACTCATCTATAAATATTTTGATCAATTATATCAGTTAACTTTTAAATTATGGATACAGTTTTATTTTTCGACAAGCTCGCATTGGAAAAACTATGTATGGTCTGTAATGGTTAAGTCATCAAACATTTTTTGTCTCATTTTTTTATTTTATTTTTTATTACAAAAACTTAACGAAGTCATTTTGTATTTTGAATTCAAATCGGGTATTTTGTTATTAGTGAGAAATAAAATACAGAAGACCCATTGAACTCGACACTAATTCATTTGGGACAGAGGATCGAAAAGCAAAGTAGTCGTGTTTCAAGTCAACTAGCTACAGAAAGTAAGAAGCCCTGATGCACAAACTGTATTTGATTACTTTAAGGAGCGGTTTGGGCTTATGAAATTTATTCAAGCTCGGAGACAGTGTTTTTTTCTAAGCATTTCGGCGTCAAACTCCAAATCTGTTGAGACGTGAAATGATCGTATTCTGGGGCTCTAATGTACATATAATATGTAACAATCAGCAAAGTTGACCAATTGCGGCTTTATTTAGAACTACATATGAACAACACATTTAATCTGTATATGTACACTTCAAACCTTGGGCATCAAAGTAGTATTGAGTAGTTTCTCTTCTCTCAAATTTCCATCAGCAGCATATTACACCCGTATGAATTTGTCATATATATATATATATATCATTGCTTTTTCTAAAAAAAGAGGTCCCTTTTTGAACTAGTATATAAATATACCTTCATATTTGATTCATGAGCAAAAAATGGGGAATATTTTTTCTATTATAATTATTATTATCCGCCAAAAGGAGTTATAGAAATGAAATCCCCGTGTATAGATTTTGTACCAAAATATACATATATATATATATAGTTTTTAAGCATTTTTGATGGGCATGTGGTTTGATTGAATTAAATATTTAGCAATGGTGTTCTTATTTGCTACATCAAAGATGAGAGTCAATATCTTTACTACCTGTATTATGTATCACAACCACCTTTGGTCTAAAAACTACAGGGAGAGAATGATGAAGAAAATAGTTTGTACTTCGTGCATAAAAATAAACGCTGAATAATGCTATGTAAAGATATACAAGAAGGCTCAATATATATATATATATATATATATATATATATATAAAGAATTAAGAAGGAGAGACAGAAGAAAAGAAAAGAGGTCTGCATTCTGCCATATTTATTTATTTAAATAATACCCATTGTTCAATTTGCAAAGGGTTGCAAATAATAACACCAATAGGGAGAGCAAAAGAACAGAGGAGAAACTGTTAAGAACGAATATTCTCACACATGTTTAATGGAGCTGAAGATGAAAGAGTATTGTTCATTTGAAGTAATTAAATAAACACACATTTTTATAACATGTACATTATAAAAAAAAAATGTAAAAATAAAAAAAAAAATACACAAATCAACCATCATGAAAGAAAGGACAAAGCATTTTGTATTTCACTTTTGACAGATCCGTATGTGGAATTGCGATTTTGTTAGTCTATACAATTCATGTATGGACTGGTTTCATGGTCTGTTGTATATCGATTTGCATAATATATATATATACATTGAGGGTATCACTAAGCCTCTAATGTATAATATGTGGATTAGAGTTGAATGGATATGGTTTTTTGGGAAGTAAGAAAAACCAACAGCCCATAACTGATTCACCAACCTTTTTCTTTTCCAGTGCAAATGCCCCATACTCTCATGGTCGGTCTCTCAGGCTCACTCTATATACAATTTTCTACAACACTGGATAGTAAAGCATAGAGCCCCTGGAATAGGAATTTAAAAGAAATTCCTATTACATACTTAAGTAGCTTACGACTTTAAAAAAATATATATATTTCCCTGTCTCCATGGAGCATCCCAAAAGTTCATTTTCGAGTTGCCTGCTCACCCAGTAATTTCAAAAACAGTGTGGAGAGTGCTCAATTGCTCAGAGATTTATTTCATCACTGAATTGTTGCACAGAGAATCCTAAAGTTGCAAATTGTTGTTTTTTGTATAGAGAACAGAAATAGAGTCAAATAGCTCAATTTGATTGATTAGTGGGGAAATTTTCAGTTAAAAAATCCAAAAATTCATCAGTTAAAAAATCCAAAAATTCATCAGTTAAAAAATCCAAAAATTCATCAGTTAAAAAATCCAAAAATTCATCAGTTAAAAAGTAATGATACATGAGTTAAACTGCATTAACAAACTGCATGGAATCAAATAACATTAATTAATTGAGGGAGGGAAGGAGGGGGAGCCATCAAAAAGGACGGCTCCAGCCACATCTGAGTTTTCCAGAGTAAACTAATTTAAACACTTTAGATTTCGTTTTTTTTTTTTTAAATGTTGATTTTGTATTTTAGAGAAAAAAGTATTGAAAATAATTCGTTAATTCGGCCAAATATCAGTTATTATCAAACTGGCTATATAATCATCAATATATCGGCAAGGTCCTAATTTATATATAGTTTGGATTCCCTTAGCTATCAAACAATCATCATGACACGAGGAGGGAAGTAAAACTAAGACATGCCTAAGACAATTTGTATCTTTATAAAAATCTTTAGATATTCGCGTGTATTAGCTGAAAGGAAGACAAACAGGCATAGAACAAAATTGATTTATACCCATTGCAAAAATAAAATAAAAAAGATCTTGTCTAAGCATCCACACGAATCAAATGTCCCCATGGTCCTTTTTAACTCTATGAGGGTAAAACTCATAAATCATAATTCATGGAATGAATTGTATTATGATATTTACATACTTGAGGAGTTGTTTTTATTATTTTATTATCCAGGCAGTAAGCATTATATCAACAGCTCCTTTTATATCTGATATTAATCTCTTTTTCCTTACAAATACATACATTTTAACATTTCTCTAATTGCACTGTATTACAATTAAATATATTATCTGTTTAAACATTAATGCGAGCAAATATATTATGTTACATAAATCTTACATTAAAAATAAATATAACAAACAGAAGAAAAAAAAAGTAGATAAGATTTGTTGTCTTAAAGTTTTTTTATTTATTTTATATATATATATATTAGCTCTTTACTTTTCGTGTGTGCAAGTTTCTAAGTAATTAATGTCTTAAGAAAAGAGACGAGAACTTCATTCATTTATCTATATTAATACTTTTTCTTAAGCAAAAAATAAGAAAAAAAGAAGGAAAAAAGAAGGTTATTGCTTATGTGAGAGTCATTTAGAGGTATTATAATTTTTAAATGAATTGCAAAAAACAGGAAGTCTGAAAACTCGAATTCGAAGATCCTTGATTGATTTTAGGAGCCCCCATTCCTTACATGTAAAACTGGTTTTTTAGTTTAAGGATATTAAAGTTCAAGATATTTGATTTTGCCTCTAATTTATGTTGTCGATAAAGGGTTGGGTTCCATATTGACAAATGTTCTATAATACGTACGTTCAATAAAAATAAATGCAAATTAAGAAAAAAAAAATGAAATTATAAGCAAATAAAATTCAAGAATTGAATTGAATTTTTTCTTCTTTAAAAGTTGTACCTTTAAAAATTCCTTGACGTAAACACAATTCCTGCTTCATATTTATAAAAAAAGTTCCCTCAATTTTTTGACTGAACTTTGAATTATGGAAAACAGTAATCAAATTGAAAGTCTTTATTTTTTCATACCCCTATGGGCAAAAAATATCAGGAATAAAAAAATCTTTATTCAATCCTGAAAATTTATTTTGAATCCCTTTAAAGTAGCCCATACCCCCATAAAGTGCTCATATAATTCCCTTTTTACAAAGGCTATCCAAATTGCCCAAGTTTCCTCAATTGGATTGAGCATAGGACTGTAAATCTCAAGTATTAAAATTGTGTGAATTGAAAACTCTATTTCATTCAAAATTTTCTTATGTAACTTGCTTATTCCCATATTAAACTTGCTTATTCGTAAATTGAACTTGCTTATTCCCATATTGAACTTGAAAAGGTATATATATAGATTCTAGGTCCAATTAAAATGCTTTTAGTTTTCATAAAAATTTTTAGAATAGCGGGCACCTATGATATCATTTGAGCATCAATGTCCATACTTCCTCATTCTAACAAATGAAAGAGTTGAATCATGCATTCCCTAAAAAAATACCTCCAGTTTGAGGTGTCCTGATGTAGACTATAAATAGGAATGTAAAAATATACAAAATGCCGCGTGCGAGATTTTGTGGAGTTGGCATTTTTAACAGTACTTTTTGTTTTCCAAAGATGTTATCATTTTTCCTTTATTACTGTATTAGGGGAGAACATCTACCTAATAGTGAAGATCTCGCATGAAGGAATACATGCATTAACGTTAATAAAGGAAATAAATTGTAAATAAAATAAGGGCTCAAGTCTTCGTATAATTATTAGTTTAAAATATATAATTTCCTGACATTAATTTCAGTTAATTTTCTGCCTCTCATCTATGGTATACATACATAATGTTATTATTTATTATTGATGTCTTCATTTGTATATGTATATAAAGGAGAATAGTAGCTGAGTAAAACGTCATGACAGCTCAAGCTGCTTCCCTCTCAACATTCATCAAATTGTCACATAGTTACCAGGTTGATGATTTTCTCTTTCTTTTTATTCTACACACCTCATTTGCATATTTGTTACATTCATAACCATAAAATAGCTTCAATGATGTATTCTACATAAATGATAAACCTACATCGTATATATTTAATTCATTCTTACATTTAAAAAAAAAAGATTAAAATACTCATGAAATCAATTCCTCCCACAAATTCAAATCCATTCTCAAATAATATTTTTTAGAAAAAAAAACTACTAAAATCATGGTATCATAAGTGTTAAAAGACTAAATACATATATGAATACAAATACAGATGGATGTAATGTTCTAACAAAGGAATCAATTGAGTATGTTTTTATTCTTCCTTCTTTTTCAATATGCCTTGTTCTCCCTCTATGTAGTTGACCCATTTTATATATGTACATATGTGGCCTTCTGATATATATAAAGAATGAAAGAAAGATTATTACAACAAAGCTCCCCCCCCCCTCTTTTACACACATCCCTTAAGCCTAAAATAATACACACAATGTCTACTAGCTCCTGTTATCACCCAGGTGTTCCTGAGGAAAATGACATGTTGAAATATAACAGAGAAGAAGGAGCATCAAATTTCTCTCCTTCACCTTTTCAAAAGAAATAGGTTCATCCATTTTAGATATATATATATATATATCTACAAAGTCAAGCAGTTGTTTTCAAAGAGTGTGTAGAACTACTCATGATTACAGTATTGACTATAATATATATATATATATATATATATATATATATATGCACATGAATGTTTTAACTTTAAAATCGTAGACACACACAAAAAAAAGCCCTGAAAATATACACTCAAAGAGTTGAGTGAATCATTTGCCAAATTTTTTGAATAAATATTCAACAAATGGATTTATATGGTATATTGAAAAATTGAAATAGTCATGATTATCATCAATGGTATGTGTGTGTGTCAAAGAGGGTATTTTTCTAACATAAATACATACATGCATGCCCAGGTTGATAGAACCATTGAACTGAACATTTTCCACTAAAAATCTCTCTCTCTATATATATATTTGATATTTCATTTAATGAACTAAAATATAATGTTCTTTTATAAAAAATAAAATAACAAGTAGGCTACAAAGAAAAAGAAGAAGACATAAAAATACGAATGATATTTGAAGGTCAGTTGGGGCTTCATATCAGATATCCTCATCTTTTAAAATAAAGGCAATTGCTTAACACAAAAAAAACAACTATAAGTTAACTTAAAATAATGATTTAAAAAATGTGCCAATTACCTTTTTTTTTAAAAAATATTGAAGAAACAAAAAGACCATTTATATATATATAGTATATAGTTCAATTAGCAGAACTAAATAAGTAAAAAATAAAACACACATAACAAAATAATGTTAATTTTGTTTGAGGGCATTGAAAAATAAGAAAATGTTTTAGGAAAAAAAACAAAAATACCTGATGAAAATAAAATTCTTTAGTTTTTTTGGTTTTTTTTGGTTGTTGTTGTTGTTATTCTTGTATTGTATGTATGTATGTAAGTAAGTCTTTTGCCCCTCGGGCAACTAATCTATTTTTTGAAGTTTTTTTTTTGTATTTCGGAGTTTGTAACTTATTGTATTGTGAAAAAAAAAAAATTATAATCAACAATAGTAGTATCTATGTAAACCTATAGTGTAAATATTTAATGAGTCTTCTCAAACCATGTTTTGGATATATTAATACGTAAACCATTATTATTGAGTGAATAGAACGTCATTATGCATTGAGATTTGTATGAACCATTAGGAGACAAAAGCATGAATTTATTAGCAAAAAAAAAAACAACACTTTTCAAGCATTTATTTTGTTGGTTGTAACAAGGATACGTGTCAAATATCAAGTCATTTTAGGCTACTCTACCCTTCTGTATATTGATCGACTGTATATTATCAACTATTTTGATCTAATACAATAGTATAACTAGGAATGTAAATAATATGCAAAACGGGCTTGTAAGAAAAAAAGAAAGAGAAAATCATCAACCTGGTAACTCTGACAATTTGAGGGAAGCAGCTTGAGCTGTCATGACGTTTTACTGAGCTACAAGCTGCTATTCTCCTCTATATGTACAAATGAAGACATCAATAATAATAAATAATAACATTATGTATGTATACCATAGATGAGAGGCAGAAAATTAACTCAAATTAATGTCAGGAAATTATATATTTTAAACTAATAATAATTATTATACGAGGACTTGAGCCCTTTTTGCTTACATTTTATTTACTTTATTAACCTTAATGCATGTATTCTTCTTTCATGCGAGGTCTTTACTATGGGGTAGATGTTCTCCCCTCAATAATAAAGGAAAAATGATAACAGCTTTAGAAAACAAAAAGTACTGCTGTTCGAAGAGCCAACTCCACAAAATCTCGCACGCGGCATTTTGCATATTATTTACATTCCTAAGTATAACATTCAATAAACTCTCTTATATCTCATAAACAGCTGAATTAAGCGGACTAAAATTTGCCACATATTCCTTTTGTATACACTTTATTTTTCTGGAGCAAAAAAAATCATTGATAGTCGAAGTTCTTTTATTTATAGTGTATTTTCAAACTTCATTACATTTCAGAAGACACAATATATATATATCAGCTTAAAGTTTAGTATTGGGTTTTTTACTGTCTTAAAGAAATGATGCTTGAAGACTGCTGTTGTTCTAAGAAAAATTTCACTCCACTCTAATGAACATGCAATACTTTTATCACTAAATAGTAGGAATATTCATATATTTCTATAAAATTTGTAAATATATAATTAATTAATCAATGGAGGGCTTTGTCTACAATCAAAGATGTGTCGAACTTTGTTGGAATATCTTAAACTACAAATAAATAAATGTTTTGCAAATGGTGATATGTAAAAAAATAATTATTAAATTGTAAAATTTTGATCTAACGTTCTTACTCTGAAGTGTAATTGGTCAATCCTTTATCCCTAAGGAAAATACAAAGAATACATTCATAATTGCTAATTGAAATATTCGAATTTTTTAATTTTTTGGTTTAAGAACAAATCAATTAATAATAACCTAATTAATTATTAGTGCTATATAATATATTCACATTTCATGATAGCTCACAAATAAATGATTTGTGAACCCGAGGAAAAGTTCATATTATTCATATCCTTCTCAAATTAATCAATTTCGTCCAAGTCGATCCCAGACTCTGAGGATGTACCTCCCTCATTCACAGCCCTTTCTAGCCGTGATGGCTCCAAGGGATGTGAGGAAAAGAGACGTCCATAGAGAGCATCCTGCTCACAGTCAACCCCACAAACATAATTTTGAGGAAGGGTTTTGGATCGAGATACAAAGCGCTTCCATTCTCCCAGATTCTCTTTGCATTTAGGAATGTCCATAATTCCTGAGAGGGAAAATTCTCTTAGTGGAAGAACATTTAGAAGACGACGGATTTCGAGGCTCCGATTTGGATCGTAGGGGCTGAGAACTGGACCAGGGCGAATGGTTTTATTACAAATGAAACATTCCTTATTTTGCGATAAGAGTTCAAGTCGAGTTTGAGGGAAGTGATAGGAGCCCTTGGACCAGGTTGGGCTCTTTATGCTCAAAAGTGGGAACTCGGATGTTTCCAAGACATTGTGTATTCTAAAAAAAAAAATAATAGTTGATGAGTGATTATACAACATATTACTGGATGAATAATTAATTAATTAAAATCAAAGTATCAATCACAATTAACAGTAATTTAATTTTCCAATTAAATCTGCATTGAACTTGACCATTGATTAATTTTTATATGAATAATTGCAATCATTTTACTAAGATTACCTAATTGGAAAAAAAAATAATTAGCTGCAATTATACTAAATAAAAGTTTCAATATACGTAAGGCATTAATAATTTTTTTTTTCGCATCAAATTGAATGTTTTTGTAGTATGGACATACAAATTATCTCATTTTTTATCAATTATGTAAGGAAATTGATGAAAAAAAATAAAAAATAATACCTATATATACAAATGAATAAATGGACCATAATACGATAAGAGCTGAGCTTTAATGGCATTTCACATATTTTAAATTTTGGACCGAAAAGAAAAGAAAAAAACTCCAATATTTTTCTACGAAATTTTTTTAGGTAATATATCATCAAAAAAATACATAAATCTATATTTTATGGGTGAGAAATATTCTTTATCCCTACATCAAAGGAGTTATTGAAAATCAATTCCACATTATCAACATACCTATTCTGTCTTAGAATGGCGTAGAGTTTAATACGATCCAGAATTTGTCCAAAATTATATAAATATGCTTCAAACCAGGGATTCCTTCCAAATTTAAAGTCATCCCTTGCCTTTTCGTTGATCACATTGTGAACCATAATGGAGCCATAGGCAATGGATGAAATCCTTAACCAATCCAAATCATCCTCAGAGTCAGTATCCTCCTCTACAGCCTCTAAAAGATGATTCATTCGTGCAAGGGCCAAACCATTGGCTCCTACATTCTCAGGATCCCAGTGTTTGTTCATGGATCTCAATAAAAACCCTTTCAGCTCTCTTAGAATGAAGTAAAAAGGCTCCTTGAATGAGAAGTTATTCACCATGGAGGTTCGAAGAGAGACTCCATCCGAGAGATCCTCACCGTACTTTATGCAAAGCTTTGATCCAGCCAAGGCATTTTCCTCCTTTATCATGGAGCACTCCCCTCTGTGAATGGACCAGTCCAATCTTTGGCATTTAACAGAGCAATAGTAGACACTTTTACAGGACACACAGCGACGGAGTTGTTTTTCATTTTGAAGCCTACAGGTTAAACAACGCATTGAGGAGTTGTTGGTCCTTTCCATTTCACTTGAGTTTGTGATGGAAAGACTGCTTGCTGGCTTCCTATAATCACTAACAAAGACTCACTCACTCCTCATAACACTTGAAGGACTTCCTTTAATTTCATTAGCTGCATGGATTTCTGTCCTTTCACTTTTAACGATTCATTCCTTGTATGTAGAGTCTTTGTTGATTCTTCGGGGTCAAAGTGATGTATCATCATCATTCATGTACGTTCATAACCCCCTTATTTATTTATTTGTATGCACATGTGGCAAAAGATGCAAAAAATCATGTTTATTGTAACTACAAAATCTTTTTAAACTCTCTCAACCTTTCATCTAACATTTATCAAAAATAGAGATAATTTCACTCTTTAACAAAATTATATATATATAAAAAATTAAATACATGACAAAATAAATATTCTGAATGTATCATTATTTCCCTATCATAGAAATTGACAGTTCATTTCGTTTGTCAGCTATCCATTTCCAGCACTTCTCTCCCATGCTTCTTATTAGTACTTTGAACTCGAATGAACTCTTGTTCAGATGTGAATAGTTCTCTTTACGCTACAAATTAGTAAAGAGTACATTGTAAGGAAATACTTGGCTAACTACCAAATGATTTTGAGCCATTCCCTTTCTTTCTCTTTTCTACAGGAAAGGTTCAGAGATACAATATATATATGTAATATGTATGTGCAGATCCTAATTTTAATTTAACGGATTTTTAAATGATTTGTATGAAGTGAAGAGTTTTTTTTATCTCATGACAAATTGACTAGAGTTAATTCAATTCATATTGCACAATGCTTTTGTTACCATGCCAAGGATCCCCGCTCTTGTAAAGGCCTCTTTCAAATAACTAATGGTTATTTGAAAGTATAAAAAAAAGAAGATTTATGTAACATTACTACATACGAACAAAATAATAATAATAATAATAAAAATATGCTATTAGTAGAAGCAAAATCTATTATTTTCTCCTCTCCAAATAATGATAATTAGAAAGAGGCAGCTTCTTCGAATCGCCTTGGAATATATATATATATATATATATATATATTGCAAGTCCAAAATAATATAACAAATGAATTAGAAATAGAAGTATATATATATATCAAGAGGAAATAATAATTTAGAGCTATGTTCTGGTTTTTCCTCTTCTTCATATTATATTAGAGTAGTAAAAACTCTTGTTGAAAGGTCAAATCATGCTCGTTACAATTTGTTGCTGTTTTTTTTTCTTCAAATAAAATAATGATTTAATAATATAGATATTTTAATGACTCTAATATTTATAGGCTCTGACTTAATTATTGTTAGATCAAGTTTTTTAGTTCAATAATTTTAGTAAATGCATTGGACATTAAGGACAGGAGTAATAGTGATATATATATAAAGAATAGTAAATTGAGAAGTGGATATTCAGCCTAACATTTTATGGCATTTTTAATTGATATACTGTTAATATATTAACATCACTTCCTCCTACAGCTAAAGCCATAGTTGATATATAAATAGGCAAATCAATATTGGTTTTATTTAAAAAAAAAACCCAAAAAACCACACATTAAAAAGTAATAATTACTGCATTTAAAGAGTCAATAATTATTAATAGTACAAATAATACTTGATTACACTTGTCCAGCACCTACTTCTTCTCATTGGCATGGATCAGTGCTGTGATTCGGTTACGAAAGTTTTAATTCAATACATAAACACTTTTTTGTGTATTTTGAACTCATTCGATGAACAAAATCCATCACGAGATCTAACTAAAATGATGTCAACTCAAAACGTCAAATGACGTCATTTTAAATGAGTACGCATGATAATACTTTTGTTCTACCTCATTCAGTAGCAGATTTGCGAATGATTAGGTTATGGGTCTACCTACTATGGTTTGAAAACTGGGCTGCATGGGTCGGAATATCTTTTTGGATCCGTCAAGACTGTGGATCAAGTCTGAAGTTATCAGTGTTTATTTCATCGTCAGTTATATGCAGTTATAACTAGGCTAAATGTTTTGTGTCCAAGACAATAATACTAAATGTAATCAAATGAAAATGGAAAAAGACGAATTGATAAAAAAAGAAAGAAAGAAAGAATTGTTTACGATTTATAATACACGGGTAAGATCATTAAAGGATAGAAATGTCTACATTGGAGATACATAGACTGAATTGCAGGGATTGATCAAAAAGGAATTGTCTGTAGAGAGAGAGAGAGAGAGAAAGGAACTAGGGAAAGGAATAAGAAGAGATAAAAAACTATTTATTAACACATATATTTCGACAACAAATATACGTATATATATATATATATATATATGTACAATATTAAATTGTGCCCTGGAGAATTGATGCCGTTTGTAATGTCTACATACATACATACATACAAAACTCTATGGTTGTGTATTTTTATAAATGTGTTCGCTTGTTTATATATATATATTTATTTATTTATATGTACACCCACAAACACATAGGAACAGATATTATTATTATTATTAGGCAAACAACTTTATTGATTCCTCATATAAAAGTGGAACTCTTTACTCTGCAATTATGACTCTTTTCTATTTCCTAGTGAGGAAAGTTCAAAATATTTTCAACTCCTTTTCATGTCGTATCTTTGTTGTATCTGTATATTATTAAAAAGATAGTTTTTTTTGTTTTTTTTGTTTTTGCCAAATTGTACATTAAATACCTAGAATTAAAGCTAAGAAACAGAATGGGCTCAGTTAGCTTGATAATAATATTTCCTCGACTACAAGACTATGTAACTTTTTTTCTCACTGACAAAAGTTACTACTTTTAAAGATCATCAATTTATATAAATAATGCATTTACTTAAATTTTTCTTCTCTTTTTAAGAAATTCACTTTATTTTTTATTGAATAAGCAAGAAGAACTCATGGATTGTACATAGTCATTTATACAGTAATTCATAGTATCCCCTAGCGGACAAAAAAGTAGTCTCATAGCTAATTCAATTTCGACAAAAATTAATCGATCATTGTGAGGTTCTCGTATTACAATTTTTTGTGGGTACATTTTTTTTGGCACTAATAACGCCAGGTATTCTTGATATAGTTCGAAAGATTAACCTTGGTCTCAAAAAAAACCAGAGCATCTCAGGATCCATTGGATGTTTCAATTTGTTCAGCAGCATCTTGCAGTGCTTCAGCCGTTTCTCCTTGGCCTTGGCCATCAACAAATGGCCCTTGCGCATCTTGTAAGACTTGTACCGCAAGTTTTCATTTACACAGTCCCGGATAACCTTGTTTGATACTTCCATTTCGCGTGCAATGGTTCACATGGACTTGCCTGGAACAGCTTTGATCTTTTTGTCAACCCTGGCAATAAAATGAGGGGTCCTGAAGCAATCCTTACGCATTTTTTGTTTGACCTTGATCCAATCCCTTCATAGTCTCCTCCAGACTCCTTCAACTCTTTCCTGACCTTCCAGACAAAGCTCCTGTCCAACTTTAGGAAGTCGGAAATTTCTTGGTTGTCTCTTCCGGCGCGAATTGAAACAAGAACACTTTTTCTTTTCCAATCTTTTGGCACTTTAAAATCTTTGATTTCAACCATTCAGCTGTCGAGAAAACAAAAAATGTTAACTGCAATAACCGCACATCAGCGTTTGTTGTCAAGGAGCGCATTCACCCTGTATATATATATACATATATGTATATAAATCAATTTTTTTATGAAATAATCAAGTATTTTTAATGTACTTGATCATGGTATTTGGTTTAGTCATTTGGTTTATTTGGTTTTTGCAGTTATTGTACCGTTTCTTTATATGATGCAATTATTGTGTAGGATACATTTTGAGACTCATATTCGTTCTTTTCTTGAGCAGTAACAAGTTATTAATACTATGATTAAAAGATATTATTAATTTGAATTTTGCTATTTACTTATGTCGTAAATGGGAACATGTATATCATTCCTCAATTTATGAACTTGACTCTGTGTTGTTAGTCCATAAATTTGATTGGTTAATTCGATGAAACAACGAATAACATGACATAAAGCACTGTTTATTGATAAATCGTTACACAACATGGGACATTTTTTGTATATATGCTGTTACTTTATTTAAAGCCATTGAAAAGCAGTATATCATCAATTCAAGTACATATATTCGTAGACCAAACAATCTGTGTAATTGATTACATGTGAGTGTTTGAGACTATTCAATGCTACAAACTATGGAGTATTGTTATGTTACCAATATCTCCACTTTTTAATATCATTTCCAGTAAAAATATAACACAAAAATGTCATTAAGGATAATCTATATGGAATTACAAAGGGTGTACATAGGGTCATCTGAGAAATTTGATAACTTTTTTGTCTCTATTAAAATTCATTTCCATTCTTTTTTTGTTAGGGTCAAAGACGGTCCAAATATTTCTTATAAATATAATGGTGAACTAAGTTACGATCTCCATTTAGTATATGTAGTACCTTTTTAAAAGTGTCAGCATACCGGCTATGCTATTCTAGTTCCGGAGTACCGAACAACATTACTGTATCCTCACTAGCATGTATATAAGTTTTGATTTTACACATACAAATATATTAAAAATGTAAGTCCCTATTATAACTAAACCATAACTGATCGAATAGAGACTTAAAGGTAGAACTTTTTAATTTCCTTATCAAAAGGTAATGTATAATAACATATGTACCTATATATATATATCCTAGATCAGTGGTCCCCAACCCCCGGGCACCAGTACCGGTCCATGGATCAATCAGTACTAGTTATTTCTGTTTTATTCATGATCTAAGTCTGGGACGATAATAAAGGAGGACTTACTACTTCATCTACAGCCTGTAGGACCCACAAACGGCCAAGGAATGGATATGTGATACATCTGTCAACAAACCAGCTGAATACAGCCTGTCCGTGCAAGGAAAAGATCTACTGCTGGAGATTACAAATGACGGCGGCCTTAATACAGTGTTCGATACAACAACTCTGCCGGTGTTCTGGATTACAATCATGGCAGAATATCCGGAGATCGCTAACACAGCACTTGAAAACTCTATTGACATTTCCAACATCCTATCCATGTAAAGCGTGGTTTTATGCAGTGACAGTCATCAAAACAAGGCTAAGGAGTAGACTGGACATAAGAAACACACTTCGGGTGTCTTTGTCTGCCATTACTCCCAGATGGGACCATATCGTTGCAAAAAAAAAACAAGCACAGGGCTCCCATAGATTTAGCGTTACGGACAGTTAATCGAGTTATTTCAACCCCCTCCCCCCCCCCCCCCGGTCCGCAGTAAAATTGTCAAGCTTTGACCCGCTCCTTCGTACAAAGTTTATATAGAAAATACCCATATTTTGTAATAAATACCTTAAAACCTTTTAGAATATTTAACAATATTAAAGATGTAATGGACTTTTGATTACTCATTTCCTTTCGACAATAATGATAATAATTAATTATAAGAAGAAAAGTATAATCAAACAGTATCTATAAAGTGAATGAAGCAACATCTGCTACAACTCTATTTAATGCCTCTTGTACCTACGTGAGATTCTCTATAATTAAATGGCAATAAATTATTTTATGATCCAATTTACGTTTTCTGATAATATGTACATACATATATGTAATTATTTATCCCTATTGATTTTTTTAGGTCATTGTTAAGATATGACAGTACGTATCTAAATTTATGTACATACATATACTAGTGTTCGATTTAAAATCAGATTTGTTCGTTTTTCTTAAGGGGCTCTTTTTATATCAAGCAACATTCTGGCACAACAATCAGTCCAGAGATTGTAACTTGATTCTTCTCAAATTGTGTATCCTTGTTTAATCAGTCTTTGATTGTACATTTTTTGGTAGGACTGAGTCAACTTCTATGACGTCATCGACGTCATAGATTTCCTCATTTGAAATCGCAATTGACGTCATCAAGAGATCCTTCAAAGAAAAATTTGGTTTTGTGACTCAAAACTGTTATAGAAAGTAATGAAAAATTGAAATTTGCTTGGAGCAATTTTCTTGACTACAAAAGGACTTTTAGTTCCATCAGATGTCGCTTTTGATGTACTTATATACATACATATGTATATTTAGGTATGTTACGGACAGAGATGACGTTCCTATATTTATATTTATCTTTGGAGAGTTCACCTTTTTATTGTAGAATTTATCTTGAAATATGAACGTAAGAAATAGATTGATCTCCTGCAAAATCTCGGTAGTATTCGTGCAGGCATCGTTATCCATTCTTTTAATGAGTCTTCTGTTTGACCAGGCAGAAAAACAGCTGTTACGACAATCTGAATACTGAGAAAACGTGATTAAATATGAGTAGCTAAGGTTTAATTGATTCTTTTCAAATATTTTCACGACTGAAGAGTACAATCGTGAAGTCTTACAGAATAAAGTATTTACGTGATATCATACAAAAATATAAATTTGATTTCCCTTATTTTCATAGCCTTTGATAATATAGACTTATATTCTAAATTGTCTATAGTTAGAAACCTGTATTTCAGCTGTATTGATATTGCTCCGGTAACGGGGCATCTACGATGATTTTTCACTTATTTCATGTTTGAGTCTCGTTTTTTTTTTAATAAACTGTTTTATATCTGAATAATTTCTTCTAGTACCAAGCCTTGCTAGCGAAGAGAAAAAAGCTTTTTGTTATATTATGCTGTATGTCAGACAAGTTTGGCAAATCAGAGTTTGTATACTTTTATGTATATACAATAGCACCCTCTGGATGTATTGTGGAAATTGAGGACTTTATTTGTACTTAGTTTTTTGGTTGAGTATTGAATAATATATATTTTTATCCTACTTATTTTGTTCAGTATGATATAAACTATGGGGTTAACTGTTGAATTCACATACCGTATATATTCTAAAACTGCTTTAAAATGGCCAGTTTTTGCAAAAACCCGCATATAAGCCGGCACTGAACTTATCTAATTTTACCCCCCATATTTTTGGTTCATAGAAATTTGTTACTGTAAAGATGTAAAATTCTTACTTTTATGTTACATACAAAAAGAAATAGAAGAAATTATACATCTTGATATGAATAAAGAAATTTTTTGTTTTGTTTTGTTCTATTTATTCACAAAAAAAAACTATAACAATTCTGTTTATAATCTAACGTAATTTGTTCTTACAAATAATTAGAAACCTTCAAAATCATTGTCACTTTGTCGGCTTCATCATTAGCTCTAGCTGGTTACGACTCGCACCTGGTGACACACAGCCAAATAAAGAGTCAGATAGCGATGAAAACGTGTTGCTGGAAAATTGGCATTAGTATTTGTCCTAGTATTCATTTTGTTTTATGTGCATAAAAGCCGACCCCTGATTTCAGCATTGTATTTTATGGGAGTAGATACGGTAGTTATACGTAGAGTTATTCAAAACATCTTTAGCAAGCAAAAAAAAGTCGTCAGTGGGCCCATAAAATTTTCTTGTTCAAACGGATCAAGAATGAATTAATTATGAAAGGAATCATTCAGACTCATTTTTATTCAAAGAACACATCCACAATTTCCGAACCAACAAAAACTGCAAAACTAAAACAATCATTATCCCTATGAGATAATATATATATATATATATATATATATTCAATTATGGTCATGTTAGATTCATGAGTTATGTATCCCCTTAAAATACATAGTAAATAAATAATAAAAATAATATGTATTTGAGGACTATGGGTGGAAGAATACTGCAGACGATTTAAGATATATATTATTGCAATAATAATTTAACTACCCACAAATACAATTATGATAATGGTCACTAGAAGCAGCCGCAGCAGCAGTAGAGAATCAGAAGTGAATCATAAATCAAATAGACGACAGGAGCACGATTCTTTTTTCTTTTTTTAATCCGCATATTTTGATGGTGGACTTCATAATAATTTATTATTAGTATGAGAGGATATATCTTTGCTTTTTATTTTGAAATGTATGTATACTCACATTCATTGCAGCAATATGGAGTAATGTACATATATATGTGTCAAGTCAACAAGAAGCCAAGTTTATCTGAAATATTTCAAAAATGAGTATGAACTGCACTCAAATTCTTGAAACAATTCTTTATCGTTTGTATTAATAGGTTAATTCGATATATTAAATAATGACTCCAATAATAATTGCAGCTTAATTATTATAGGGGTAAAAAAATACCTGCCACAATCAAGAAACAAAAACATCTGGTATCTATGAATATGTTGTTATTATTACTATGATTCATGTTGAGCATGATAGCGGATGTAGTTGATTCTTAATTGGTCTTAAACAGATGATGAACAGGTTTAAGCCAACTGCAACTAAATAAATCTTTGTGGCTATGAAAAAGCAGAGTTTCAGAAAACTTCGATCCTGCGATCCTGGATCGCGAGGAACTTTCGTTACTTTTCCAAACTTATCGAAATTGAGGAACTTTCATTGTCCGAGGAAGTTTTATCATCAACCTGAAAATTGAATAATCTTAAAATATAAGATGAAAAACTTCCTCGAATTAATTATTAATTGCTCAAAATGTCTAAACTGAAGGTTTTATGGAGTCTAGAAACGAAAAATTTCTTTCTCGCCCAACCATGGTGGGCGGTAATTTTAAAGAACATCGATAAACCTAAATTATCTCTTACATATTTGGGCAAATTTTGACCAGTCATTTTTTCTTTCCGTGTGCCTATGCCCCTAGGTAATTAATCCTTTAAATAGCCATTTCATGAGACAGCTTGTTAAAATATATACAAATAACTTGTTAATTGATATGAATGATAATTTACTTTATTCAAGGGGGGAATCAGCCACCATTTTGAGGAACCTTTTCTATTTAAGAAAAGTCAGGATCGAGGAAAAATTACACTTTCTGAAACTCTGTGAAAAAGATGGATGTACTTTCAGGGACCAACTCGGCTCCATGTGCAGTCCACACATTTATCCAATTGCTCTATTGTTTAGACAACAACAATCCTTGGTTGTTTCTCGATTTAAAGTGACATTTTATTAAAAACCGGCCGCAATAGGTCTTAAAATGACTTCAAAATATTTCCCCGTTATATTTATGACGATAACAAACTTAAAAGTGGATTTTCTCATGTTTAATATTTAAAAACAAACATGCTTTCTTGTTGACTTGACAAATATATATATATATAAAGTAGACATTTGTAAATATATATATATATATATTGTGGTGACTGAAATACAACAACAACACTCAATTGCTTACATTACTCGTGACACCCATCTGATTAATTGACTCTTTTAAAGGAAAGGAGGGGGTAAAGATTCGTTTATTTATTCATGTTAATTTTAAGTTTTGTTTTGTTCAAACAAAAGTTACTCCTCAGCTGCACAAATTCTCTTTTAAATGATCCATAAATATCTACGCATCTATGATTTTCTTTCTTTTAAGGTAATTGAATGAAACTAATTAGATAATATATGTTCTAGTCTTTTTCGGTACTTTTGTATGTACATATACATATAGTTATTAACGTTGAGATTCGGTCTGAGATTAAAGTGTGCTTTTTTTTCTCGTACCTTTAATATAAAGTTTTTGATGTTTGATTCAGTATAAAGTTCTTGCCCTTGATTAAAATTTAATTATTTTCAAGCTGTTATTTTTATGGGCATAAAATGAGGGAGTTGACAGGAATTTTCAAGATGAAATATAGTTTTTTTGCCCATGGTAGTACAATGCCTCCTCTCTAAGGTGATCAAATTTGAAAAGTGTTATTCTATAAGTGGAAGGGAAGAGAAGGGCTGAGTCACTTCGTATGACGTCATCGTTTTCCTGCTTGCTCATTTCAAAACACATTTGACATCATCATTAAAAAAAATTGACCGAAACGAAGTTTCGTAATAATAGAATATCTAGAATAAACTTTTTCTATCGGATCTTATATGTGCATATATGTAAAAGGAGGTCTTTGACCCGTGTTGAATTCCTAGAACAAATTACAACACTTCCTAATTCGTTATTTGAGCCTCCCTGTGTCATTAGAAATATATGTTGTATATATTTAAAATATGGGCCACATTAAATGATTCTCATTCCTCATAAACCACCAACCAATCAATGTTTGTAATCCTCCAACAAAAACAACAAGAACCTGATCAATAAAAGTACAATCATTCTTCATTAACCTAAAAGGAAATAACTTTTATTTGAATCCTTGCCCATAAAATACATCCAATAACACATAACTAGGGGAAACGTTGAATGAAACGATTGCAACAGAGAAATATTAACCTACATACTTTGTAATTTGGTTTTCTTCTCCTTTCATTGCATTCTTCATCATTGTCATCACTTTGATAATACTCTCTTCAATGTACATACATATCTATGGCCTCATAAAAGTATAACTAACATCATTGTATGTTTTTTCTAAAGAAAAAACAAACACACTTTCATAGAATAAAACATTTAATTCAATTAGATATATACATATGTGTCAAGTCAAGAAGAAAGCAAGTTTGTTTTCAAATATTGATAAGGGGAAAATCCGCTTTTAAGTAGTTTTTTTATTCATAAATAGAACGGCGAAATATTTAGGAGTCATTTTAAGAGCTATTGCAATGGGTTATTGCTAAAATGTCAATTTTAATCGAGAAACCAAGGACTGTTGTCTATCCAATAGAGTAATCGGATAAATGTGTCAACTGCACATGGAGCCGAGTTGGTCCCTGAATGAACGTTCATCTTTTTCATAGCCCCAGAGATTTCTTTAGTTGACGTTGGCTAAAACCAGTTCATCATCTGTTTAAGAGCTAGTTAGAATCAATTTAATTCGCTATTATTATGCTCAAACATGAATCATAGTAATAGTAACTACATAGTCATAGATACCAGGTGTTTTAGTTTTTTGATTGTGGCCGGTATTTTTTTACTCCTATAATACTGTTGCAATTATTATTGGAGTCATTATTTAATATATGGAAATAACCTACTAAAACAAACGATAAAGAATTTTTTCAAGAATATGATTGCAGTTCACACTCATTTTTGAAAATGCTCAGATAAACTTGATTTCTTATTGACTTGACACATATGTAGAGAGAATGAAATCATTTCATTTAAACATAAGTGTGGGCTGAAAGAATGAATTCTAATCTAAATAAATGTATATATATAATCATGTAATCTAGGCATATATATATATATATATATATGCATATATGCATATAATTTCCATACTAGTATATATCATATAAAAAAGCGTGAATATTTATTGCAACGGTTTTCGTAAAAAAATAAAAAAAAAAATTCAAAATTTATTACTTCAGCAAATGAAATGACTCAGGGTAAATTTCCCTTCTCCATGAAGAATCTGTAAATAAATTTAAATTTACATGATGCATCACAAATGTGATGCTTGTAAAAAGTGACCTCATATCTAAATAATTCATTTCGTGGGAAAGGGTTGTGATATTCACTTATATTTATACGTATATATTTGTGTATTTATCTGGTTTTTTTCTATTATAATTTTGACCTGCATATGTAGATTTGTTTTTGACCGTATACGTATATCACTTAGAGGGTTATTTTAATATTATTTTTAAAAAAAAAAAAGAGAATTGCAAACTTTCCAAACGAAGTAAAAAAAATTTCTTATAGAAAAACATGACTACTTTAAATATCCTTCGTATATTTTGTGTAATGGATTTAAGGATCAATCTTGTTGAAATCAATATATAAATATGTTTTTTGTATATAAAAAAACACAAGAAAAAACCATTAAGATCCATAGACAAATATCCATTTTAATAGAATACATTTGTGACCGGTTTTTATTGGTTAGGATCGATTACTACCGTTTCAAAGTCGAATAATATCATTTTTATGCATTTATTACTTATCTTAGTAAATACATACATATATGTACATTGATACTAGCCAGATACGAACCTATGCAAATGCTTAATGTCTCACAAGAGGAAAAGCCATATTAATGTTAATATATATAGTATAATGTATAATTAAGAGTCTTTGTACAAGTTTGATTCGAAACTTTTCAAAATATATCAAAACTATCATTATGACTCAGCAAACAAGAAGGAAAGAACTAGTTACATAACTATATTTAAAAAAAAGTCACTTGTGATAAAAAAAAACTATTCAGTCAGTGGCTGAAAAATATTTATTATGCATAAGTCTATGATAATTAGGGATGCGACTTTTGTAGAGTTTGAAGAGAAGGTGGGAGCGAGGCTTACAGTACTGAATTATTGAATTAACATCCCTTCTGTAGTCAGCTTTCTGATGCATGAATGATTGGTATGGAAGGGGGTGGGGGGGGGGGAAGTTAGTTTTATTACTCCAGAAAGAAGAACCTTTTATAATTTAAAATAGAATTGATTTCTGGCAAAATATTTTAACTAAAGATGTAGCTTAAAAAAATATAGCTCTGAATGTTGTGATTGTGTCATAATGAAATCTGGCTGAGGTCGTTTCAGAGAGTTTAAACATTTGTCCATAATGTTCAGCTGATATTGCTTTGAGTTTCAAACAAAAACCCTGTTTTTTACTTTGTTGAATATGACAAATTTTGTGGTAACTAAGCAGCATTTGCAGAAGGTTTTATGTTTTTGCTTTAATTGGAAGAAAGATGCAGCTGAATCGCATGCATGTAGAAGTTTATGGTGATGATGATGCTTCAACAGGTAAATTATATAAAGAATGGCTTTTACGTTTCAAAAAGAAGTGATTTCAGTGTAGAAGACACGCTTCGCTCTGAACAGCCAAAACAATTTGAAAACAAAGAATTGGAGTTATTATTCGATAAAAATCTGAGTCAAGCACAAGGGGAATAGTTTGCAGAAGCATTAGAAATTACACAAGAAGTCGTTTCCGTAGGAATCAAATCCATGGGTATTATTATCAGACAAAAAAAACAAAAACAAAAACGAACCGAATTAATATGTAATTCCAATATATTGTTAAATTCTTTTATTTTACTTTTGGACGGAAATATGCCCTCTTCAACGATATAGCAAAGAATGAATATAATTTCAAAAAGAACAGGAGTACCAACCGTTCTTTTTTTTTTTCTAATCATAAAAATGTTTTTTTTTTTGTGGCATAAAAGTTGCTCTCAATGGCTGTTCATCGGAGTTCAGTTAACTGTTCTGCAAGGGTCATTTTCTGAGCAATTTTTAAATTATTACTACATAAAATTATTAGAATCTAAATTTTCTCCGAAAATTTATGAAGCAAAAAATGATTCTACATACGACAGACAGACAAAGTTGTAGAAACACTGGTTTACAAACAACATATAATTATACACTTATTTTACAAATACTCTTTTTCAAATTGAATGATAGTAATACATAGTTTGGTTTGGATTGGATTGGGTTGCAAGTCACTCGTGATGTATGTGAATGTATTGAAGTTTCAAACTGTCACCCGAGTATTTCATTGTTTTTGTGTATCAGAATGATACATGAGTATCAGTCAGGTATTTGTGACATATTATGAAGCTTGGCATATTCAATTTTTCATAAATATTAAATGTGTTATGATACATACAAACAAATTTATCATGAGTAATAGTTTAAATAATATTTCATAACACTACTAATGGGTGAGTCATGAAAAAAAAAAACCCTACCTATGTGTCATGTAGATCCCTCTATGACTATAGTATGGTCTCAATCCTAAAGGTGTAAAAAATTTCAAAATCCCAATGAGCGTAAAAACCGTCTCACTCACACCTTAGATAATATCAAACAAAATAAACGAAACTACGAGAAACAACATAATATTTGATGACAAAGATCCACACCATTGTGGTCCTTCCTTTCTAATGTCATTATCATTATCAAAATACAAAAGAACGATGAATTAAAACACACATATTTTCCAGGTTACCAACTTTAGGAAAAAAAAATGTTGATAAATTAATTATATTATTAAGAAACAAATTGACTCAGTCAGTGTTTGGGATAATGAATCATTTTTTCCATTACAAATGTTTCTCTTAATCCATGACTGACTTTCTAATGCAGAAATCCTTTGCACAATTTATAAATGGATCATACAATAAGTAGCCTAATTTTCCTTTCGTTCCAGAAAGGAACATACATAAATAAAAAATTGCATGGCACTTCAAAGGGGGCTAATACATATTTATGAAGTTATTGAATCCCTAGCGAAACTTTCTCAACTATGCAAAATAAAGTAGTTTCATACCAGTATAAAATGTTGCAATTACTTTTCGCATTTGTTATACATATTTTTTATTTTTTATGAACAATCAATGTACACAATGGGAACGGGAGTAAATTCCCATTCAGATCATTTCTTGATCACTCTCCAAGTGATGCATTGAACATAATTAACATTCATTTACAAGTGACTCGTCAAAAATTTAGACTTTATTATTATTAACTTATGACGTAAATTAGAGCATGAATTCCTCAATTATATTGAGCATTCTTAGTACATGCAAGAGTACCTTCATTTCTAAAGAATGAGGCTAGGCCAAGACATGCAGTTAAATTTGAGACCTACACAGTCGTACGGGGGAAATAAAACTCTTTTTCCGTTTATGTTATTTTTGTTTATTTTTACAATATATATATATATATATATATATATATATATATAGGTAGATACTCATTATGTTTCAGGGGCATTGGCAAATAGTATTTGTAGTTGTTGCAAGAGACCAAGGTAGAAGGAAGTCCAATGAACACACAAATGACGGAAGAAAAAAAAGAATAAAGAAAGCTTTTCAATTAAAAGGAAATAAAATTGAAACGATTTACATATATGTATTTTCATTCAAATTTTAAATCTAACAAATATTAAATATATTTTTTTTTCCTGGGTAAATATAATATATATTCCCTCATAAAGTTTGTGAAATAAATAAAATAAACCAGGTCAGAGAAAGGCCCGGTCTTTTTTTCTTCATCTCTCTCTCTCTCTAGCGTTTTTTTTTCTTTTTTAAAAAGCTGCAAATTTTTTTTTGTTGAAATTACATAAACGCTGTTGCTCTAAATAATAATAATTTCCCTTCTCACACAGATACTTAATGCAATTTTTGGCCCTTATATGAAAGAATGTGTATCCATGTAAATATTTAATATATATATATATATAGTATATTAACACTTCATAGGTATGTACATCTATGGACTGCGATAGCAAATCAACCTGTCATATAAAGAAAGAACCTCCTCAGCTGCTCCTTTCTGCGTCCCCTTTCTTTGCAAACTTTTTTTTCTTTCCTAAAGAAGATGAAGAAGAAGAAGGTTTGCGAGAAAATATATATAGATATATAAAGAGAGAGAAACGCAAATACCTATAGAGGAAGACAATCTATAAACGAGCGAATCATAAAGAGACAAAATGCACTTGGAATATACATACATACATATCTAAATAATAAATAGTAATATAAACGTATTAATATCCATCCATCAATTTCTTTTTGCTCATTTATTCGACTATACATATATAAACTAAGTAGAAGACTTGAATGGGAAATGGATACATATAGTTTGTACATATATTTACATATAATTACATACAATTAAGAGTCTGAAGTGCATTGCATATCTTTATTCCTTTAGGAAAAAATTGCACAAAGAGTATGTTTGATCCACATACATCATCTCTATGTATGTATGCGCACTATGTACAAAAAAACAAACACATTCATACTCAAAGTATGTTTTGTGTATCTCTACTAAATACATATGGATATATATATATATATATATATATATTATAACTAGGAATGTAAATCACATGCAAATCGGGCTTGTAATAAAAAAAGAAAGAGAAAATCATCAACCTGGCAACCCTGACAATTTAATGAATGTTGAGGGGGGAAGCAGCTTGAGCAACTGTCATGACGTTTGACTGAGCTACAAGCTGCTATTTTCCTTTATATATGTATGTATACAAATGAAACCATCAAACCACAAACATAACAATACGTTACTCCAGATTCATTATTATATTCACAAATATCATTAACTCCATTCTCCTCAATGAATGATAACCATTTTTTAATTTTTCCTTTGTTCCTCTTCATGATATAATCTTTGCAGACTGTTCTTTTCTTGTAAAACATTATGTTGAGGTAGTAAAGTTGATGTTACCTTCTTAAGGGAAAAAAAAAGTGATAACAGCTTCGGAAAACAAAAAGACCTGTTTGAAGAGCCAACTCCACTTTTTTATTACATGCCCGATTTGCATATGATTTACATTCCTAATTATAACAAGGATATTCTTAATATTAACCCATTAAATGGACACAACTTTTCCCCACTTTAACCCTTACGAACTCAGAGGACACCAGTGTCCCTCCATAAATTTAAAATGTGCTAATGTTGTCCTCTATTGTCCATCGATTTTTTGTTTGTTTGTTTCATAGGTAAGATGTCAAGCTATTATTATTCATATTTCATAGTTAATCATTAAAAAATTGAATTTGAATATATTTTTAAAGGTACAGAAAGTCAATATTTTTACAAATGCACACAAAAAAAATCACATTTAAACCAAAATAACTTTTTAAGGAAATTATTTGTTAATCAAATATTTGTTAATATATACTTAAAGAATTATAAGTTTAAAATATCTTTTAGTTCTAACGTATTTCTAAATTAGAAACTATTCAAGTTTAAGTTCTATGGAACATCCTCTGGATGTGAAGAGAGTTTTTTTATATTAATATATATACACAGAAATTGCTTCATAAAATATCACTTGTAAAATGTTGTACATAATATATGATATATATTTTATATTTAAGATTTTTCAATTTTTTTATTTTTGTCAAGTAGAGTATAAGATTACATAATAAATGTACCTAAAGATATAATAAAATCGAAAAAAGTACTGAATAACCGTGTATTTTTTAAGTATGAGAAAATTCCCTTTATATTTAGAGGGACACAGGTGTCCCACTATTTTTCTTGAGAAACGGGTTGAATTACAATTTTTTTATTAAATCAAATTAAGTTACTTTGGTTATTCTTAAAAAAAAACTTCCATTTAAAAAGTACTTTCTGATACCTTACGGGTTAGAAAGGGATTAATATATAAGGCTTTGCTTCCTACATATTTATTTCTATTAAAATTAGAAGTATGAATACAAAAATTGCATTCGACAAGAGGTGTATTTGATACGTATATGTACTCTAGGGATTCTCATCCGGGATCTTGGAGAAGATGGTGTTTATTGACATAGTACGAGTAATTCCCGTGACATTTCCCATAATATTATTATTTTTTTATAATGTGAGCTTTCTTTACCTTGGATGTAAGTCATTAAATAAAAACTTGAATATATGTAATTTGATGAGTCACTTGAGGTATAGTTTATTTTGGGATTTAGGGGCTCTGTATGTAAAAGAATGCAGCACAAAGTAGTTGCGTCATTCAAAAAAAAAAAAAAATGATGCTCCCATCAAGTATCAAAATGTTACAAATTCCTGATGACGTTTTATTTATTTATGTATAAAAGATAATTTTTCTTCTTGTGATTGGAGCTTAATTCATGTATGTTTCTGGAGCAGTAGGAGATGTCTCATGTTTCTATGTATAGAAATGAAGTTGCTTATATGTAGAGTGCTCTTACATATTAGTTGAATGTTTTACCTAAGTACTTAATTATTAACTATATGTAGTTATCAATCATATAATTATAATTAGTGATTCTTTGTACTAATATCGTTTTGGCTCACTACCAAAATTATACCTTCGAATGACATCTCTCTTTTACATGTTTATTCAATCATTTAGAGTTCTTTTTTTTTCTTCATTACTTGAGCCAATAAATGAAGGAACCTGTTTGACTTTGAGCTATTTTTTTTGCTATATCAAACAAAACCTCTTTAACAAGTATCATGATATTTGCTCACAGATTAACCAAAGCTAAATTATAATTATGTCAAAATACTATAAGGAGATAAGAAACATTAAAATTGAAATGCTATATAAAAGTGCTGAATAAAGTTAATTGACACTAAAAAAAACCCGCTCATTCCTTCATTTTTAATGACCTTAGAAACGTCCAAAATAGCATCAAGTATCTAAAATTTAGATTTATTTTTAACAAGGCAAGGTCATAATAGTATGTAAGGTCTATAAATTTGTGTATAAATAGCCTTTTGTTGAGGCTATAGAAAAGGCCTATATGGGGTAAGAAAAAATAAAAAAAGTACTTTTCAACACGTCGTTATTTCTATTGTATCTCGCAACCTTTCCTTAAAAAAAAACTATTTTTTGTATAAATAAACCCTCAAATATTAGTTGATACATTATTTGTTAGTCGGCCAATAATTATTCCTAATTGAATGGTATTAAGATACTTGATCAGAGCTTAGTAAAATTAGACCATCTCCGAGTGACTGGGATTATCTGGAATAATTATTCTTCTATTTCAAGTGATCAACCTCGCAAACTTTGCATTTAACAATCAATAAACGCATAAAAAAGCAGGTTCATTTGAATTGGTTTGCACTACTTTGGTTGACCACTGGCCGATGATTGCTGGGACACGCTTAATTCAGTACATTTATGCTGTTATAAATAGGAATGTAAATACTATGCAAATATGTAAAACTATGTAAAATAAAAAGAAAGAGAAAATCATCAACCTGGGCACTCTGTGACAATTTGATGAATGTTGAGAGGGAAACAGATTGAGCTGTCATGACGTTCTACTGAGCCACAAGCTGCTATTCTCCATTATATATGTATACAAATGAAGACATCAATAATAAATTATAACATTCCTTAGGTGGCAGAAACGAAAAGAAGAATCGACAAAAAAAACAGTGTACATTTGTGTTTTTAGAGAGAACACCACCATGCTTATAGTATATATAAATATATTTACAATATGGTCATATCCTCCGTAGCAACAAGTAAAAGTTTTGAGTAACTTAGATGAGTACATAATTTTGGCAATCTCCCCATGTATTTATTTATTCATTTATATGTACATTATTATTATTTTATTATTTTCTAATGAAACATTTAAACAAATGCAAAAAAAAAATAAATAAAGTAATAAAAAATTAGGTCAAATGATTGAGTAAACAATATTTGAAACTTTTTGTAATATACATAAATATATATATGTACATAATTCATTTCTAAGTAGGTATTATTTTCATTCTCCTGCTTCATACGTACATACTATACTACTTGGAAGCTATGTATGTACCTTCAAACACTACTTTATTTATGCAAATCCTTGACCTCATTTAAACATGTAAATATATATGTATATATATATATATATATATACACACACAAGTGTGTGTGTGTGCTTTACCTTCTTCATGCTTTTTTTAGCTTGGATTCTAAATATAAAGCAACATCAACAACGACAACATCTTTGTGTTTGTGTTTCGACGACGCATCTATAATATGTAAACATACATGTACCTTGTGTGAGTCTTTATATGCGTATACTTTGTGATGTATGGGCTTGATTACATATATACATACATACATACATACCGGGTGGTAACCTGAAGTCTGAACACATCAGTTACATTTCAGATAAATAATCGTCATTTCAAAATTTATAGGCCGATGTACAAAAAGTTAGATATATTGGAAAACATTGACATGTATGTACAAGTTTATTTCAAATTAACCGCCCTTTGCTTGTTGGACATGGAGCTCCAGTGCCGATTCACGGATCGTTTAAGCACCGATATATTCTTGTACCGTCTTCTGTAGGCCTTCGACTACACATGTGGCCAAAAGCTATAGTTGAGCGGATTCAAATCCGGGCTGTAGGATGGTCACATCTTTTTCGATGAAAACTTGAAGTAGTCCTGCGCAACCTTCAAGGTGTGTGCCGGCGCCCAGTCCTGTTGAAGAACGTAGTTGCCATTCGGTACGACTTCAGGGGCCCAAGACAGGAAGACTGACTTGATTTTGTCGACGTAGTCCGAGCCGTTGAGTATGTAGCCTTGCAGAAACCAGATCAATGGCATTGCGTGGCCATTGGGGGAAACGAAACCCAAGGACATCACACTTGTGGGATGTTTGGTCGTTGTTAGGGTCCGGACAGACTCGTCAATGTTGTTGTCGACCGACAAGTATCTGTCGTTGTGCCGATTTCTCTTCGGGTATTGTGGCTGGCTTTTTTCGTTTAACGAGACCAAGCTTTTCTCTCAAGAGTCTGGTTGACGACAATCAAGCTTTTGACTCGGTACACGATTGTCCTTGACAAGTTCAGCTCCTTTGCAATGCCCGATACTGCCAATTCTGCACAGAGCAGTGCCGACACTTTTTGTCTTATGATCTCCTATTTTGGTATTTTTGGTTTTAGAAAAAAACTTTTGAAACAAAAAATGCTCGTCATGTACATATAAACAAATGTTATTTCACGGAACATACGCAAAAAAAAATCAACTAGTCCAGTGCTGCCCATCCTTTTCCGAACATGGGCCGGATTTATGAAAAAACGACGCCAGTGGGCCGGACTCACATAATAAGAAAAATAACAGTTGTAAGCTTCTGCGTTAATAACAGGAAGTTAAAGACTCACGCGCGGGCCGGATTCTAAGGCTTCGTGGGCCGGATCTGGCCCGGGGGCCGGACGTTGGGCAGTACTGGTCTAGTCCATCTTTTTTCTATTTTTGCGAGTGCTCAGATTTCAGGTTACCACCCGGAATGTACATATATAGAAAATCATAGGATCCAACAATATATTATTAATAGAAATTAAACTGCATACAATCCTTTTTTATCGTCAATGGTCTATTTATTATTTTCACTACCTTTCTGTAGGTGAAACATGTTTGAAATTCAGAATTTATAGAAATGGCTCATTTTTTTCAATAGACGACTCTACGTCATTGAAAAGGCAAGTACTATATTGCCCTTGGGCTTCTTTAGAATAGTGCCGAGACAAGGCTTCTTAAACATGTATGTTCCAGTCAATTACTGATATGAAAACGTTTCTTGACAGTTTAATCCATTGACCTGAAGACAAGACGTGTTTTTAACAATGGGCCTCCTTTAAGGAGTTATGAGTAGTAACGCGTTACTTTCTAATATACTATATTACTTTTACGTAGGAACGAGTCATTTTATCAGAGTGGGCTGTCTATATATATATTGATCAAACTGGAAAGAGAGTTTATCTCTTTTTTGATGGAGTGTAAAGTCGAATATAAGTAAATACATATTTAAAGAATAATCTACTTTTGTTGACATTTTTAAAGCAGTGCTTCTCAAACATTTTTAAATTTAAGAAATATCAATTTTCTGTTTCTTTTTAAAAAAAAAAGATATATATTTTACTGAAAACATATTCAAAGCTCTGGGCTGTACAGTTTAAGGGACATTACTCTATAAAACTATAAAAGCAACCAATCAATGCATAGAGTTTTCATTATGCTTAATACTGTAAGGATAATGGAAAATATGGATGAAGTAGATAAATATATCTAGGAAGGATGAGACTAAGCCTTTTGTTCTTGCCATTTTTTTTAATTTACAATTATTCACTAAATATATTATGCATACAATAAAAATAAAATATTAATACTTTGACTTCAAATTAATAATTCCTGTAAGTCCTACTACTTTTTTGAAGTTCATAATATGTAACAAGGAACTTACTTTTAAGTCAAAAAGTAATATTATTTAACAATGACTATACGCAACTAATTTACGCGTTACTACTTTGATTAACGTAGAACTCTCATTAAAAATACTTTCTATTTGAACATTCAAGTAGTTTTCAAACCTTCTTACGGAATTTACGGATGAACACACTTA